>JAZDUH010000137.1:510000-925000 GCA_036419115.1 Scarus forsteni | reverse complement strand
GCGGAGGTCTGTGCTCTCCCAGTGCTTTTCTGTTTTTTTTCTTTTTTTTTGATTGTCTATTTGTTTTTTTTAGCAAAGTTACGCAAAAGCTTCTGGACAGATTTTGCTGAAAATTTCAGGAGCGTTTGGTAATTGCCCACCTTAGAAATAATCAGATTTTGGTGGTGATCCAGGTAACTGCCATTAGCGAACAATCATTTTTGCTCAATAACTGTCCAACTAATAATGATATCAACATGATTGCAGGTGCTAATGTTAGTTTCCAGGGTTCAAGGAATCATATTTTGGTATCTTTATCAAGGAATAATTGCTTATAGATGCAACAGCAACACTTGAGCAACCTTGGCAGAGGTTTGCACTCTCCGATTGCTTTCTAGTTTGTCTTGCTAGAAGCTTGATTTACACTCACTGTGATGATCAAATTCATATTGAGAGCTGCAATAATGCCATGCTAGCCTATTTGTAGCAGCCACTAAAATGTACTTCTCTCACGCCATAACACGTTAGATGAAAAATTGATGCTGCGATATGAGGACCAAAAGGTTTGGCCTGGTTAGTTGTGGGAGCACATGCCGGGTCGGCACAATGACAATCATTATGCCTGACATCTTTTCTGTACCACCAGCAAAGTTAACCGTGCTTCATTTGTAAGTGTTTACATGCAATGAAGTTTAAGAACACATTGGTTCAAACACTATGCCTACTGGCACTCACATTATAGTACATAACAAGGCAAAGCCAGGTATTCAAATAAGCAGTGAACAACATTAACTTAGATAATCAACCATGTAGTTCATTTAAAAACATCAGCATGGAATAATCAATTTAGAGTCAGACATTCATCTCAGAGAAAAGGGGACATTTTTATGATTTTAGGTCAACAGAGAGATAACATTAAATGTTTTTATGATATATGTAGTAGAAGATTCATAACTCTTAAGCTTTAATTATGTTATTGCATTGGTAAATGAAAATGTGTTCTCTTTTGATTGTGTGTTTTGGAGAACATGCAAAAGAAGCACTGGAGTAAATTCAATGTAAGATGTTAGATGACATTGTAATGTTTTTGACAGGACATGCTTGAATCAGAAGGATTATCCATGTATCCCAGATGACCCCGGTACATCTGTCTGTATGAATGATTCATTCTCCTCATCTCTGCCAGTGGCCCCACTTGTGGCCCCTCACTATTCATGCCTGACGACAGCATGATGTAGCCACATGGGGCCAAAGTGCTGACTCCAGCCCCTGACATCCTCCTCACTCAGGACCTTTGACCTGTTTCAATGGAGGATGTCTCCCTGGACAGAGATTTCCCTGCTGTTTGACGGCTGTGCGGCACAAAAAGCTGCCCAGCCCTGTTGACACGGGCATTAGGAGGGACAATGAGGGGACAGACTGGGGAAACAACATTTCCTGTCACTGGATGTATGTATTGCAAAATTATCATATCTGTTTTACCTGAATGGTTACGTTCTCATGCTGGTACATTTGCCTCTAACATAGAAACAGCTTACTGCCAATGAAAGGAGAGCCAGAGAACGAGTAGAAAACAAAGTATGTGAGTGTTGGGGCTTATGCTTCAATGTGGCCTCAGTAAGTTTGATGTCAGGGGTCATCTGTGCACATGTCACAACTCTGGAAAATTTCCAGACATTCAGGTCCTGACATTATTTGGACTTCCCCTTTCAGAAACACCCAACAAAAAGATTGTCTGTGTTGGATGAGCTCTCTCTTCTGGAAACACTACATTTAATTTAAGTTAAGGGGCAGATGCTGGGTAGTGCATGAAAGAAAAGGAGAAAGTCGCAGCTGTTGCTATATTTGTGTTAATGTCTTGTGAAATGTGTAATCTCCACTTATAGTTTTATGTGTATGATGTGATCGTGGGGATCTGGACTTTCAGCAGACATGTTCTGGTTTCTGTTAGTGGTACATTTAGTGCAGGCTGTGATGACCAATTAAAAATCAACAGGCTTTGGTATTACAGAGAGAAAAACATTATGTGGAGCGTAAAGAGAGTTGGCACACGAGCTTCAAACAGCAGAAATCTTGTGATGATTTATTGATCTCATGAGACTGATTTGAAAAGCACTGCCAACAATCCACTTTAGATCGAACTTCTTAAACTGAGTCACAAATCTGTAAGATGTTATGTTGTAAAAAACAGTATTTTCCGATAAGCTCAAATGATTTAGAAGTGATTAGTTTAACCTCCATTTAACAAAAAACAAATCTGAGTGATATTTCATTTTCTTTTGGGAACATATTAGACAAAGTTTGGCATTTAGATTATCAAGTCAGTGCCATGATGTTTTGTTTTAGCTAAATTAATCCCTGTTGCAAGACCATTGCTGTGCAAGATCAGTCAGTTTATCTAATTTGTACAGCCCTGAATCATAATAAATGTATCGTAAGACGTGTAAGACATTTAATGCCATACTCTTATTGTTTTTTGGGTATTAAATTAGTCCAGCACTTTGCCCCATTTGGCACCAGTTACAGTGGTGAGAACAAACACATCTGTTGGATTAAGGCAGTTGTAAAAAATTCTGTGAAGTAAGAGAGTAAGAATGAGTTTACAGATGGAAGTGTCAACAGTTTTTTTTTATCAGTTAACAAATGCAAAGTGATCATCTGAGGACATCTAAATCAGATCAGGTTTGTGTTGTGGTTCACCTGGGTACACAAACACAGGTTTATGAAGGAACTCTGGTACTGTAGGTTTGGCAGATCTTATGGCAGATCTTTTGTAGTTGTATTCTGGTTCTAATCATTCTCTCTCCCCATGTTATCTTACTTCATTTTCACCTAAATCATTTGGGAGACTTGTTCTCATTCAAGTAGATGTTCCATTATTGGTTTGATGTAAGGACTTAAAAAATCTGCCGTGCCAGGTTCACCTGAAATAGGTGGCCTTGGCTCAGAGGGGACACAATCAACTCAAACTTGCTGACAAGTTAACTCATGACACTGCTGTAGTGTACGCAGAAGCAGTTCTAATAATAATTGTACTACAGAGTTATGACAAAGCACGACTTAATGATATTGTTTTCCACAGTTAGTTTCTGTGTAGGCACAACAAACCATGAAAATAGCAACAAGGTAACATTATCACTCACTGTCTAAACAGCAGGTCACCACCACAGAGCATCATTCAGCCCAGCTTCTTCAAGCTGAATATTTTTATCCTTTCTGATAGTGCTCTCTTCTTACCCACATTGGGGAAGTAGAAAGCACTATCTGGTGTCCCCTATGGTCCTGTAAGGAGGACTTTTCACAGCAGGCATTAAAGGGACAGTTCAGTATTTTTGAAGTGGGGTTGCATGAGCTCCATATGGTCACTAAGGACAGTAGATAAAGTAGAAAGTTCTCTCTTCTCCACCAGAAAGCCACAGTCTGTAAGAGTCGGTGACGAAGAAAAGACGCTAATAGAAAAGTACCATACCGGACTTAAAGGCTAATTTCTCCGCCTACAAGAACTCAAATCAAAAAGTAATACCACAGTTTAAGAGTACGCTACATGTACATTTTTTGAAGTGCATTAATCTTTCGGAAATATAAAGTTTATACGGACCTGAGCCGACAGACGCCGTGTGTCCCTCCGCTAAATCACTCCGCCGTAGTTAGCTAGCTGCTTTGAATGGCTGTTTTAGACTAATTAAAAGCACATCATAAGACAAATATTACTGAGATGGGTTTTTGTGATGCTTCCCTTGATTCAGAAACAGATGTGCATCATGGAGAACTCAGCTTTCACCGTATTCCTCTGCGTAATGAGGGCATTCGGTTACACAGTATAGTGAATGCATCTCTGTTACCTGTTACCTGACAGATTGTTATGATCAACAAACAGCCTCTTCTACTCTGCTTATTTGTCTCTGACAGATCATTATTACTTACTTTGAGCAGAAACTGTCATTAGGTCCTTCAGGTCTGGGACGTTTTTCCAGTTTCTTTGGGAAATTGAAGTATGTCCACAAAACTCCGGGAAAGGAAAGTCCGTTTGACGAGTAATACTGCCGTCCATATCACATATTCCCAGGTCAAACATTCACCCCACTGTTTATTTACGTCTCTATCTTGATGTCCAGGGTCCGTGGATGTTTCCTTTGTATTCCTCTGTCGGTTCTTCAACATCTTTAGCGACTCGTCCTCTGTAAAGTCTGGTTCATACAGGTATCCTCTTGACTCCAAACTGAATGAGACTTCATCGGCGCTGTCATAATAATCCCTTTTTTAATTTCCTGCACTATCTCTTCCTCACGCCGCTAACAGTCAAAACAGAAGAGTTACTATACTTGATAAAAGTTATACGAAGCTACAGCCGACATCTGAAGCCACTAGCGTGCTATTGTTTTGATAGTCTGAGGGGGGGGCGGCGGACTGATTTAGGGACACTCCGCCCCCCCCTCAGCTGACCAAAACAATAGCATGCTAGTGGCTTCAGATGTCGGCTGTAGCTTCGTATAACTTTGATAAAGTATCATAACTCTTCTGTTTTGACTGTCAGCGGCGTGAGGAAGAGACAATGCAGGAAATTAAAAAAGGGATTATTATGACAGCGCCGATGAAGTCTCATTCAGTTTGGAGTCAAGAGGATACCTGTATGAACCAGACTTTACAGAGGACGAGTCGCTAAAGACAGTGATGAACCCACTGAGAGGAATACAAAGGAAACATCCATGGACCCTGGACATCAAGATAGAGACGTAAATAAGGCGGAGAAAATAGCCTTTAAGTGGGGTACGGTACTTTTCTATTAGTGTCTTTTCTTCGTCACCGACTCTTACAGACTGTGGCTTTCTGGTGGAGAAGAGAGAACTTTCTACTTTATCTACTGTCCTTAGTGACCATATGGAGCTCATGCAACCCCACTTCAAAAATACTGAGCCACTCTTCCTCACACGTTGAGTTTGTTTACACTTATATTTCAAGGCATGAAATATAAGTTTATTCATGCCTTGAAATAGAAGTATACAGCATCGGCTGGATGTTGATGGTTCTCCAGACAAGTTAGATGGATAAATATCTGTATTTTTCTCACCACTGAGGAGCATCAACCAAATCATAAACTTTATTTGTAGAAATTCAGCCCCAAACTTGCGAGGACCTCAGCATGTTTCTCAATTGTCTGAAGACACTCAATTTCGACCATTTTCCCCTCAGAGAACAAACTACCTTCTGCTAAAGCTAGATGTCTAAATTATTAACCTTTCAGTCCAGAGGATGTGCTGCTATTTTTCTGCATCCCAGGCCCTATATTATTTTTCAAGGAGAAGTCTCTTGGCCAGGTTTCCACATCAGAGGTATGGCTTTTTGGCTGCTAATCATCAGTGAAGACCACTGCTGGCAGGACATCCTTGGATATTAGATGGCTGTGCGTGATCCCCACTGGTCCCTGCTAGTTCTGAGCTGACGACACTGCTGGACATCATCTGGTTGTGAAGGGAAGTAAGCCTGTAGTGTTTCTGATCTTGTGTATTATGATCATTTGGCATGTTTGGTCCTAAACATTGACTGTTTCTTCATGCTTCAAAAGAGCTTGAAGCTTCCTGGATCATTTTTGATGACTGACAGGGTATGTTTACAGTCTATAAAGTTAAAAAAAACTTAAGAGTACCCCTGATAACACTGTTTTCTCTATGTGTCTGAGGTGCTCTGTTCCTGCTCCATTAAGGCTCTGTTCTACACATAGGCCCAGTCTGTTCTGATTGGTTGGCAGGTCATCTCTGTGGTGCTCCATGTTGTCAACAACTGTTCATTCATTTTAACTACAATGCTTTCCAATGGGCTTGCTGAGCTGATTGGCTGAAAGTGTGGACAAAACAGTGGTAGGATGTTGTACTAGTAGGTCAATTTTGTGTGGGTGGATGGGATGTGGGCGGGGGACTGAGCGAATGAGATGTTTCAGGCAGCTGCTGAGACCCCAAAGAAGAGGAGAGACAGACTTCTTGTCTTGTTCACAGAAGAGACATGTTAAACACTGTAAAGTACATATAAGATTAAAAAAGCACAATATAACATCCTTAAGACAGGGTCCAACACAAACATTTAGTCAGCCAGTAACTGAAAAAAAAAACTGAGCTGAGGCAGGTCCTAAGTATTTGGACAAATGGCAACAGTGCAGGCTTGTATCAGTGTCAGTCATATCCTTACTAATGCATAACTGAATCTTTACTAAAATCAAAACTGATGAGAAAATCTAACCTCTTGTACAATGAGAAGACATGACCATAATTTTGTGATTATAACACACTTTTTTTTGCTTTTAATAAGCTCTGATTTTTAAGGTGCGTATTATACACAAGTAAAAACAAAATACTTAAAATATTTTGTCTCGTCAACATTGTGATTGCAACGCATCTGATACAAAAGCCTAAATATCATCCTTCTCTGAGAAACAACAACAAACAACAAACAAACATAATTCTTGTTAAACTGACTGTTAAACTTTTCTAATCTACAAAAATATTTTGGGTCTTAATTTGTTTAGTTTGTGTATTCATCCTTTGATTCTCAAGCATTACCACTCACTGTCAAACACAGAGTGCTGCCATCTTGTGGGCAAGGGAATGCAAAATAGCTGCACTGTGATTGGCCAAAGACATGGACATGTTGATAGCTGCTTTCTAATTAGTTGGTAGACTACAACTGAACATTCTCAGGCAGAAATTGGGAAATTACATGAAGCAAAAGGTGTTTCTGCATCTGTCTGAGAGAGAGCATTTTGTATTTGTAGTGAAAATATTTTCATTCATTTCCATTTTCACTTTTGAGTTGTCAGAGAGTGTTCGGCAAAACTTGGGTATGTGTTATAATCAAGTGCGTGTTATAATTGAGAAACTTTGGTAAGTGCTTGTGACATCTCTTAGGGTCTTATTTGACACATCTACAACAAAAATAAGATCAGCAGACCTGGTCTCTAAAGTTTATAAAGAAATGTATCTGGGGACCAAAATAGATGTCATGCTTCAGGGGCGACAAAACTATTAAAGATTGAAATATCTATGTTTGTCTCTTCCATGCAACATCACTTGAAATGCAGGTTTACTTCTATGCTGGTAGCTATGTATTTTTTTGTGCGTTAGAGTCAATGGCACACTGGTCGTTTGAATGTTAAGCACTTTGAATCCAATGGAGATAAGCAGATGGAAAGATGTTTCACAAATTGCTTACCTTTCTTTATAATACACTGTTCATGTGATAAAAAAGATAAAAGAAATGATTTATTCTCATGACTAACAGACAAGTGTTTGGGGCAGATGGAAACCACAGCACACTTTGATGTGTTAGTAAAATGTTTATCTGATGTGCCATTGTTCATTTTTCAGAGTAGCTCGGTGTCTGAGTGTGATTTCTCCTGAACATCCTCTGTAGTGTTCAAGTATAATGAAAAGTGATTCATGGGAAATCTTCAAAACAACGGGAGAAGAAAAATCTCCTTCTAATAAATTTGGGCAAACAAGAACAAGAACCATTTTGTGTGTGTAACTGGGACAGGATTTAGAAATATTTACACTGATTGCATGCTTTGTCTGTGTGTGATACACGTGGGTGTCCCCTGGGTGCTCCAGATTTCAGACTTGCAGGTTGTGTGAATATGAAACTTGACATTGCCAGTGGGTGGCTGTGTCTGTGTGTTAGTGAAATAAAACGTGAAAATGCTTCAAAGCTTTTCCTGGCTGTGCACAGATTTCAGCTCCCCTGTGACTCAGCAGGGAGAGAAACAGTATGGAAAATTGTTATACAAAGATTCATTTGTATGGAAATCCTATTTGAGTGGAAAAAGGGAAATAGGACTATTTTTCTGCACAAAAAAAATATTCATTTGGTTTTGTCAATTCAAGTTAACAATGAAACCTTTGAGCCTAAAGGCCATGCTGTCTGATATTATACTTTTTTTTTTAAATCTAATTTAAGTAGCCTTTCAAAATATTTATGACAGAAACAGAATTGGAAAAACCCTCATCTGGGGACATTAAGGGACAGATCTGAGCTTCTGTTTTAGTGATTTTTACCTCCGCCAAGGAGGCTATGTTTCCAGGAGAGTTTGTCTGTCTGTCTGTCTGTCTGTCTGTCTGTGAAACAAAATAACTCAAAAAGTTATGGATGGATTTTGATGAAATTTTCAGGAAATGTTCAGCATGGAAAAAGGAAGAAGTGATTCAATTTTGGTGTTGATCCGGATCAGCGTCTGGATCCGCCATGACGAAAAATGTGATTTTTGTGAATAACTACTGAACTAATATAGATATCATTATGAATCCAATTGCTAATGGTATGTTTCCATGGTCAAGGAATCTAAATATTTACAGGAAATAAAGGTAGGACTAATATTTATGGTGAAAATTACAATATGGGTGAGGACTGTGGCGCTGACAGAGGTCTGCGATCTCCAAGTGCTTTTCTAGTTTGAATTGGTTTTGTAGTGAGCCAAGTACGAACACAGATTCAAGAATTCGAGATTTATACAACTTAAGGGAGTTATCCACTTTTCAACAACTCACCCAGCAATGTTGTAAAAGCCTTTGAGGAGGTTTGTATTCTCAGAGCACTTACTTACTCAAAGCTTAACATAAATGAAGCATGTGTCAGTGAGTTTGTTGCAGATGCACATATAGCTGAGGCTATAAGCTGTAAAACAAACAGTGCTTGTATGTTTTTAAGTTGTTTCCTATTTTGTGCTCAATTTATCTTTTAATTCCTTGAGTAAGACCCCCCCCCCCTCCTTTGTTTAACTATAATGCTGGATCTTGGTCCTAAACAGCTCTTTTGTATTTCTTACTAAAAGAGATACAGAACATTTTCATCACTTCGATGCTGTCAGTAAATGGGGAAATAAGCCTGGTTTTGCCCTGGGGCCCTCATACTCATTAAACCTGCCCCTGTTAAAGGTGCTATGAGGAGAATCTATTACCGGCGTAATAAAGACTCTGCTACCCATGAGCACACGCGGCGACTGTTGTAATGCTGTGTTCCAGTAACCTCGGAAATTGGAGTGACATCAATCAGACTTATCGGCGTTCAAGCTGAAGTAAAAAAAAAAACATGCTGATCGACCAGGCTATTGTTAGCTGTTGTGAGCACGCCCTGCGTTGTTTTATGAAGAATGTGATTATCACTATGGCAGAATTGTTGTAAATATAAGTCTAACACTACTATGTATACAGCTGATCTAGAGTGACACACCCCAGTCAGAAGTGCAAATAAATTGATTATTACAGGAGCTAAATAACTGTTCACACTGGGGGCATCCATCTTCGATTGTCAACTCGGGGGTGGCGAGGTTTCATCGAGTTCCCAGTAGGAAATTCAGACTTCGGGGGACGTTCTAGTTGCAGTTTCCTACTCGGAACCCGGAAATTCCTACTTCTACCACAACTGGAACTCACCAAAAACGTGACTGAAGCCAAAGCGTATGTTTGTTGTGATAAATGCAGCTCGGACCTTCCTCAGAACTCTGCATTTCTTTACAACTTCTTTTTTCAACAACTTACAGGATGTAAAGCGACAAGGTAATGTATCTCTTTCTAGTTAGGTAGCGTTAGTTTCTTGATGTGTGATAACAAGCAATTTTTGGAAAACTTACTATCGTAGTGGTAGCCGGTTATATATCGCTACTTACAGCTCGATGCTCTAAGACGTGTAATATAAAAAATAAAATAATATAAATTTGCTCTAGTTTCAATTGTCTTGTTCCCGAGGTTGAGTATCCAGGCCAGTCCAGCCCTGTCCGACGACCGGAAGGCTAAGGAATAGCATTATAGATAACCTATTTTGATGCTATAAAACTCATCTTAAAGTGTGTATTTCCATCAGGCATATATCTAAAAGTGAGCCTTTTTTCTAACTACTTAGAAACTCCTCACAGTATGTTGAGTGTTTCTTTGCTTGGCAATGTTTTTTTCCTTTATTTTATTGTTGAAGCTCTTGTCATGATTTAGGGATTCATTTTTAGTTGTAGAAGTTACATTTTAATGTTTCAGTTTCGATCATTTCTTTCTTTTTGAAAAAAGAAGGTTTCAAAACCTACCAGAGAGGCATTTAAACCAAGCTGCTTGTTCCTGACAGTTACTCCAGACAAAAACACATAACAGGTATGTTTGGTTTCTTTTTCCATACATTTGTCCTCCGACACCGTTAGCTGGTATAGGCCTCACTGCGCATGCCCAGTGGGTCTGTACGCACAACCGTGGGCAGAGAGAGAGAGAGAGAGAGAGAGAGAGGGAGAGAGAGAGAGAGAGAGAGAGAGAGAGAGTTATCAGGGGGATCCATGGAGCGTGTCACAGTACCAGTGTTTTCTATGTCTTCTTGTCCACGATGCACTTTAGGATTGCAATAAGATGCGTGTGTGTTTCCAGATAATCAGTTTCTTCCTCTCAGTAAACTTTTACTGCCAGCCGCTCCGAGCTCAGGGTGAGTACGACTCTTTCTATGATTCAACTTCACTCCTCAGGAAAAAACTCAACTCTGGTCTTCTCTGTCGTGTATCGCTAAAAAGTCCAACATGACACAACACTGTTGAGCTTAAGCCTTTGTGCGAAAGTTTTCACGCTGCAGTTCTTGTTTAACTTGTTGATTTAATGACAGCTGGCATCCTGTTGGCACGGTACACAACGCTCTCATGCTGAGGGATCCCCAAACCAAACTCCACTCAAACTTTGACTCTTTCGTGTTACCCTTTGTTTTGATAATGATGGACCCCTCAAATACAGTTTATTTAGAGTGTTTGATAAATTTTTATAGTATTTGGTTAATTCGGGTCACAAAATAACTGGCGACAAACTCATGTTTCTAGTTTAACCTTTACTTTTTACTTCGTTTACACCGCCAGCGACCGCCCACCGTGGACTGTGTAACGTCATGACTGTGGGAATAACGGGAAAAAGAACAATTGTAATTCGTTTGATTTGCCACTGTGACAAACTTACTGCACCCCGAATGGAGCATTCTTTCCTTCACAAAGATTCCCGAGCATTGAAATTCCTTTCCAGCCTTTGGTGAACAGCACAGAGACATTATTGAATCTGTTTTGGGGATAAACGCTAGCATGACGTTCTGTCCGTCCCGCGACGTATCCCCCCATCCTGTAGCGTAACAAAAAGTTTGAATGAGCCTTTGGAGTTTTGAATATGGCGCAGTGGGTGTAATATTCACTCGTAAATGCTCCAGGGATGATATTGGGTTGTCATAAGGCTGTTAAAGTTGGCTACTGAAATATTTTCTCGGCTCACTGTGTGACTTAAAGCCTGGAATAGAAAGGAAGGAAGGAGAGCCCATATAGCGGATTGGAAGAAAAAGTAAAAAGGGACCGTTACCTCTTATGGCGGACCTCATTTAAAGATATTAGTGTTTTATGAGTCCCCGGTTAATGTCATTTCATCCAGCTGGGACCAAAAATATAAAGTGATTTTAAAAATCATCAGTATTTATAGTACTGTTCGGCATGCATTTTACACACATACCAGCATTTTTTGAAGGTATTAAAATGAAGGGTGGGATAGGGTAGCTATAGCAGGGCTGTGTCTCCTGTCGTTTCTCCAACAAGAAGCAAGTTAAAGTAATGCAACTTGGGCAGTATGCTAAGCAAAACTGTCTCTGTTTTTTTAAACCATGATTAAGCAAGTTCACTTTACCAAAGCAGAGGTTATAGATGCAACCATTTTTTAAAATGTATATTTGACATGCATAGGATGCACAGTATATTGATAGTACCATCAATATACTTGGGGAAATTGGAAATTCAAAATCAACCTCAACTTCTATTTGTTACAAATGAGCATAAACATTTTACTCCACTTGTTGTTAAATAGTAGACAGTGACCATTTAAAAAGTAACAAGTTCAAATTGTTTCATAAACTAAGCAAACTGTATAACTTTTTTGTCCAATTGTGGCCTGATAGTTTTCCCCCACTCTGATTAATTCATCAGTGAACTATACTTTGAGCGCTATTAAATAATCAGATTTGCAGTGACACAAAGATAGTTGGCTAACTTAATGAAAGGCACAATTTCTTTTAAATTAATACAATATGTGAGATTTCAAGTAATTCTGTATGAATAAATAAATAAATTAAAGACAGGTTACTGTTCTGGATAAAACTGATATAAAGTGGTAAATATCGTGTGTTTTATGGTCATGTTGGGATTAATGAAATATGAACATTGTTTCAGTTGCCCTACTGATTGTCCTTTGGCAAAGTTTAAATACTTCAACTGGTTTGATCCATCATACCCTATAATATCAAAACCTTGTTGTAGCTTTCTTTAGGAGGGCACTAACATGTGATTTAAATTTAAGATGACAGAGGTTGCTCATATAACCTGTGAATTTCAAGGACACATCAAACAAACATTACAATTTGTACAAAACAGCACAGAAACATATTTATTCTTGTCATAGTTTTGACCAGATTAAAGAGAGTACTTTCTAAATCAGTTAATTAGTTACATAATGGAAAACAATAAATTGTAGGGTTGCATGATATTAGATTTTTAGCAGATATTCAAAATGTCAGTATTTCATAACTTGTACCTGGTACTAATACAGATACAGTTATGAGCACAATTCAAAGAAGAACGCCAAGTCTCCAATGTACAAGCATTCAGTGATAGGAGTTTATGTATTATGATACACGTGAACTTTCTAACAGTACCAGAATAGATTAATAAGTTGCATATGGCCGACATTTTGGCTGTCAGTAACATCAGAATATTGTAACATCTGCTGCTACCGATAATCACTTTTCTAAGAAATTAACTGGCAATGCTAATATTGTGCCAGTAACATCAGGCATCCCCAATAAAGTCGCCAATGTTGAGTCTTATGGACTTCTGTTTTGTTGCCATCAGCAGGTATCACTTTCAAAATGGTATAAAATGAAATAAATAATGTTAGGGATGTATAATGATGTTATCTACTGATATGTTTCAGCAATATAGGAGCCAAACACATCAGCCCTGTGTTCCCCATGTATTGGCTGTAATATCTTGTAGTAATTAATTATAATGCTTTACTATATAATAATTATATGTCTGTAATTATATGGACTGTCACAGTAAATGGAAACAGGTCATGTCTTGTTGAGAAGAGACTTGGTGTTCCCCACAAAAAATAAAATAGCAGGAAATATCAGCTTATACAGTATTGGCAATAATTCAATAAAGTGTAGCCGTAAGAAATTATAATTCTCTAAACAGATTAAATATGTATGACACGGATTATCTTGTGGTCAATAAGCATGTTGCTGTCTGTAGTTTTTGTGGTAAAGTATTTTTTGGCATAACTTTATTTATTCAAACTCTTTTGTCTTACTGTATCTCAGTCAAAATGTAGTTAGCAAACATTCCATACATTTTCCAGTTCATATGCGTGGTCTCCAATTGAAGCTACATGAAAGTTAAATGTTTGTCTTTGCTTTTGAGTTGGCTGATTAATCTGGTGACACTTGTTCCCCCTCTTAGACAAACACAGAGGTGTGTCGGCCTGCAGGACGACCGGCCTTGGAGTTGCTTTCACATGTTAATTAGTTGAGTCAACATGGAGTTGACACTTTGTAACATGTTGCTAAATCCTTCTGCCATTTGTGTAGGTGTCCTCTGGAGAGACTCTTAGCTGTTGTTGTCCTTAACTAATATTTTGGCTGCTGTGTGCCCAAATGTCCCCGTCTGAAGGGGCTCCATGGACAGGGTTATAAATTGGTCTAACGTGCTGGTGGGCCGGTCTTTGAAGTTAGTCCACATGGGTGCAGGATGTGGATTTACTCTGGCTAAATATCACTTTGTACTGACTTTTTTTCTGACACATCTGCCAGGAACATGAAAGAAACAAAGCTCTTAGATCCTCATTTGGGTTGCACATTGTCTCCTGAAGGCTGGTGACGGTTTCAGAAAACACTAGAAGGTGTAGTGTAACACCATGCAGCAAAGTGATCAGACAGTTTGGCCCTTAGGAAAAATACAACTGCTTCTTCACCTCCCCCCTGGACTTATTTTGTGTAGAAATCTACGTTTTTCCTCTGTGGAGTTTTGCTAAGTTGTCCTCTTCATTTCTTTCATGTTGCGATTTGGTTATGGAGGCTAGCCGTGAGAGAATGCATCTGGAACCAATTTGACTCCTCAAAGCAGAAGGGAAGAGGAGGGGAAGGAGGGAAGTGAACGGCAGCCCTTTTCTCTCCATGTCCACTGTTAGCAGGCATGAGCCTGAGTCCCGCAAACCTAATTATAGTTTGTGAACACAAGATTAAAGTGCAGTACGTGCAGTTGAGTCTCTTGGCCATCCCTTGCTATAGTGATTGTTGAATTGACTGTGAAAAATACAGTTTTTCCAACTAGTAAGACGTTTCTGTTGTTTTGTGAAGGCTAAATATAAAAGGGTAAAACACCCAGTGAAATTACAACAACTTAGGGTCAGCCTTTGGGTAGACAACTTGTCATTATGGGCAAAAGTGTTCTCCATGGAGCTGAAAGGTTTCAGGATATTCTAGTCCAACAGGAGTTCTTGCTTTGACTGGGGCTGCTGACCCGCTGTGTTCCCCGGAGATGCCGAGTTCAAAGCACTCTGCTATCGAAGGCAGCATCAGCAGTCTCGTCATAGTTGAGGTTTACATGCTAGTAAACAGCACGCAGCAGACCTTTTCACAGCAACAGGATGCCACTCGGTGCACAGAGCTGCGGAAACATTGTTGAGGCTGCATCGTATCCAGGTGGGGTTGTTAGGCACAGGCCAACTGTTTGCTACAATCACCAGAATATACTTCATGCTGCAGCTGTGTTCTTATGTAACCAGTTCTTATTTAATAAAAGTGATGCATATCTAAATGTGTTTGGGGGTTACTGATAACTTACTGGAACCACAACAGACGCACATCAGAACCACATGCATTACCTCTGCTATTTGAGAAAGGTCTGCTAGAAATTCTGCTGCTTGATGCTTCAGTTTGTGAGGGCTGATTCAGAGTGATGACACAGTCCTGGAAAGGTCAGGGTCTTTCATTATGATGTGGTCACTGAGACACATGCCAACCAAACAGAGTGAATTGCTTTTGTCATTGAACAGTTTTTTTTCTTTTTTTAGTTTGAAACAACATAGAAACCATGAAACATGGGCTATGCTTGTCTCACCAGCTGATGACTGTCATGTTGTTCATTACAGTTCCTGATTATAACTTCAGAGAGATCAACACAATTAAATACATGGTAGCCCTGGAAAAACACATATTGATCATATTCGATTGATCTTTCCAGAGATGTATTAATTGTTCATGCATAGTAACTATCTTTAGGTGAGATGTGAATCACAAGGGGATTACCTTTCATGAATTTTATTCAGCAAAGACAAATATATGGTGCTACACAGCAAAGATGGAGACTCGAGTTAAAGACTCGTACTCGGGTTGCACTCATTTTTGGAGACTCCAGACTTGACTCGTACTCAATCCTGAAAGACTCGGGAATTGACTCGACTCGGGATCAAAGACTCGTGGGCAATCTTCATTTTATGGTGGGTTTTTTGAGTGAGAAATAAACAACACCTCACTTCACTTCTCTAAGGTCACTTTTTTGGTCCCATCCACACAGCTTTCTGATTTATTCAACTTCTATCCGCCTATATTCTTGTAGAAAAGATGTTTGGTGTCTTGTACACGGTGATATATATTTCTGTACCTCTACGATTCACTCTTCTTCGTCCATGGTGTCGTGTTGTCTCTGGGACCCTCTGGCCGACTGCTGACCTGATGCTCGTGCCTCCGGTTTTGACATAATGAGAAACTATTGAGGAAATTTACGTGCAAGAGTCCATGCATTGTGTTTTATTTTGAAACTTCCAGATACTCCACACGGTGACTTCCTGTCTGTTGCTTTCTTAACGACAGTGAATTTCTCGAAGTTTGGAACTACTACTTACTACTTTATTTATTTAATAGTATTGTTAAATGCAATATAGCTTTTTTTTTGGCTGCTCATGGCAAGTTTGTTTTGCTCCTGACCATGGCATGCATGTGCACTGCAGAAACTTTTTCAGAAAGAAAAGAAAGTCGGAATAAAAATCTGGATATACTGTATTTTTGCCAGAGGCTACATCATATTTATATGTGTGTGTGTGTGTGTGTGTGTGAAGACTTGTGACTCGACTCGGACTCTAGATCAAAGACTCGTGGGCATCTCTGCTACACAGATAAAGATTGATTGAATCTATATTAAGCAGAGACAAATGTGATGGGGACAGGTTTATGATCTAGGCTTCCATGGGCTGACACTCTCCTCAATTCTGCCAAAAGATTTTATTTGTATTTCTGTATTTCCATGTTAATTGGTGCTGCATTGCATGTCATCCCTGCACATCTTTTGTTGTCCTCTGTATCCAGTGTTCAAGCAGCCAAACTCCTTTAGAGACACGTGGCATTAGCAGCAGGGACAAGACATAAACAAGACAGGTGACTGTCCCAAACTGTAGAGGAGAGCTGAATATTTTGAAGAGGCCCATGATATGATGTTCTACACTTTCCCACTTTCTGCTTTCTCACGGTAAAGGGAGAGAAAATATAACAGAGGGTTCATGTAAAGCAGAGGCGATAAATAGATTCTGAAGAAGAGCCTGTGTATTCACATTAAAAATGATCTTTGTTCCTTTGATGAATAAAGGAAAGGCTAATTTATAAGATGACACACTTTAATCTTCACCAATATTGACATTTGTCATTAAATTAACAAACTTTCAATTTAGATGGACACACAAACAGCAGAGAGAGGAAGGCAAAGCCAGACAAGTGTTCAAAGTTGTAGCATCACACGACAGTAACTGTATGAGAAGAGTCCATTTTGGTGAAAATAACGATGCTCTTATGTGACAAGAATATGTACTTACTGATGGCTAAAGTGCAAAAAAAAAAAAGAAAGAAAATCTAGCTTTAACCTCTTTTTATTTTGTGTCTGTCTCTCCCATCACCCCTCTCACTGTTCAGCAATCTGATTGGTTAGAGGGCAGAGTTTTATATGAACTGATTAAAATCTCACCTGCTCTGGGTCAGGTTGGGCACTTTGGTTAAACCCTAGACTCAGATAGCCAAACTTAAAAGAGAGACATGAACATACAAACCAAAAATAACTCAGAACATGGCAACATACCACATAGGAGCATACAGGCTTGTTGAAGCATCATTGTACTATGGAAGGATAAATATTACACTCAGAAGTCCATCCAGCTTGTAAAATATGCTCAGAAAAGGAGAGTATCTGCTTTACCTAAAATAAGTCACCCTTCATCAAGAGAAATTGCAAAAAAATTTGTCTGTGCAGCCCTTTTAATATTTGGGACTATCATCCATCCGTCATGTCACAAAAAAAACTTCAAAAATCAGTGTTATTGTTATTGGACTTACATATTGAACAGAAATTAGGATTTTCAAATTGAATTCACTTTTATGTGCCTGTTTGAGCCGACTCACTGCTTTCCTTAGAAGTCAGAAAATAATCAAGCATAGCACTCGACTACCAAAACTATGTTTTCTGTTCTGGAATGCAAGTAAATAACTTTATTTGACGCCTTAATAAAGAAAGAATTATGTGCTTTATCATTTTCATTATTTAAAAGAAAAATGGATAACAACAGATCAATTTTAGCATTAAATGCGATTTCAGTGAAAGAGCTTTCACATACTCTTATATTGATCATTACAGCATAAAAATGATTTTGGTTATTTCTAATGCTGTGGAGTAAGGGCACCAAAGTGCATTTCTGCACCATGCACCCCTGGTGCATTCATTTTGCAGCATCGTTTTACCTTTACAAACAGCACAAGCACATGGATGTTGTTTTTCCTAAAGTGTGTTAATGATGCTCTTCCTCAGCAAAACCTGACACAGAATGTTTTTCAGAACCCAAATCTGGATGAACTTTGTGCTGTAACAGTCAAGGGAATGAGCACTGTCTGACTTTTTTGCCCTGAAGCTATTTTTTTTTTTTTACATGTATCTATGTAAGAACAATTTTACAGCAGTATTACATCCTCTGCTCATTTCCTTCTTTTAGTGCATTTATTGTGTATTGTGTACTATATTTGGTATATTTTTCCTGAATTCTCTCTCATTAATTGTTTGAAAAATCTTCCCCAGAGGCTCCTCTGGTCGGAATGCTGTTGAGCTCAGGATGTATATGTTGGCTTGGCTGACAAGTGACTGATAGAAGCTAAATCCTGAAACATCCTGACTGAGAGCATGGGCTGTTCGTCAATGGTTTGTTATTTTAGGAAACTTAGAAATTACAACAGCAGGAAGTGAAAAAAGGTGCTCTACGCTTTCTGTAACTGCATGTAAATTTAGATGCTATATTGTTTTCCTAATACAGTATTTGTCATAGTATCAGGATATAGAAATCATATGGAAAAGTTTTAGTTTGCAGCCAGTGTGCATTTTTCACACTGGACTTGAGTGACAGCTAAAAGAAACATCAGTTACCTCAGTTAATTTATTGAAATAAGTGTTTTTAACTTGACAGCTTCCTGCTATCAGCTACTCTTTACAGCTGTCACTGTAAAGTTTCTAAAGTGTTGTGGTCATTGACTGAAATTGGAGATTGGTATGTTGTACATATGTATTCATCTATATATATATATATATATATATATGTATATATATATATATATATATATATATATATATATATATATATATATATACACACACACATATATACATATATATATATACATATGTATATAATATATGTATATGTATTATGTATATATATATGTATATATGTATATATAGTAAATTTTAGTGTATATATATATACTAAATTTTACTATATATACATATATATTTTACTATATATATACATATATATATATTTATATATGTATATGTATTAGGGATGTAATGATATGAAAATTTTGTATCACGGTTATTGTAACCAAAATTATCACGGTTATCATTATTATCGCGATATTGTTGCAGTGTGCTCAAAATGTTCTAAAAGTACTTTTACACAGAATTGAAATCATTTAACCCCTTTATTATTATATTCATAACAGTTCTTTTGTCTTTTTTGTCAATAAATGTGTCAGACTCAGAGGCCAAACAATGCAAACTGCGCATGTGCACCTCGCGTGAGGCTCCTTAATCGAGAACAGATACATAGTTCCGGCTTTTCCAGGCAAAGAGTAGCATCACCGTGCGTTACTGAGGCAGTGTAGTGATCAAGCACGATATAACGGTAATTTTAATTGGAAACGGTAACGATTATTGTGGGAAATTTTATCGCGGTTTACCATTTTACCGGTAACCGTTACATCCCTAATATGTATACATATATGTATATATGTATGTATATATACGTATATATATCTATCTATCTATCTATATATATATCTATATATATATATATATATATATATATATATATATATATATATATATATATATATATATATATATATATACATATACATATATATATATATATATGTATATACATATATATACGCATATATATATATATACAATCACAAATCTGATTGTTGAGGGTGCAAAATTCGGCCAAGAATTAAATGGTAAAGTCAGTCTGTCATTACCTCGACCAAGCAGGTTATGTTTTTGCCGACAAGTGCTTGTCTGTCTGTCTGTTTGTTTGTTTGTTTGTTTGTTTGTTTTTTGCAAGATCACACAAAAGCTTCTGGAAGAATTTTTCTAAAACTATCAGGAGATGTTGGTAATGGATCACCTTGTAAATGTTTAGATTTTGGTGGTGATCCAGATAACCACCATTAGCGAGCAATCTCTTCTGCTCAATAACTGTTTAACTAATTATTATACAAACATGATTCTAAGTGCTAGGTATGGGTTTCCAGGGTCAGTGAATCATATTCTGATTTTAACTTTATCATGGAAGTGTTGCTTTTTGATGTAACAGCAACATGTGAGCTACCTTGGTGAAGGTTTGCACTCTCTGAGTCTTTTCCGGTAAATCTAGTAAGTTATTTCTAGTAAATAATGAGTGTTACTGGTCACTGATGCAATCACCTGTGGTTATTTTACCACACAGCACGTCTGTAAACAACAAACTCACCTACCTGTTTGCTGCTGCAGTTGTAGCCACTTTGTCATCCTGCTCAAGAAAATGGTTGTAAAATTCCACAAACTCTGTGTCCAGTCCTGTTTGATATAGAATTTCAGTATTTAACCAGAGCATCACAACAACTGTTCATGGTCTCGTCAATAACATGATGATGCACTATGTTATGTCTCCATCTGGTGATTTGTATTTACAGCAAAGAGCATAATTAGGATATTTTATCAGGATATCTGTATCTGTTTTATAAAGGAGGAGTTTCATCACAAAAAAAACAGGAAACGATTTCACCCATGATTGAAGGATTTGCTCTTTTCAGAAAAGTTTATCATTTGTGCTGCCAATAACTTTGTTTGCTTGGACCTTAGTATCAGTCAATGTACCCGATGTTGCATACATTTTCCCTTGGACACCTGAGAGGATCAATGTAAAGGAAACAGTGAACACCATTAGTCTTTGTGAGTGCCCTCTGTCTCCTCACTCCACCTGACCATATGTGTCTCATTATGTTGTTTCCCATTACAGGACAGAGTGAGTCAGGTCTGCATCCTCCTTTGACTTTACTAATTGATTATGAAGTGAGTGGGCAGGGCACAGTCTGCCATCTGGAAATGTGTGTGTGTGTGTGTGTGTGTGTTTGTGTGTGTGTGTATGTGTGTGTGTGTGTGTGTTCACAGGGGGAGGGGTGCAGGAACATCTGCTCTGCTCTTTCTCTGATAGGATTCAGGTTTATTATTTGTTGTTAGTGGACTCTTTGATTACATTTTACCTGGTCAGCATTTTGCTGAACGTTGTCCCAGTTCTCTACAACTGCACACACATATCAGATATGATTTATGGGTAATATTTTCATTTCTAGTGTCTATAAGTCATGTTTTAGTCTGCTCAGCTCTCTTGAAACCTTGTGAGAGGGATGGAAAACTGTGCCAGATACTTAGAGGGTGTATACTGATGTGACAATTTATGCAACAGACTGGCAGTTCCAAGGGTGGAGGAGAATGTCTAGTGTTTAAAATTAGTAATAACAATTGGAAAAATCTTTAATTCATTGAAAACTGATGTATTGATAGATATTTTCAGTAGGCCTGACTCGGCTTGATGATGTTCATTTTAGAGCATGAAGATTCTAGTATGATTTATGTTCGAAAATGACTAAATACAACTTTTGGAGGGCTGAAGCTTCATTATAAATGCAACATTTATAGGTCTGAGTTATAAGTTGAAGAATCTATTACTCTACATCTGTGTGATTTTATTTTTTAAAAACAAGATCTATGTTTCAGCATCTAGTGTTTGGTTCTGTTTATTTGAATAAAAACACTTCACTAAACCTCCATTTCATGGTAAAAAATAATGTCATCTATCAGCCAAATGGAAGTCGTATCAATTTTGTTATTTTATCAGTTTGGTGGACCTAATTTTTTAAAAATCATGTATTGTAAAATAAGCCTTTGTAATCGAGATTCTCTGGGATATATGTTGGCTAAAAGTATGAAAACACATTTTGTTGCCTCATTGCTTTTGTCATTTAAGATATTGATGTTTTATTTTAGTAAAAGAACTATCAAACCCACCAAAAAGCTAGCATATTCAGGTTACTTTATTTGTACCCATGGGTTAATTTGTTTGGCAGCCAGAGAAATGGAGACATCATGCACAAAACAGAAGTAATACAGAGCACCGAAACAGAGGGGCATTAAAATACACTAACCCAGATTAAACTTCATGAAATTGTTAAAAAAAACTATAAAAACAAGGAAACAATAAAATGAAAAAGTACTTAAGGTTCCAAAAAAACAGGGTAAAGAGAAAGACATACAGTATATGAACTCACAGAATCAGTCAAAACAACAAAAAAGTTTCAGAGACACATCAGCGGATTACAGCCTGACCAATAGCCCCTTTACATCTTGCCAAGCTCCAATCATTTAAAACCTCAGTCAGATAAAAGCTGAATGACCCAATCAGGGAAAGAGGCAGGAGCTGGAGACAACAGCGGAAAGTGACTGCATGTTTGAAACAATGGAATGTGTGAAGCGGTCTCTGTGGATGCAGCAATATCAGCTTTATCAGAAATGGACTCAGTTTCTTCTTACAAGAGGAGCAAGTAACGTCACTTAAGTCTTTTCTCATGGGAAATCATGTTTTATTTTATGTAGCTGAAGTCATGGTTACTCCACGACACCTGACTAAATAAGTCCTTAGAAGGTTACCAGAAGAACGCGGTGGGGGTTGTCAAGAAGGTTCATGTCACATATAATGAAAAATGATTCACCTGTGTTGTGTGCCTGGATGTAAGATGGTAGTCTAAGGACTGAAGCATAGTTTAAGCTAAAGGCTAACAACAGGGTCTATCTGCTGCGTCTTACTGTGGCTTCATGTGGATCAGTCTGATTAGTGTGACTGGCAGAACGATCGTCACATTTTCTATGAGCTCTTCTCCAGATGGACTAGTGAAATATTTCTGTGACGAATGTATGGAACTGTCCGTCTTGTGTGTCAGGTTAAAGGAATATTTCACCCAAAGAATGATATGCCTTAATTTTCTACTCACCCTCATGCTGAGCAACACTCTGGAGCACTTTTTTGATGTCTCAAATGCAGCCAGAGGTCCGGGGGGATTTTCGCTGTCAACAAACGTCCATCTAACAGGGGACAACGGAGCCCGAAGAAAAAGGTCCTACGTAAGCCATCTGGATTGGTCTTGGTCGCATAGACGTGCACTGCGGAAGTACGATATAACACTGTTTAGGCTCGAAAAATGTACTAAATGACCTCGTTTCGAATTAATTATGGACGTTACCCGCTCAGGACACTTGGATTACAGCAGACGAGCACTATGAAGGAAAATAGGCACGTTTTTGTGGACTTTTATGGACCTTTTTCTTCGGGCTCTGTTGTCCCCTGTTAGATGGAAGTTTGTTGACAGCGAAAATCCCCCCGGACCTCCAGCTGCATTTGAGACATCAAAAAAGTGCTCCAGAGTGTTCCTCAGCATGAGGGTGAGTAGAAAATTAAGGCATATCATTCTTTGGGTGAAATATTCCTTTAAGTGTAAACACTGATATATCAAATGAAACTTTGTTATTGACTATGATCAAAGTCACGTCCCAGTCTTACTCATACACTAGGAACACAAGGGTCATGTACATTGGTTATTTTTCATAAATGATTCAGTCCGAAGTGTGTGCTAACATTTCACCATGACCTATGTACCATTGGCTTAAAATTGTACAGTGTATGCTTCATTTAATGGAAAACAACGAACATGAGAGATAAATCGTCATGTCAGTTTACCAAATGGAAAAGCCCAATTTCTGTCTGAAGTTTCCAACTTCACTGTCTCATCTCCCCAGTAAAGATACATCTTTAGTTTTTCCTTGCTTCTTCAGTTGTCTAAAATGTGTAGTTGCAGTGACAAAGACTGAGAGAGAGGAATTTCAGTGCCCTCCCTATTTACTTTTACCGCTTTAACACTAAAATTAGTGGTTTAACAGGGATTACTTCAAAGCAGGTTAACCCGCTAACAATCAAAAACTGACTCCTTTCCTGCTGCCAGCAGGCCTGGGTCTAATCGCCAGCAGACGAGCTGCGTGGCTGTTTTCTCCTTTGGTGCTTCAAGCTGATGTCACAGGTTGATGACATCATCAGCGTGCTGAAACACGACCATGTAAACAATGGAAAGGAGCATGTCCTCTCCGTCTGTACCTTAGTCACCAAAGCTACAGACGAAGGCGACGGGTGCAGTGATGTGCCATGGGCACATTATGCCAGCGTCATCCATAAATTAGCGGGTTGATGTTCCCACTGAAGCTAATCAGAGAAGAGCCGATAAAAACCTGGGTCGCTTGCAGGGTCAGTCGACCCGGCTCGAAATGCAGATTTGACCCTTTCATGTTGCTGACAGGAGCCGATTGTTACCAGGTTTAAACAGGTTTTTTGGCCAGTCTGAAAGGGTATGAAAGGGGTATTTGTCAGGACATTAAGGTCATACTTCCTCTTAATAATCAGGTATTGCACATCAGAGCACCTTCTGCTTCTTTTTTATCTAGATACCATGAGGTATTTTCCCCCTGACCTTTTTTTACAAGTTAGCAGGCAGCTGACCAGTTTTATCTCAATCGGCCAAAATATGACAACTACAGAGCTCTGTAATATTCACACACCTTTTTACTTTTTTTTTTTTTTTTTTTTACACTATTTCTATGCTTTTTTTTATCCAAAAGTAAAAAGGTTTTCATGCAGTGAGAAGCTGCCCCTTTAGCTAGTGGTGATATTAGCTAGCAGAAAACAACAAAACATCGACTAAGACTGTCAGTATGTTTTTCTGATTTAGAGAAATTCAGATTATAGATTTAGTCAGACTAAGATATTTTGACTAACTTGAATGTAGATTTGTGTTCAGACCAGCACAAACACAATGAGCCAGATTTTTATCAACCTAAAGTTTAACAGAGAATGACATGAGAGATGTTCGTGTGACTGGCAGATGATATAAGCTACATCAGACGGAGTATTTCCATTCATCAGAGTCTACCACTGAACACTGTCAGATGGCTCTGAAGTGCCCTCGCTCAGTGAAACCTTATAGAACCACAAATATTTTTCAGTGTCGCCAGATGTTACCCAACATCAAAGGTAGAAGCAGCTTTCCAACAGCTTACATATTTTATGGACCTCTTTCAAACCTTACAGTCCTGCTTATGTTCACCACGCAACAATTCCAGAAACCCATGATGACAATCAATCACTGGAGTTAATCTGTTGGGTTTTATAATCGGAAATACATTTTTTAAATACTCCCCTTCTCTCCAAAACATGCCCTGTTGATCTTTTAATGTGCTGATCCCCATGGCAAATCTCAATTAATCAATTCACAGGAAGTAACCTTTGACCTCCATCCATTAGACTCTCCCCCACAGAGTCTGCAGCTACTCTGAGGAATGCAGGAAGGAGAGAGGGAGCTCTGTGTGTGTGTCTCCCTACACACTAATATACATCGGATTCTTCATGGTTTCTTCTACATTTGGTAAAGTGATGCTGATTATTATATCAACCCTGAAGTTTAAACTTCAGTCATAAACACCAATTCATGATCTGCATGACAAATATGTCGACAAATATTTGTCATAGCAGGTCTGTTAAATTTTGTAAGTTTTATAATTTCCTCCTGGTGGTGGTTATGGTAAATAGGTCTTTTAGCCATTCAGTCAAAGAGCAGTCTCTTCCTGTCCTTGCACTTGTGTGAAAACATCATGAACACCTGGTCTGTGCTGACTGAAAGTTGCCAACTCATATTTATTGTCATAAAGATTTTCTACACATCAGGTTTGGGTGGTACAACCAGAGAACAGTCTGTGGATTTGTTCTGGCTGAAATATGAAACAGGACTTGTGTCTTAATGTATTGTTTTCTGCACACAATTGACAATTTGTTGATTGTAACAATTACAAGCTTTGGTATATTGTAAAATTCAAACAGTAGGCGTATCTGTTTGATAGGGATTGTTAACATTCTTATTCACCAAAAATCTGCATACATTTTACAAGAACATCAGCATCATTTTCAATTTTTAAGGCGTCAAAACTTATATGGTCTTGAATACAGGACGAGGATGAAATCCTGTGTATCATAATGATATGTGCACACTAAAAGCAAAGAAAAATGAGGGAGAGAAAATTAAGAGAGAAAATTAAGATTTAAACGAACAAAAAATTACTATAAAATAATAAGATGACTTTATATTCCTTTTTAATCATATTTTGTGATTGTTTTCATATATATCCATTTCGTTTTCTAAACTCAAGCCTAACAATACATCTTACTTACATTTTAATTTGCTGTTTTATTTTATTTTATATGGATTTTTTAATAAAATCTTTTTTGAATTTGAATTGATTTTTATTTCGGTCACGTCAGCACACTTAAACAACATCACACATTGTCAATAGATGATCACATTGTACATGTCTGGTAGGGAAGACGGAAGAAGCAGAGCTTATCTAGTCCCGTCCCCATTTCCTCAATATTTAGTCTCCTCTTTTTTCACGTATCATCAGATTATTGTAAATTTGTATTCCATTTACAGAAGTATGACATAATTCTTGACTGTCTTTTAGTGTCCATACGTGACATTTAATGTCCAATCCTTTGTTCGAAGTACGGCATAATTCATGAGTGTCTTTTTAAAGTTCCTTCATTTGATTTTTTTTGTTTTTTTTTTGTCAGTCCCGGTTAGTGATGTGGGGGTGGTGTGTCCGTGTTGTTTTTCTTTTTTTTTCAGGTTTCAAACATGTGTTAAACATGTGACTCGTTGTCACTCTCCTCTTCACCCAGGCGTGCTCCTGGGTAAAATCTTTGGAAATAACATCCTACAGAGTTCATACCAGGGAAGTCCATTTGAACAGAATTTAATTGAGAAAAAGAAAGAACACTAAAACTAGGAACTCATTGCAAAAATATGCCGACAATATTTGTGAAAAAAAGATATAGTTGTATTATAAATTTGTTTTCACTAAGCAAAGGTTTGGTTTATGAAATTTGGTGCCTAATAAAGATATCACTGTTGTTTTTCTGGTGACAATTCCTTTATTTGAGCACTTGGTATGGCGCTATTTTGTCAACAATTTAAACATCTATTACAGTAACATAAGCATGGAAGTCTTACTCTGCATCTAGTTCAAAAACAATAGTTTATCTTAACAACTGGATACACTGGCCATCCATGATACTCGAAATTTACAAGCCATGTAATTAAGATGTACTTTTTTCCTTCTCACACAGTTGTTGATTTTATAAACTTCTTTAAATTAAATTGCTGACCGAGCGACAGGAATAACCCACTCTGCATCCCCAGGGCCAAAATGTTCTTTGGGCCTCTACTGGCCTCCCATCCATCCTGTTCTCAGAGCAAAAAATCATATCCTGTTACAACGAACATCCAGCCCGTGTAACTCATATACACACATACTAGCCATTCCACCATAAGAATGGAATTTGCTTTGCCTTTCTCATGGTCCAAGATGCTGCTGGAGAAAGCACCAGAGGGGTGATCCCACTGTGGCCACCATCTCAAACAACCTTCAGTTCACATCGATAGGCCTTCCACGGGTTCATAGAGCTTCACTGACATGAATTTGGGGCAATATTGTGAAAGCATTTAAAGAAAGATAAAAATGAAAATTAAAACATTTTCAGCGAAAAGGAGTTAGTTATAGTGATAGGATTAGCAGTATTGTCATATTAACAGTTGAAAAACAATGATAATGTGGTTTATGACTGAAAATGTTGAAAAAACCAGCAGTGTGTGTGCTGTGGTTGCGAGTGTTCAGATTCTAGCGGCTGCACTGAGATCCTCACGCACTTTGAAATTTGGCCAAAATAATCTCAAAGTTTTGCATTTCTCCCAATAACTGTGAGATTGTCTGAGTATCAGTTGGCTTCTTCAGACTCCGGGTGTTTGTGTATTGTTGGAGGATAGTCTTTTTCTCTCACAGATATTTTGGCAGAATGTGAGACAGTGGAGCTCTGTTTCTACCTGTTGGGTGTCACAGTGGGGACAGGGTCTGTCCACTGGTAGCCAGCTTTTGTGTCCACCAGTCACTATAGCTAATCATTGTTTTGTCTTTGAGTCCCTACCTCCTCTTCTTTGTTGCTTCCTAGCTGTAGCTTGTGTGTCTGCAGTATTTACCTTATTAATTAAAAAAAAGTGATAGGAAGAATTCATCACCTGTCTGCAACAGCAGCCAGTTCCCTACAAAGAAAATAGAATATGACATAACAGAATAGAATGCACTTTATTGTCATTGTCAGAATAAAAATCAACAGAATGAGTTTGTCGCACAAGATGGGTGAATATTGAAGTAGAATTATAACAGGGCAACAGCAGCGGTGGCAGGTATATTGCACATTTTACATGATTTAGATGCCTTGATGATTTCGTTTGCTTTTGGGATAGAAAGGGAAAATAGCAGACCTTCACCTTTTTAAGTTCTACTCTAGTGTTAATTTCCTCAGCAAACTTGATATTTTGTGTGAGTTTAACCTACTTCTAGTCTTCTAAGTTCTTACACCTTGTATTAAATTCAGTACTTAAGGGAACTGACTTTAAAAACCTTCAGTCTGTGTGGACTTGTTACTCTTAACTTTAGAAATCTCTTTTTATTTTATTCTTTGCATTTGATACCTCCCTAACCACCCAGTGCATCTTCTTATCGCTATTTAACTAACTGGACAGAAGTAATTTTCTCCCTTTTAAAGCCAAATTAAGTCTCTTCTTGCTCTGCAAATGCCCTGAAGAAATGAATGCCAAGCCTTACCGTTGCATCTCCTTCTTAGCTCAACTCCAGCATAAACATACAGGAAACTGGCTGGCAGGAAACCCAGGGTAATGTTACATTTAAGTAGAAGGGGGTGCTCTGAAATTCCTCCACTTATCGTCCCAACAGCTGGCTCCCAGTCAGAAGTGTGGCAGCTATTTCCAGATTGTTTGCCATAGTTGAAATTGTGATTTTTACCCTGAGCATTTGAAGTGTGGCAGTCCACGGGCTTTAATTAGCAGCAGTTGAGTGAAAGGGAAAACGTAAGTGAAAATAGTTCTCTGTGCTTGTCTGCACGCTATGTTTTGATGGATTAACAACAGTACAACTGGAAAAACAGACAACTTTAAAATGGTCTTCGTCCCATTCTTGTTCTTAATTCTGTTTTCTTTCAATGACTTGTCTTTTTTATTTAATCAGTAGTGTCCTGGTCTGTTTTCTCTCTATTTTTTTGCCCAAGGCAAGATCGTGTTTTTTCAAACTTTGTCCCTCTCATTGGGTTTTGAAAGTTTGAAAGTCAAAGATATGCCTGCAGTATTTAATTTTGGCCATGTGACAACCCTACAAATGTGCAGACTTGCAGCCTATCTTGTATCATGGTCTTTGGGGTCTTTGGGGCTGGTGAAGTTCTGGCTCATTTCCCTGGAGCTCACATAAAATGAGTTTGGGCCTGCTGAAGGTGGTAGCTGTGTTTTGGTTGCAAAGCCACTAAAGTTGTATTCGCACCGAACACGACTTTGCGACAAAGACCCCATCACCCACCCAAGTCATGTTGCCTGTTTATAAACTGATCATTTTGTCACTGCCGCTGTCGCTCAGTGACATCATACCCACCCAAGTTTCATCGCAGTCGTATCATATAATAGGATCTATGAGCTGACGTTATTTCTAAGTTTGTCCTTTTCAACAACCTAGCATCCACTAAACACTGCTGCAGCTGGCCCTGCAGCAGGAGCATCTGTGAGTTTTCTCTGGTCCTGTCTAGGCGGAACTAATCTACTCACTGACTAATGTTTCCAACACGAACATGGATGTCACTCTGTGATCAAGAATGAAAACAGCCTGTCACGGGTGTCGTTACACACCCACACACGGTAGCCTGTTAGGCTGCTGCGGCACAGCCACATGTGATATCCCCTGAAGGGTTCAAATTTTTCAACTTTGACGACCAAGCGACATGTGACCTGGTTGCCCAGGTCGCGTCTGTAGCATTGCAGGAGGGTTCCCGCTGCATTGTGGCTGTACATTGACTTTACATGGAGAGTTGTTTCCCAGGTTGCCCAGTCGGGCTCTGTGTAGGCGGCTTAAGCGTGCCCTCACAGGGGGCAATCTGTGCAATTCCCCGGCACATTTTACCCTCAAGTCCAGGTGGTTTAGCCAGAGTGATGAGTACTATGCTGAGCTGCTATCCACCTTCTTCAGCCCGAGCATGAATGGAAGGGGGTTGCTTTGCCATGGTATGGTTTCTCACTCATTAGCGCAAGTGAGTACACAATGAGAACCTGACAAATATTTGACACAGCAGCTCTTCTCAAAAATAATAAAAAAAATAGTCAATTTAGACTGGATGGGTGTTCGCTAAATGATGGCTGTTGTGCTTGTTGATTTTCATTTTCAGTTAGCATGATATTGAATTAGCATGAGTGTTGGATCTTACTGCCAGAGAAGCTAGAGCAGGGATGGGCAACTTCTGTGATGGGGTGGACTACATAAATACTATTCTTTTTGGCAGAGGGCAAACTTGCTCAAAAGGAATCGGTAGGAAACTTTTGACAAGATGTTAAAAATTGTTTATGGTAGAACAAATAGAGGAAATTAAGCTTTCTTGGGAAAAAGCAAATTAATATTTATAGACTAGTTTTAACCTTTAACTTATCAAGAATAGGAGTAAAACATGTAAACAGGTATTAAATTAGTTGTGTTTTTTTTTTTTTTACAAATGCATGCAATGCAACAAATATTTTTGAAATAGACGAGTGTTACAGAGACCAATCCAGCTCACGGCAGTTATAGATTTATCACAGAAAAAAAGTCCAAATATGCAAATTCAGGAATTATCAGTTATATAAATTCTAGTTGGAAATGATAGAAATGTAGAAACTTGAACTTTATATATTTAAACATTTTGTTGCATACTCTGAGGTGGAGGGCCACATGTGGCCCCTGGCCATCAGTTGCCATCTCTAAACTAGAAAATAGAGGGCTTCAAAACTTTAACAGAGATCTCAAAAAATCTACAAGGAATTTAAAAACATCTAGTCATATTCACCAAATCTTCATTAGAGTATGATTTGGCTCTGCCTAATGATGGCACAACACTGTTGCACTTATTTTTTATTCATGCTTTTATTCATGGAGACAGGGGCAACATGCCTCACAGATTTAAATCTGGGACAATCAATAATATTCAACATTCTGGAGTTGGCAGTAACTTTCTCTGCCTAAGACAGCTTTTGTTTGTAAAATATCTGTTTAATGGTGAGTGATAAATATTTATTGGGATATTCAGTTGTCAGGATGTCATTTAGTTGCAGTTTATTACAGCGGGAATGAACGGGGAATGCCAAATAACTGTGGATTTGTTCTCTGGAATTTGAATAATAAGACTTTGAGTAATCAGTTTACTAAATCAATTACACTGTGGTCTGCTGGTTAATGGGTGCTATAAATTAGAGCTGTTTTCAAGCAATACTTTCAAATAGAATTGCTGACTATGTGAGTCAGCCCAAATGTGCGTAACTGCTCCTGCAAAAAGTTTCCCACAGAGACTAAAGTATATTCAGAGCTGAATTAAAGGAATAGGTGTACTTTGGTTCTTTGTGTAGGAAAAAACTTTGCTTTGACAAGTGGATGTTATGATAAATATATTTATCAAAGATGCAATTTGTGTTACTGCTGTTTCAAATCACTAAAGCAAAGTTTGAAACGAACCAAGGAATAAGAAAACATAATGTATACTCCAGCTGTGTGAACCTTTACTTTCAAATAATGACTTTTGTCACTTCCTTCCTGATCTGTTCAGGCACTCGCCCAGCAGTTTCACAGATTGCATTAAGTATTCATAGCCTAGCCTAAGACTATAGATCTGCTACTATTAGCTTGGAACCAATTATTTTTGATCCAGTTTTCATGAGGACAGACAGATTGGCAGACTAAAATCATTATCATATATGAAACGTAACCTGCACTGGAGTATAAGCAGGCAGCACTGAGTTCAGCAGGTCAGTGCTGGTTTGATTGTCAGTCAGGCCTTTCTGTATGGAGTTGATACATATTCTCAGTGTGTGGTTGGTTTTTCTCTGTCTCTGGTGTCCTCCCACAGACCTTAAAGATAGTAATTAGCTTAATTGGTGGCTCTAGATTGCCCTAAGTTGTGAGTTTGTATGCAAATGGTTGTCTGTCTCTTCATATCGGCCCTGTGATCAGCTGGCTACCAGACCAGGATGTACCCTGCCCCTTGTCCAAAGTTAGCTGGCATGGGTTCCATAGTGGATTGTATGTAAGCCACAGTTCAGCCCAGCCCATAATGTCCAGTTTCTGTGCAATAATACCACTATTTTAGCACTAGCTTCTGTTAATTGGCCTGTGTATCTGTGACCTGTGCTTTGGTTTTTGGGGTCTCAGCTTATGGGGTTGTTGGAAAGGGCGGACACTCAGCCTGTGAAATTAGCACTGCTCATATCCAGTTGTCTGTATCTGAAAAGACTTTTCTAACAGAACAGTTTGCCATGATGCTTATTTACATCAGAGGGCTGGGAAATAAGGCTTGGAAATAAACCTTAGATTTTAACTGTTTTTTTACCCTTGAAAGGAAAAAAAATACAAATGACACCAAAATTGCACAAAAAGATAGTTTTGTTTAATTTTGATGTAAATGCTAGATGTCATTTACCTTGAGCAGCAGCTGGACCTGCCTAATTACACATCCATCTTGCCAAGCTCCAATCTACAGTCATTGTGATCAGCCAAAGCAGCATGACCCAGGAAGAGGTGGGAGCAACAAACAAGACAGCAGCAGGACATCACTGCTTGTACAGAGAATAGCACAGATACTAACAGCTTAAGTAGCAGTTTGATCAGATCTGAAATACATTTCTTTATTAAATGAAACACAACACAGACTTCTGTACAGAAAGGAAAATTTCCCTCCACTTTTGGCATGTTTTACCTTGACTTTGTTTAATGAAGTGACTCATATTCTGTAGTGCAGTAGTGCCCACCTACAGCATTATCTGATTGGCCTGTAATAAATATTGATTGCAGTAGTGCCCACCTACAGCATTTTCTATGGGCTCGTCTCTAGGTGGATAAGTGATTGAACAGTCTATGTGGTGTGCAGGGTTAGTTGGTCATAACAGTAAACTGGACTTTCCTCTAGGATCTAAAGTGCAGCTTTAAATTACTTCTACAAAGATGCACAGGTATACTATGTGGTTTGTATACATATCACTAAAAGCTGCATTGTTTTTTAAACATATTTGTTTTACAGTTATTTATCAGGAGTATGCCCAGTGAGGTACAAAATCCTGTCCTGGCCAAGACAGTAGAATATCAACATGAACATTCTCTTATCACTGTTTTAGCTGACAATACACGGCTCAACATGTGTGTCTTTGGCTGTTTGGCAACAACATCAAAAAATTCATATTGACCTTTGTTATAATGTATTCTATATATTGCCCAGGCCAGTGTTTTATTGAAAAGCAGGATAATAGAAGGATAAGAATGATTGATTAAAATTTATAAAAATTTCACCCGACTACAACAGCTCTGTTTAACAGTGTTTTCCTGCACTTTTTGAGCAGCAGTGCTGCCCCTTTCCATAATATATGGGAGCGAGCTTTAGCCATCAACAGGCTGTTGTAGCTACATGTGGTGGTGTTGTTTCAAATGTCAGTCTTTTAATCTATATTGGTTACATGGGTATAAAAGCTGCCTCTTACTTTACTGTAAACCAAATTGAAATAGCCCCATCCATGCTGCTGCTTCTAGATATAATATTGATGTTTCCCCTTCACTGGTAATGTTGCAGAGTTGACCTCCCATTTGCTCTGATTGCTAACTTTGTTTTAAATTCTGTATGTTGAAAACATAGGCAATCCAAATCTGTGTTGAAGTAGATGTTGAAACCTGCCCTGAGGCTATCCTGCCACCCAGTGGAGGTCCCTGTATGCGACAAAACTAAGTAGACTACTTAAAAATAATTAAGGTTTCAAAAACATATTTTTCCACAAGTGAATATATCCAAGACACATGTGATGAGTTTGGTCAGATCATTTCATTAAAAACATGAATTTGTGCTCTTGTTGGTTTGTTCATCTACTGTAAGTACAGCAGCTGTACAGAGCAGCCACTGGGTTGCCAGTTAACCTGGTCACAACAATAACATGGGGCCTTTTCTAAAATGTGTATATTTTATGGTGTTTATTGAAGCAACATCATAATGAAAAAAATGACTTAAATGTAAATAAAATGTCCAGACTACAACACTGAAACCAGAAAAAAATGTTCAGCCAAGTGCCCTGCAGCACAGCTTTTGTGTTAACAGGAGTGATAATGTTGCACAGAAGTCAGCGCAGAGTGTGATGCTTTAGAATCAAAATGCAGTTTTCCCCATCAAAGCAGGTACACACTGAAGCTTCTGAAAATCTTTACCCTGGCAGAGGTTATGCCAAATTCCAATTTGCATTGACCTGAAACATTGTTTGCATTCAGACAGAAGGCTAAAACACACAATAAATGATACATTTTCAAATAATTTGTAGATGTATGGATGTGGCCTCACTAATAAGGGGTCAAAACAGCAGAGATAAACTTAATTAATGAATCCCTATCAATTGTAAGAGATCACTGGATCTGGCACTGATTAATCTGTAAAAGAACAAACTCAGTATTGTAACTTCAACACACTCTGTTGCAGTCCCAGCCTCTGTGAATTTGCACTAAAGAGGGACCACAGTCATGTTTTCCATCACAGATCAAATATTTCTCTCAATGAACTCTGCAAAGATCCTCCTGCTTCTTTTTGACTCTTAAATGGTCAGCAGCTGGTCTCATTCACGATATTCCACCACATTTACACCACAATCATGTCACCATCCAGGCCACTGAGGGTTCAGATCTAGAGTTAATGTGGATTTCTCATGCATACATGTTAGCTGACATTCTGAGAGTCTTTCATGGTTTACTGTATGTGAGATTTTTCACACATATCACAGTTAATGCAGGCAAACATGTGAGCAGGCGACAGTGGGGGCAGAGACGTTATCTTTAGTTTGCATGTTTTCCCATGAGATGCTGAAAGACAAACATTACTGATTTGATTAACAGGTGTTTGGGGACAAAGGCACAAAAGTCGTGCCTCACAAAAGATATAATTTACCCCCTGGTGCTATTTCTAACACCCCACTGTTGGACCACGTGTTCCCCCCTGAAGAGACCACACACCCCATGCTGGCACATCACTTATCTTATCTTGGGGGAAGTGTTGTGCTTGTGTGTGTTTTAATTTTCAAAGGTAAAAAGTAGAAGTTCCAAAATGCCTAAGATTAAAGAAGAAAAAAAAACATTTTGTTGCTTTTTTGTCATCTGGTAATAGTTAAACATCAGCTAGCCTTTTATTGGATTTCATTTTCATTTATCCTCATAGAAAGACTAATATTTCGAGTGTCACCAGTGTCAGTGGATTAAATAAGCATCATCAATGGAAATTGAATATTTTCACGAACTGATCTGACACAAGCAGTCTATTCAGCAGCATGAAATTACTCATTAACAGTTCCCTCAGGCCGCATAAGATATTGAGGCTTTTTTTTATTTGTTAACAGAACACGATTGTAACAATCAGAGCATTTCCATCAGCAAACAAAGTGTGCTTTTTCTCTCTCCAGCGTTGGGTTTGTGTTCTGATGAAACGCATTAGCCTCAGTTATTTATCTGTGACCAGTTCAGATTTAGTGAGATTCTTGTGTAAGGAGATAAATGGGCTTTTATAAAGTGGTACAAGATGTCCTCCAAATGAGGAGTAGGTCTAGAGTTAGACCTTTATTGTGCAAATAGTCATTACGGGTAGGGCTGGGTTAAAAAAATCAATTTAATCGATTTTAATCGATTTTCCTTTAACTGGTTCATAATCGATCCATAAAGTCTTGTGTGATCAGCGTTTAGCGTTGCTTTCTACTGAACAAGATCTCAAGAGATGTTACTGCAAACAAACATGGTGGAAGCACTATATGGGCACCACTGGCAAGTTTAAAAGCTGATGTTTGGATGTACAGTATTTTAGATTTAACATGTACAAAGGAAAATACGAGTTGGACAAAAAACAAGTAATATGCAGAATATGCATTAATGCATCTCATTAAAATATGATTAATGTAACTGCTTTGGGTTAAGTTCTTCATGTTAAAACAATTTTTAATTATGTACCAGATCAAAAAGGTCACTTTTCAAATTTACAGCACTGTTTTAACTAAGATATCCCAGACTGAATAAATATCGAATTGTATCGTGAGTCGAAGTGATTTGAGACCTTGTAATATCGAATCGATTCAGAAAATCTGAAGAAAATCTTATAGAAGTTTAAAGACCATTAAAAGATGTTATTATATCTCCAGTTCCACCACATCCCAAAGATGCTTCACTGGACTTTGGTCTGTTGTCTGTGGAGGTTACTGAATACACTCATCTCACTATGATCAGTCAGATGATTTGATATGATTTAGGCCCTGTCCACGTGGACGTCAAAACAGTTTGGTTTTCTGTAAAGACAGCTTTGTTTCGAGAAATGAATCTGTACACGAAAACACTTAAAATCCTGTAGTACTTATAGGAGGCCTATGAGTGGCACTGCACACTGCTGCAGACAGACTCAGACGAGCTGTAGTGAAAGTATCATCAGTTTGAAAAAGTCTGGCATCACCCATCACTTCCTAAAACTACACAAACAGCAAACTAAAGTTAGTCTGTCCTTTTTCATGCATGTTCATGCTGTTACCATTCCCTATGTAAGAAGTGGCTTCCTGCTGTTGTCTCGCTTGAAGCTTGTTTCTCTTCCTGCTCTAGAACACTCTGATTGGACCATGCCGCTTTGAGCCACCCACAATCATTGTAGATTGGTGCTTGTCAAAATGAATCTGCCTGATTATCAACATTGAATCAGACGGATCAATCTGCTGTGTGAGGTTAAATTTTTTATGCTTTCAAAACAATTTGAAAAATCATTGACATCTAACAACATCTAAATTTTTACCCCCTTTCTGCCTTTTATTGCATGCAGGTTTTTTTACCCTGTATATGTGGAAGGCCCATGATTTTAATGTCAGTGCGATTGTTTTATTAATAAAGCAGAATTCTGTTAAACCTTCAATAAACGTTAACCAGTACTGGATGTATAAGACACTGTCATTCTTTTAACAGTCAAATAAAAACTTACTGAATGATTTACTTATTCACATCACTGTTATGATTTAGTTGATTACATTACCCTGTCAATTTTTGAAGGGAAAAATCTTTACTGTTACTAGTCCCAGAAAGTTTAGGCAGTTTCTATAGCAATGCAAAATAATTGACAGACACTGACTTACATCTGTGTCTGCATCTCAATGTATTGTGATTTGTTCAATGATCAAAAAATTGTGGTAATATTTGGGGATGTAACGGTTACCGATAAAATAGTAAACCGCGGTAAAATTTCCCACGGTAATCATTACCGTGTCCTTTTAAAATTACCGTTTTACCGTGTTTGATCAACATATTGTGTCAATAGCGCACGGTGATGCTGCTGTTTGACTGGAAAAGCCTGAACTATGTATCTGTCCTCGATTAAGTAGCCTCAAGGGGGGCGGGCATGTGCAGTTTGCATTGTCTGAGTCTGAGAGCGAAAGTTGGAGACACAGCAGAGAGTTTTCTCGAAACGGACTCTAAAGTCTGATTGAATTTTGGATTTTTACAAGGATGCTGAGGGGAAACTGATAGAAGACAATCTCCCTGTCTGAAACACGACCTGCAGCGCAAGAAAAAGATGTGCGCGATTTAAACGCAGAGAGAGAGAGAGAGGATTCAGTGGGCCATACCTGAGAAAATTACAGGTAGTTTATCAGTAATTATATCCAAAAAATGTATAAATCTTACACAAAACAGAATTATTATCATTCCGGAGTGTGTTCTTGCCTTTGTTTAGACGTGTATTCGCTGTATTTTGAAATCGATCGTCTTTTTTTCATCAAAGTTTGTGTTTTGTGAATCTTCGGTCGTAATTTGGATATATTTAGAGGAGAAAATATCAAGGAGATCTGCCAGGGAGAGGGGAGACCAGAGAAGGTACATACAGGTTAACTGCTTCAGGGGCTATCGTCAGTAAAAAAAAATAGTCCTGGACATGGTCTAATACAAGGAGCTGTAACATGGACACTAATGCTGTAGGCAAACTAAAATGTGTGAGTGCATGTAAAATAGGCTAAGATTATTTTTGGTTGTCACAAAACTTGAACATGTTCATTTAAAATTGTTTATAAAGAGAATCCTGTTTGAAGTTCAAAACAGTTGTTTTCTTTTCTTGTAATCACACCTTATAACATAATAACGACAAATACTTTCCTGAATTGTTTACTTTTATTCCTCATGAAAGAAGGGTAAAAAATGTACTCAAAGCACATTTCTTGACACATTATTGACAAAAAAGACAAAAAGAACCATTATGATTATAATATTAAAGGGGTTAAGTGATTTCAATTGTGTGTAAAAGTGCTTTTTGAACATTTTGAGCACACTGCAACAATACTGCAATAATAATGATAACCATGATAATTTTGGTCACAATAGCCGTTTTACAAAATTTTCATATCGTTACATCCCTAGTAATATTTTGTTGTATAAGCAGTCCTCCTTGGTCGTTACATGTCTGGAAAACATTGAGCTGGTTGTGCATGAAAATCCCAGTTGATTTCTGAAAAAAATAGGACCAGCCCGTCTACTACCAACAACCATGCCACGCTCAAGATCTGTTTAACCACCTTACTTCCCAGTTGAGACGCTTGGACTTCTGCAGGTGGACTTGGAGTTGTTGCCATGTAATTGCAGATGAGCTGTTCTGATTAAGAAGCTGTTAAGAAAGTGTGCCTAAGAGGCTTGTGGGCATTTCTGTTTTTGCAGGGTATGATCTGAAAATCTGACCTTGTGCTTTATTTGAGTGTAAAAGTTTGTCATGAAGTTTGTCCCTCATGTGTGAAAGTAAAGAAAGGTATGCTAATTCACCACAAACAGAATGAGGAATGCTTTTTAATTTTTGTAGTCGCAAACTACAGCCGCAAGTGCAGCAGTTTTCATGAGGGCCTTAAATTATTTTTTCTCCAGTCAGTAAATGAGGAAGGTTTTAACAGAAGGCCACTGTAGTATTTAACAAACATTCTTTATGAGTGTTTCCACAGTGCTAACGTATGACTAACACCCCTGTATTTCATTGCTCAGGCAGCTTTTGTAAAGAAGTAAACTCCAATCTGTAAAGTACATTTTGGATGGCTGAATGAAGTTCAACAATGCAGCTGAGAGGTTGACTACAGCGTGCTTCATTCCAGTGACTGTGTTACAATGTAGCTGAGGGGGAGTTCTTGTTCCTGTTGTGTGTATGCTGAGGCAGAATGGGGCCAGCGCTCATTAGCAGCCAGCCAGGGGCCTCATACTGTACATGACTGAATGGACTCCAGCTTCCCTCCCCTCTCCCTCAAATTATTATGTCACCTGCCATTGTTTCAATAAGCTGTTTCTGTGTGTGCGAGACGACAAGTTTTTTTTCTTGTTTACAGGTCATCCAGGCCAGAAAGTACACTGATAGATTAAGAAAATCATCAAAATAAGGTCGACAAACCCTCATTTTAGCCACGCCAGCAGCAAGGCTTAAGGTCATGCAAAGCTGGTCTGACAGTCGGCCTTTTGATGATTCCTTTTATTGTTATCTCTCAACAACTGTTCGATGTTTTGCCAAGGTATAAACCACAGGACTGCAGGGTTCAAACCATTCATTTGTTAGACAATGCTATTGTCTAGTTTCATTGCACAGTTAACATCAAACAGTGCGGATGAACTTGTTTTTTTAACATTTAGCAGCTAAAAATAAAATTTTACATTTCTGGGAGATCACATGCTGTTAACAAACCTCTCCTTTGCTTAAACTGCTAACACAAACTTTACTGTTATTGGATAATATATATGTCCTTGTGAGCCTGCTGTAACATTAGAAAGCATCTTACAAACAGAAATAACTACAGGAAAACCAGTTTTGGTAAACACTGCACACTAAAAACAGTGTGGTTAAAAAATAACCCAATTTTAACCAAACTGCTGTTTCAGGACTGGACAAACCCCTTTTTGGGTTATTTTAACCCAACAGTTTGGGTTCTTTTTTTTTTGACCCAATTTTTGGGTTGTATTATTAAACACAAAAGTTGGGTTATGCTAACTATAGTGTTGGGTTGTTCCTAACCCAACTATTGGGCTACGCAATTCAGTGCTCCCAGTAGATTAACACGGAGGCAGTTACGACCCAGAAGCGACATAGATTTTGCAGTTCACAACAACCAACTTTATTGAACAAGACACAGGAACTATTGTAGAGAGAGGGGATCAATCCCTCAATCCTTCGAACACGAGGCAGTGACGGAATCCACTTGGTCACGCAGGAGCCACACACTCATACCGCAACTCAGAGTCTTTAAGGTGAAGCAAGTTAGGACTCACTTTATCTTTCAGAACAGGAAACGGTTCTGATTGCCAGAGATCAGGCTGCCACCACTGATTCGGGCTCATAGACAGGTACTCGGCGTCACACACAGGCAGAGGGGTCAGATACTGGAGAACAGATGGCCACCACAGATCAAGATTCACGAACAGGTACTCAGCGTCAGGAACAAAGGGCAAGGTCGGCAACTGGGGATCAGGCAGACAGGAAGGTGCAGGACAGAAGCGGGTCGGTACCTTGTAGTCTAGCCGAGGATCAGGCGATAAAGGCGGAAAAAGGAACAGAACAGGTTGGCAACAGGTGATCAATCTGGAAAGCAGGTCTGGAGTTCTTGGCATGAGAGCGAGACGATCTGGCACCGAGTGATTGTGGAGCTGGTTGTGACATAGTTGGGTTAAAATAATAGTCCTATAACCCAGAAAATGGGTTACTCTTTATAAAAATAACCCAGAAATTTAACTCAACACAAGCAACACATAAATTGGGTTACCAAAATAACTCAACATTTTTTAGTGTGTGTGATGACACCTTTGTTTTGAGACCTCTGATTGTAGCCAAGTGCTAGGCTCTTTTTATTTTTAGTTGTCTTTTTTTAAGTACTGACTATATTTGGCCTTTTGAAAACTGCAACAGCGCAACTGTATTGTGAAAAGGATGTTGCGAAGCATTTTTATTGTATGTTCTATAAAAGTTACCTACCTCAAGGAGGGCCAAGGAGAACATACTTTTCACCTGTTTGTTTGTGTGTTTGATGGCAAGATTATTCAAACATTACTGCCTTGGTGGAGGTTTGCGCTCTCCGAGTGCTTTCTGTTTTACTACAACATTTTTATTTGAGGTGTCATTACTGTCTTTCACTGTCCTCACAGTGTATTGCATTGAAAGTATCATTACTGTATTTTATCCTACATTTTTAATTGCAATAAACTTGCTGCATTTGGCAATATCACTTTGTCTGTAGCTGTTTTACTGATCATTTATCAACAAGACACTATTTTGTCAAAAACAAACAAACCAAAATAAAATACATCAGTTTTTATCCAATAAATTACATTTTGTTAATTTTCCCAGGCTAAATGGAGTTTTCTCTTGATCCATTACCTTTTCAGTAACTCACTTTGTAGCTATTTTACAGTCAGAAACTGTAGATGTTACGATAAAATGCTGTTGATTTTACCAGTATGTTTTCCCACAATCTTTAGCCATTTACTAGCTGTAGTTTTTATGGTAAAATACTGTTAGGTTTACAAAAATCAGTTACAGTGTACTAATGAAAGGATTACAGTTACTTTGCCAATGTGGATTACAGTTTACAAATAAAACTAGAGGCATGAAGCTCACTTGTTTTTGACCATTTGAATCTTTTAGTCTAAGCTGGTTACTTAGTTTTACTTTTTGGAGGTGGTAAACATGTCCATATTACCTCTTAATTCAGTACATGTGTACTTTATTATCTGTTTGGGCTGACTTGTGTTCAGAGACAGCTTGAAATTACCCTTATTGAGTCAGTTTGCGTGATGATCTGCACTGAACCCACACAGCCACACAAAGACCTCTTAAACCATGAAAGCTCAATATTTAATCAATAGGTAGCCTGTTTCCTCAGAATCAGACTGAAGTGATAGTATCCAGGAACTCCTGTATTAGGCTGTAAAAGATGGAGGGGAATCTGGTGACCCACACAAACACACATGCAGGTCTTTTTCTCAACCCCATGCACATCAACACACTGATAAGAGGGTGTAATGGTTTCTGTCAGAACGAGGCCTGACAGCAAGTGCTCTCACTTTCCTTTGAGTCTCACAGTGCCTGGAAACAGTGATTAATATGGCAAAGGGCTGAGAGATGAAGGCTCGTTTGTTATTACTATGCAGCCCCGAACAAGCCAAACAACCATCCTATGCTGGATGTCTGGACTAAAATTAAAACCTCTCTGGTCAGGACATTAATAAACTTTAAGTCTGTTTTTTCACAGCCCTGCTGTAGAGGATTGGGATATCAGATGTCTGTCAGTTGTTCTTTTGCTCCAGTGTGAAGGGAGAATTCACGTTGGCCAAAGGGTCAAACCTTAAACCCGGATAAGTGCTACTCTTCTTATCCCTTATTCTTTTTTTGCCTCCTGTCTAAACTATATGATAAGACTAATAAAACATTAATTTCATGTCTCTGTGTGATATTTGTACAGCATTGAACAGCACCTTTGTAAAGGTAGTAAAGGTAAGGAATCAAGACCCAAAGGTTTCTACTTACTTCTCTGTTCAGCCAGATTTTCAGGAGCATCAGTGAGTGCAACAAACAGGGTGTAGCTTTGACTGGGAAGGCAGCGACAGGTATTGGTGCTGATATCAAGCCAGGAACTCATGCTCACTGAACACTAATGATTCCGTACATGGCACCATTTAATATCATGGCAGCTTGTCAATATTTGTTCTTATCAAGGCAAAGTTGGAGCAATGTTTGCTGTTTGGTGACATCTTAAACTCATTGAGAAAAGTCCTACAGATTACAGACACTTCTAAACTGTCAAGAGGAGTGAGGAGCATGTGCTGAAAAACAACAAACTTTCAAAATTATTTTTAGAGCTGTAGTGATATTATTGAGCCTTCTTATCCACACTAAGTATCAGAGTACCCAGGTAATAAAAGTTACACTTGGCAGGGACGGGCTGAAGTCACTTATTTCAAGTTTTAAGTGATTGAGAACAAGTCCTAGTTGAGTTTCAAGTCTTAAATGAACAGCTCCAAGGCTGCGTTTACAAGGCGCCGAAAATGGTCAAATCCGATAAGTTTTCATTGCGTTTTGGCCTTGCGTCTACATGGAAACTTGTTGAAAACGGAAACTTTTGAAAACGGGCTCCAGGGTGGAAAGTTTCCAAAACGCTCTCCATGCAGCCCCGTGTAAACCCACATCAGAGTGTTTCAGGGTGAAACCAGGAACAACAACAGCTTCGGCCGTCCGTCGAGTAACGTGTGAGCCTCTTACCGTGCTCGGTTTGTTATCCAGTCAAAACCATCCAGACGGATTTGTTGTCCCAACTGATTTGTTGTCCAGAAAAGAAAGTCCTACGTTTCTGTGCGTCCACTCGCCCTTGTTGTTTGCGAAAAGTTTTTCTTCTTCGTACATGTATTGTAGCAGCGCTTTCCTCTCTGCAGACCTACACCGCCATCTACTGAACCGGCATGCATACTGCAGCAGATTAACACGTCTCCAGCGTCATCATCTGAACGCAGAAGAATTTGAACATGCAAAGGAAACATCCTTGCGTCTTTAAGTCAGGAATTTCCATGTAAATGTAGCCTTAGTCAGTCATGCCTTATGTTAAGTTAATGGTCATGACAATGCCTCAAATTATGACAGGCACTACAGTTAATTTTTACAGAGCCATAAATAAAGTTGAGTTGAGTTGATTTTATAGTCTTTGGAGGACAAGTCCAGGTCAAGTCTCGAGTCAGTTTTTTTGTACCACAGATCTCATAAATGTATTAAACCAAGAAGTAAAAAGTTACTCATCAAATATTCAAATGTGACTTTTAAGTTCAACTATTTTCCTGCAAACATATGCTTACCTGCTTTAGGTGCGTGCTTCACCAGTGTTATGGACTCATGGCTTATTTATACCTATTTTAAAAGGTGTCATTTTTGAGCGCCTACATCAGCCACACTAACTGCTTTTAATCTTAAAGTAATCTTTGCAGGCACTGCTCTTCCTTTCTGCTATTGCAATGAAATGTAGCATTGGCAATCTGCTCCTTGTCCACCTCATTATCTATGACCAGTGTACGTGAATGTCATAAACCAGTGATCCTTTTGTTCTTAAGTCCCTGAAGACTGAGCTACCACAGTCCCAAATTCAACTCACAAGGGGGTGGAAGCAGTTTTTGACAGCAAACTGAGCCAAGACACTTACTGGAATCCTGGGCAGGGCTGTGGTTTGGAACATAGTCGCGAGCCAACATCCGCTGTTGGTATGTGTTTATTACCCTGGTTTAGCTGAGAGCCATGTTGATATTATTTATAAGGCCAATGGAAATGTCCTGCATCTCTGAGTGTACACAGGACTACAACTCGTTGCTACAGCTCTTCAGATTATCTTCATGTTTGACATTGACAGCACCTTAATGGAAATAAAGTTATTCTAAGTGTCAGGAACTGTTTTCCCTTGAATCAGAATGAAGTCATGTGGGTATCCTGAGCTTCATTTAACTTTGAACAGCCAATAAAATGACTTTATACTGCTTTAGGCTGTTCATGAGCATCATCATATGGAGTCTTATTAAATACCATTCATACCAATAAAATCCATTATATAAAAACGTTAGGGATGTCCTGATCCGATATTGATATCGGATATCGGTCAAAAAAACAAATATCGGATTATATCGGCCTGCATCCTAAATCTCCAATATCAGCACTCCGATACAAGCAGTCCATTCTAATATATTTATTTTTATTTTATTCAGTTGTAGAATATGCTTATGTTTAAGTTCAACACAGTGGTTATTTTGCAATTGGTGAAATATGTTTTTGTTTGATTTATTGAGGTCACTTTTCAGGGTCTTCTAATATTTTTTATTCATGTTGTTCTAATTGTAGTATATTCTTATGTTTAAGGTTAAAATTTATTTAACTTATTGGTTAATAACAAACGGATCAGTTTTTCTCATACCTACTATTGCTGACTACTGTTCTCTGTTTGAGTAATCTGACCTGATCAAGCCTTTTCTTACAGTTCATACTACAAAATAGGTAATAAAAGTCTGTATGATTCTTGCTGATATCATATCGGATTGATATCGGTATCGGCCAGTACTCAATGCTGCAATATCAGTATCGTATCGGAGGTGAAATAGTTGTATCGGGACACCCCTAAAAGACATAGGATATTTTTAAAACGTATAGAGTTGTATGTCACTATTACTTATATTCTATGAGGAGTCAGATTATTTGATGCACAGCTACTCCAGCATTTTGCTTGAAACATCAGTAAACATCAAACCATGAAACAATTTTCTGACCTCTCCTCTAAAGGAATGAACCATAATTTACAATTTAAGAGTAATTATATCAGACATGTTATTCAATTTCCTTCTAGTCTCTGCTGCAAGGAAGGGAAAATATACAGGCATGGTTTCATAGTCCTTTCTGGGCCATGAGTAAATGGTAGAAATACATACTTTTTTAAGAAATGAACTCAATTGTAGTTGGGTAAATGACAAATAAAGATATGCTACTCTGTCTCTCCTGATTAAATTATTGTGTGTTCTTGCATTTTTCACAGTTTAAGGCAAGCACAAAATGCAAAGTTAAAAAAAGACAAAACAAATACTTACATTCATTTTTAAAAAGTACTCAAAGCACTCTTTAGCCTTGCTTACACTACCTTAGCATTAACCTCCACCCACCCACGCACACACACACACACACACACAAATTCCACGCAGTCCAACCATCCAGCAAATCTCCTGCAGTCTCTTCAATCAGCCTGTTTCCACAACCTGTGCCTCTCTTTGTCTGCAGAGCGTACTAGCAGGATTCAACCAGGATTGATGGAAATTTGGAACCAGTCTTTTTTCAGCAGAAGCTGCTGCCATGTCAATCTCCACAAATCACTTCAACCCAGCATAGGAAACCAGCCCTCAGAGTCTCCAAGTTATTTTAAAATCCAGTGATAATGGTGGAAAACATGTTGATGCCAACAGAAAATCAACATCAGGCAGGAAATAGAAACTGTAGTTTACATGTTCTTCTTCCTGCAGCCTCATAAACTCACAATTAGCCTTTATGGTCTTGTATTTCAGCCTATGAATGTTGTGCTCCATTGTACAGTGCTTTAAATTTGCTCCAAATTGGCGTGTGCGTGTGCTGTTAGTCCAAAAGGATGGATGTGACGTTATGCAGGTGGATTGTGTGGAAGTCTGTGGTCAACATTGCCACTTTTGCACATTTACACGCATGGTCAAGTCCAGAAATGGGGATAGCTTGATTAGGGTGTTAGGGTACCATTGCCATAGGACTCCTTTCAAGTAGGTGCTTGGGAGGACAATCAGGTAATTAACAGGGGTAAGTTTGACTCTACACAAGGTAGAAACATGCCCTGTTCTTGCTATAAATACAAGTGAAGGGCGTGTATATGGGCACACAGCATATGGGCACATAGTCCATCTTTTGCGCCACAGAATAGTTCCAAGCGTTGGGGTTTCGTCCTGACTTCATTGGTCATGGGTTTTGTACCTGATTGGGATTAACCTTTTCGCTCTTGCTTGTAGTTTGGATATTGCTTTAAAATAATGCTATTGCTTTAGTTGTAATGTCACACCTAACATGGTCCAATCTCCCCCTGCAGATCCCTCCTGTTGCCATCATGCTGCCGAGTACTCGCCTTGCAAAGAAGCCTGTGACCAGGTATAAACACCCTCACATACACACATTCAAACACAAACAGGAACAGTTGTACGCTCACACAAGCCAACTGCTCAGCCCATTATCGTCAGCCTATGAATAGTGGTTTTTGAAGGGGAGTGGTGTTAAGGTTTTTGTGTCCTGGTACTTTGAAGTTGAGAATAAAAGTTCTGTCTCACTCCGCTTCAATTGGGAGCAGGTGATGCTCTTTCTCCCTCCCCTCTCTCTCTGAAGCCCCCGTGTCCTGCTTTGTGGCAAAGAGACACAAAGGAGACGGAAAAGAAGCTTTTCTCCTCAAGCAAACAGGCTGAGAGTTCAAACCATCCTTCAGCTTTTGAAGTGGGGTATGCTGAAGAGGGAGGCTGGACAGATTTTATTGTGCTCCTATTGGCTGACGTCACCAGTTTGCTAGCAAAAGAAAAGAAGAAAACACACAGAAGAAGACCTTGCATTAAATATAAAGCTGTACAAGAACAGTGGAAAAATGGGAGGGACATCTCAGGAGAGCGAAAAAGTGGCAGAAGTGTGAGGAGAAGATGGGAATGATGAAGATGAAAAAGATGGTGAAAGAAGATAATGGCCCTTTAAAGTCTAATGGCCTCAAAATACCCTTCAAAGGTTGTAGTTAAGTTGAGTGTGTGGGTGGGTGTTTCAGCGTTGGGGTGGAGGGGGTTGGTGTCACATGCTGTAATCACTGGGATCCATTTAGCTATAATGGAAGCTGCCTTGTGCCTGGTAACACCCAGAAAATTAGCAGCTCTTCACATATTCTGGTGGTTATTTATAGGACCAAAGTGGGTGCTCAGTCTGTTTTTTCCCATTTTTATTGAATTTATGCACTGGATTAAAGAAACATTTATTACTCTCCTGGTGTAGTGTGTTATCAGTAAAGAAAGGGATTCTTTCAAGCACCATGAAATAGTCCAAGAAATAGTCTGAAAAGTCCATTCCTTGCTCGCTATTATGATTCCTTTAGTGACACTAGTTGGGATTTACCTCAAATTTTGACCAGGATTTGTATGAAACCACCACAGAAACAACCCAGCCCTTACTCTTGACTCACTGGGCACTTCATTAGCTACAACTGTTCAATTTCTTGTGAACATGAATATAAATCAACAAATTGCATCTCAGTACATGATGTTCGAGGTGATCTTCTGAATTATAAAATATATTATATTCTGAACGTATAACATCTTGAAGGAGATAGGCAGCAAAGGACATTAACTTTGTGCAGAAGAACAAGAAAGTGAGGCTACAGTTTGCACAGACTCACCAAAATTGGACAACAGAAGATTGGAAAATGCTGCCAGATCTGACAAGTCTAAATTTCTGCTGCATCACAAACATGTTGTCATAAACAACATGAAAGCATCCTGCCTGGTATCAGTGGTTCAGGCTGTGGTGGAGGTTTAAAGTTGTGGAGGTATTTCCCCGGCACACCTTGGCTTCTATAGTACCTGGGATGAAGCTGAATATTGTTGCTGGCCATGTCCGATCCATGACCACAGAGTCCCCATCTTCTGATGGCTACCTCCATCAAAATGGTAAGTAGTAAATGGACTTGAGCTTATATAGCGCTTTTCTAGTCTCTGACTTCTCAAAGCTGCTTTACACCGCAGGTCACACCTACCCATTCACATTCACTCACTGATGGTTCAGAATTTCTCTGTTAGTTATCCATCAGTTTTTCTAACACATTCACGCTCTTTCATACCCATTTGCACGCCACTGACGTAGCAGTGGGAGCAACTTGGGGTTAAGTGTCTTGCCCAAGGACACATCGTCATGTGTCGCCTGGAGCTGGGCTTGAACCCGCAACCCCCCGATCACTGACCAAGCGCACCATCCAACTGCGCCACCGATGCTCATGTCACAAACTTGAATAATCTAAACTGGTTTCTTGAACATGACAGTGTGTTCACTGTACTCTGTTGGCCGAGACAGTCTAATTGAGCACCTTTTGAAAGTGGTGTAAAGGGAGATTGGCATCATGGATGTGATTCCATCACATCTACATCAGCTGTGTGATACTGGCATATGAATGTGGATCAACATTCTTTGGGCAAAAAGTGGTCCAACCATGCACAAGCAAGGTGTACCAAATGAAGTGGCCCTTGAGTGTATCTTTGGTTATCAGGGTAACTTCCAAGAGCTGGTACTTTCCATAAAGTCTAATCCCTAGAACGCACTCTGGTATTATTAGTCAGTTTGGTGTGGTTCAGAGCAGTATTCTAATGACTCTGCATTCTTACAATGGTTTTTGCTCTGCACTGATGTTGTGTTCCCAGGCTATTGGCTCTATGCACAGGAGAAAATGGAGAACACTCTACATATAAAAAACACTTAAGATCATATAAAACTTAAATAAGCATATTATGACCTCTGCAAAGCATTCTCGTGACATGTTTGTGTAATTATAATAAATTAAGCTGGAAGATGCTTTTGGCCACCATGTCTCCAACAATCTGTCTACAATTTGGTTCTTAGATGTCTTATTGTCCGATAGGATTATTTGAGCCTTTTTCACCAAAACCAGCTGCTCCAAGCTCTTCACCAAACAATGCTCTACAATTGCTGTGAAGTCTAAAAGCTGTGGAGGAAAATAGATGATTCACTAAAACAGGGAGTCCTCCCAGCAGTGTGAGTGTGTGAGGCCGTAAATCTCACTCAGTGTGTTTCATGACTTCACACTTCAGCCAGAGCCTGTTGGCAGTGTCTGCGCTCTCCCAGGCTCTTGCCCAGTATGTTCACACAACACTTGGATGGCCCTGTTGGTGTGTGTGTGTGTGTGTGTGTGTGTGAGAGAGAGAGTGAGTGTGTGGATCCACACCACAAACTTGCGGTGCCTTGTTGAAGTCTAAGGGAGCGTGTCTCAGAAGAGTCGGGATTTACTTAATATTCCTAAACTTTCTCATGGTCTTAACACATTCTTGGTGCAACAAGTATGTCTTAATTGTCTTTTGATTTGACACAAAACCAGAATTCAAAACTGTGGGGAGTCTGTGACGCAGTTGCATAGTGTTCTTGGTCAGTGATCGGGAGGTTGCAGGTTCTAGCCCAGCTCTGGGCGACATATGGCGATTTGTCTTTGGGCAAGGCCCTTAACCCTTAAGTGTCTCCTACTGCTGCATCAATGGCATGTAAATTGGCCTGAAAGGACCTGAATGTGTTAGTTGATACTGATGGATAACTAACATAGAAACTCAGAACCATCAGTGAGCGAACGGGTGTGAATGGGTAAGTGTGACCTGCGGTGTAAAGCAGCTTTGAGTAGTCAAAGACTAGAAAAGCACTATAAAAGCTCAATTTTATTTACCATTTAACTGTGAGATTCTGTGTATTGACTTTCAGAAGGTGCAGGCTGTATAGATATTTACCAGACTTTTAATTCCAATTTGATAGAGGTTTAGGTTTTTGATAGAGATTCTGCAATGGTTCTCATTAAAGATTGTACTTGCGCTGTGGGCCAAAGTGACCCGATTCTTTTTTTTAAACAAACTTAGGCTTGTACAAAACAAAATACTTCATACTGCAGGTCACATACCTATGTATTCACTCACTGATGTTTGAAGTTATCAAACCTGATTTTAGTATTACACCCTTTCATACCCAGAAACATCCTCAACAATGAGATGGAGATGGACCTGAATCTTCATCTTACAATTAATGGTTTAGGGTCTCTTCTCACAAAGAAACCAACATTTGTGTGAAAAAAGGAAGAAGTCAGAGTGGATCGTTAAGGCTCATGATGTAAATGTAGGTTTATTGAATAGAGGTAGACACTGTACAAAGTAATGAAATATAATCATTCACTCTTCAGGTGCTCCTTACATGCACCTTTGCTGGTCTAGTCAATAGTATGTTGACAAAATTTGCAGAACATTTGATCGCCTGACACATAACAATCAATGGGGAACTTTTCTGCCCTGTACTTTGGAGTTGGTCAGGAATGTCAGAGCTTCTCTGCTAACTTGGCAGGTTTCTCAGGCTGCTGCCTCTACATGTTCGCATTGTTAATGAGGAAAGGAGGAGTTGTAGAGGAATTGAAGAGTGCAATGTCCCCTGCAGTAGTGACCCCCTCGGAGCATTTTCCTGAGAGATACTTTCCTTTTTATTCCAAAACAAAAGCTTTTATGTAAAATGTCGGCCTTTTCTGTGATAAACTGCGTTAATGTTGAATTCTGCTTTGAAGGGACGGTTCAATTTGTTGAAGTGGGGTTGTATGAGCTCCATATGGCCACTAAGTACATTAGATGCGTTAGATAGTTCTCCACAGCCACAGTTTGTAGAGTCTGTTGTGCACAACCAGCCGCAAACAGGGAAGTATTGTACCAAATACAAAGGACATTTTATCTGCCTACAAGACCTCCCATCAAGAAAAAATACCACGCTTCCAGAGTACGCTGCCTAGAAATTTAACTTTTGGAAAAATGAAGTTTATCTAACTAACAGACTCAAGTCACATATTCCTCCACGCAGCACTGCTGCAAGCCAGACAATGCTAATATGCAACAGTAATGGATGTGTCTATGTGTGCAAGAGAGAGAGAGACACCCAAGTAGTCTGCATTGTTATTGTAAACAGCCTCATCTACTCTGCTTGTTTGTCTCTGATGGATCATTATTACGTACTTTGATGATAAATTGTCATTAGGTCCTTCAGGTTTGTAACATTTTCCAGTTTATCTTTCGAAATTAAAGAATGTCCGCAAAACTCTCGGAGTCAGAGGAGCAGGAAATTCAGTCTGATAAGTGATACAGACGGTGTGACAGTTTCCATCTGCAGAAGCTCTTCTTCTGTGAACTCCGGTTCATAAAGACATCCTCTTGGCTACAAAGTGAATGGAATTTTGTCTTGCTGTCATAATCACAAATTTTCAATTTCTCACGTTGTCTCTTCACCACACCACCGAGAGTCAGAACAAAAGCATGACATTATGGGGGGGTCGGTGGCGCAGTTGGATAGTGCACTTGGTCAGTGATCTGGAGGTTGCGGGTTCAAGCCCAGCTCCGGGCGACACATGGCGATGTGTCCTTGGGCAAGACACTTATCCCCAAGTTGCTCCCACTGCTGCGTCAGTGGTGTGTATATGGGCATGAAAGGGTGTGAATGTGTTAGAGATACTGATGGATAACTAACAGAGACACTCAGAACCATCAGTGAGTGAATGTGAGAGCGAATGGGTGTGAATGGGTAAGTGTGAACTGTGGTGTAAAGCAGCTTTGAGTAGTCCAAGACTAGAAAAGGGCTATATAAGCTCAAGTCCATTTACATTACTTGACAGAAGTTAGGACTACACAGTGTCTGACCGCTAGCTTGTTGACTCAAACAACTGAGAGGGAGGTGGAGTAATTTAGCAGCTTGTGGCAGTGTAGTGCAGAGAAATGTGAGACATGAGTCGGTTAGTTCCAGAAAAACTTTATTTTTAATGCACAAAAAGTTAATGCACTAAAAAAATTCTGAAACTATACAGCCTCTGTTGACTACCAACACGCTTTAACTGTGTTATTATTTTTTTGATGGAAGTTCTTGTAGGCAGAGAAAATACCCTTTGTATTTGGTTAGTAGTAGTAGTAGTTTAAGTTAGAAGAGTTCTAACCAGTTTTTGTGTTAATTACCTATGCCCAAAAGCTTCTGTTTTTTTATATAAAATGTTGTCTATCTGTGAGCGAGATAACTATAAAAGTTCTAAATGGATCATGATACAATTTTCAGGGAGTGTTGGCTGTGGCACGAGGAATAAGGGATTAGATTTTGGAAGGTGATCTGAATTTGGGTGTGGATGCAGGATTATAATTAAAGATTTGTTAAAATTGTGAGATAGCACAGTTTCACTTTTCTGATAATATCTAACACTGTCAGAAATGCCTCGGTAGAAGTCTGTGCTCTTAGTTTTACCTTTACATTTTTAAGTCAGGTTAATCAAACCGACTGGTTTCGACACGTTTTTTTCATGAGACCTAAGTTTCACATATTCTGCATGTGTGTTTGCTACTGATTGCCCAGCTTTCTTGTATCCGCTCCCAGCCCCTCCTTTTTTAATTAAGAAGATGAAGAAGAACATTACAGCGAAGAACCTGAGATGTAAATTGTTTTTGCCGAGGATCATCAGTATCTCTCAAGCAATAATGAGTCTACTTAGTAAGTCTATGCCTCAGGCCCAAAAAAAAGTTGTTTCAACAATGCAAATTAATACAAATCATGTTTTCTTTTTTTATTATTTCAAATGTAAAGACTCTTTAAATCAACTCTTCTTACAGGACCGGGCTCTTAATCCTCTTTTACTTTTTCTTTTTAGAGTGTTTTTGATTCCTGCTTAGGAAACACATTGATTGAGATCGTTAATCTTGTCATTTGTTGCTGTCTTGCAGCTTGCTACGATAAAGAGTGAGTCACGTCTAAAGCATCTCCTCCAGAGGTTACCTGGCTACTGCCCAGAGTCCATGGTGAGTCCAAGCTTTTTATGAAACAATGCAACCATATTTACATTAAACTGACTAAAGAGACTTGACAGTACAGACTTAACCTAAATGGAGTATCAGTCAGAAACATAAGTGATTCAGTAAGATGACCCCGCCAAAATTGTTACCCAACTTGTGTGTGAAAACATGAAGTTAAGTCATTTTCTCTGCATATGGTTATTTATACTGAGTTAGAAATGTGTAGAAGTTAAAAATAATGTGTGACTCATGATCAAAAAGCTCAATTTACAGGGTTTTCTTTTCATATTTTTGATTTGATCAGCGATAATGGACACAGACTAGTGCCGCATCTAAGATCCAATGTAAAAAGCTAATGTAATTGACATTGTTACTTAGATAATAGGTACTAAACAAACACTTTGTTAGTAGTTTCCAAAGACAACCAGTACAATCTTAAAGTACTAACAATCTTCATCTTGTCAAGCTCCAATCTACAATGACTATTTGCGACCTAAAGTGGCACAGCCCAATATGGGTCTTTTGGAGTAGGAGGGTGGGTGCTATGAACAAGATGACAACAGGATGTGACTGCTTGCACAGAGATTCGCATGGATGCTAACAGCTTCAAATTCAGATTCAGATTCATTTATTGTCATTGCACCTGTCACTGGTACAGACAAGCAACAGCAGTAGCAGTTTTATCAGACCTTGACCACATTTCTTTATTAAATGAAAAACACAACAACCCCTCAAACTTCTCTACTGTGAGGACGCTTTTGCTCCATATTCGGCATGTTTTGGTGAGAGATTATTTTTACAAAGTAGCTTGAGTTCTGTTCTGCCGCAGTATTAGCCACCTGTTGCATTATCTGATTGGCCTGTCATGAATGTTTCAATATTTCTTTTGTATTTTAGGATATTGACAGGGTATTTCAATCACCTGCTGGGTAACATTTTGAGCTGTTCTTCTCATTCGTGAACACTTTCTATGGAATCTCTTCCAGATGGACTAGTGAAAATCATTTAACAGTCAATCTATTGTGTCAGGTTACGATCATTCGACTCATAGATAATCTTATATGGTAAGATGAAAAAAGAGTCAATGGTTCTACGTTTTACATAGTAGAGATGATTTTCTTAAGTTGCAAAGGGCAGCTTGGCTTCATTTCTTGGCTTTCAGGTTTGTAGTGTGGTTAAATTAGGGTTAGTGTCATTTTAGATGTTTGTGTCATTTGTCGTTTTAAGATAAAAAGAACTGCACATGACAAATATATGGACTGTGTGGCTGAAGTTAGAAATGAAAAGTTTAAAGATAAAAACGACCAAAGTATTGGGCGAAGAGTCAGTGACTTGTGAATTGTATGCAGAAATAAATGTATAAATATATCAGAAAGTTTTCTCCCACTGTATTTGAGGGTCCACTAACTGGTTGAAGACATGAAAAAGCCAACCTTTTGTCTGTCTGTTTTTCTTTCAGTTTGAGTAAAAGATAACTGAAAAGGTTATCAGCAAGTTTTAATGAAATTGTTGGTCACAGCACAAGATTTTTAAGGATTTTTCAATGTGATGTTTGACTTTTCGAATACCTGCCTTGGCAGAGGTTAGCATTCCCAAAGCGATTCTAGTTGTCTTTAACTGCAGACGAATCAAAGAATCCATACTGAACATTGTGAAAATCATAAACAACACATGAATATGATGATAGAAACACCTCAATAAATCAGTTTCTAAAGTCAGGCGTGGGAAACTGTCAGACTCACAAATATGAAAAAGAAGTATAAAAGATAATGTTTGAGAGATTGTTTCAGAGACAAATACAAATTATGTTGAGATGATGGTTATACTTGAGATTTTGACCATGCAAACTACCATTCTTGAAATTATTATTATAGACACCAAATTAAAGTTATCAAATAAAGCATTTAACAGTAAAATGATATTGTTTTTCACTGAAAAACATTGAACATAAATTAGAAAAACTAAAATCAAAGAGCTTTTATGGTTGGTATCTATTTAAGATATTGGTGGTTCTTTGACATACTACTTTAAACAATAATGCTGAATAGCCACTGCATCGACATGCACAGCTAAATTTAGAATTATTAGGAAGCTTATATTTATTACCCTTATAAATCCAAAAAGTGAAACATTAATAGCGTCTGTTTTGAGCATGTGTAAGAAACGCTGTGTGGCTTAACCTGGTGTTTTACTTTAATGCTTTCATCTGTTTTTGTGTTGCTGACGTTAATCCTCCATCCTCTGGAAAGTCACACTCGTGTTGACTCTGAATTACACAGGAAACAGGCCAATGGCTGTGGTAGGAGCACCTGGTTTAACCACACAATCTCTTATGAACACACAAACACAGGTTTAATCCTTCCTTCATGGTTAATTATAAAGCAGCAAAGCCTGTTTGGTGTTTTTCTCATCCTTCTCCAAGCAGCCTGTTAGAACCACATCAGTAATTAGACGATGGCCGTTTAACATGTTTGCCCTAATTTAACATGATCCAAGTTTTGATTTAACTGCTTTATTTATAGGCATTTACAGTAAAAAATAAGATGTGTGTGCACGACAACACAGCCAGACATGCATGCCTTACTGCTCTAAATGTTGAGCTTCTTCTCTGGCCTAAGTTGAAGATTTATTTAAAATTCATGGAAATAGTTATCCATTTAATTGAATAAAAATAACTGTATACCTGTGAGTATTGTGTAAAACAAATCTCAAACAGTTCAGGGATTTTTTATAAATATTTATTACCAGTTCTAACGCACAGATTTCATAGGACAATAGTTAGGTGTGTGATTTATCAGCTTCACTTAACAGGTCCATGATCATTATCCGTCATATGTAAACACAGTCACTACCTGATACAGGAACAGCTAGGGCTGGGTATTTCCAGCAACTTCATGATACGATGCGAATCCCGATACTAAGGCCACGATACGATACGTATCCCGATACACGTAAATTGTGAACATTGACTACGCCTTAAGCAAAATTCTTGAAAAGTTTAGTTTTTTCTTATAAGAAGAAAAAGAACGAGGATGAGTTTTAAGTGGTTCTACAACTTGAGAGACATAAATTCAGATCCTTAAAGATGGTAGACCTAAGTTCAAATTTAGAACATATGCTTCATTATGTAGCCTGTCTTCTACCTTGAACTGTGCCACTGTTAACATTACCCAAAGTGTATTTACAACAACTGTCAAAATATTTAGGCCGCATCGATTGTGTAGAATCAGTATCGATACACGTATCCCAAAGGAGCGCGATACGATATTTTGCCATATCGATATTTTGAGCAAAGGCCTTGGAACAGCCTCGTATAGGCTCGAAACTTTGTGATACAGTGGTGTTCACTTTGGTTAATGTCAACCAACCCTTCATCAAGCCCATTCAGCCAACACAAAGGTTTTATCATAGTGTTTTTAAAAAGCTTTTAGAATGCTTCTTTGTTTTATATATCCTGTAGAGTGTTTAACATGCCTCCTCTTCATACTAGAGTATCTCTATGCACAAGACAAAATGTCCTCAGCATGAGGACATGTCCCTCAAAAATGGTTCCACTTCTAGTGCTTGGTCTAACCATGGTTTCATCAGCAATTTGAGCTGAAAGCCATGGTACTAAATAGCACTGAACTAACCAGTAACCACAGAGAAAGACTTAAACAGTCAGAGTGGACTGGAAATATTGTGGACTTGTAGAATTAATGTGAATGTTTTAGATGTAAATATAGTAGAACCTCATTGTGGGGCATTTGCATGAAGGCTGTGAGCTGAGCCAGAGTGAAGTTACATTTGGATCAGGGGTACTAGTTTATGGGATTTTTGAACAGTTGCCACAGTAAATATACTCTACAGTCATTAACCCTATAAAGCCAATTGTATCATATTTGATACATACCTATATAATACCTCTTTCTACTGATAAAATCTGCTATGAAGGTGATAGGTTACAAAGACCACCCTTCTCTGCAGTCTGTCTTCGATAGTGTCGTCCTTAATCAGGCACAGAAAATTCTGAATGATCCTTCCCATATACTTTTTCGGGAATATGAACTTTTACCTTCAGGGAGAAGATACAGAGCAAGCAAACACAAAACAAATCGCTATACGCTCTCTTTTCTCCCAACATCCATATCTCTGCTTAACAAACAATCGAACTAATTCTTTCCTGAAATTGATATATGATGCTTGTATATGAATATATTTTCAGCTTATTTACTGCCACCAGTCACTCACCTGTTATTATTATTCCACTTTTATCCATGGTTTTATTTTCTCTACTTGTTACTCAATTTTTTAACTTGTTTCTACTTATTTTACTTATCTGCTTCTACTTGGTTTTTATCTGATATTATTATCTGGCTTTATCCAGGTTTTTGTTCTTATCGTCCTAACTTGGTTTTTTAGCTTTTTTCTGCTTATTTTCACTGCTTACTGTGACGAGCACTGCATTTTAACATCCTTGTGCAATAACTTCTGACCATGCGTGCCGCTGACCTCTTGCCTCTGTTACTGTTGTATGTTGTATTAGTATTTTTACAAGTATTTTTGTTGTTTATAATCGCGTCCATGGCCAGTAGTACTGCTGTCTAAGACAAATTTCCTGCAAGGGACAATAAAGTTGATCTATCTATCTATCTACTCAATATGATCAACAAATTACAAAAAAAACACATCTGAATACAGTCAGATAAAAGATAAAAATGTCCTCAAATGGATTACAAGTTGCCAAAAACACCTAATGTATAAAATGAGATACGAAAAATCTATATGTTGAATTTTACGGACATTTTGATTTTTAGGGATTTTAGCAGAAAGTGAATCAAACATTTCAGCAACATTTCCAAAAAATTACAATTTTCTGGCTATAATCTAAATAAGGCTCTAGTTCGCATAGTGCCGTGAAACGGCCTCCGCGGAAGAGCGGAGGCTCTGCAGCCACAGCTCTGGCTGTGCAGCGGAGGCCGTTTCACGGCGCTATGAGAACCAGAGCCTTATTTAGCGGTGTTTTTGTGTGAAAGTAACGCACGGAAAATTCTCTATATAAAGCGTGAATGCAGACCGATATCAGACTTTTTCGGTGGGAGTCCGCTTATTTGTGTTTTTGGTCAAGTAAAATATGGCCCCGTCTGACTACAGCGGAATGAGCAGACGAGCAGATCCGAAGGAGGAAGAGGGAGTTAGGTCCTAGCGCCCTGGGTTTCTTCTCCACATAAACACTGCTGTAGAGGTAATTTCTGCCCTAACCCTTGTGATAGGACCCAACTTGTTCAATCCCGGAATATCACTTTAAAGGGTTAAAATCAAATATCTGAACCTGAGTTAATGGAAGATATGATCTCTTTAAAAAGTGTTAACCAAAAGATTGAAATGTCCTGTCATGAAATCGCGTCACTGTTAACAGGATGTGTTAATTTAGAACACAATGAGCGATATTTGTCAAATGTATAAAGCAGCTAAGCGCTTAACTTTCTGGACCTAAATTCAGAGTGAAATCAACGAGACCTTTTTACCAGATGTGTAAAAACAAATGCCCTCTCTTTCTTACAGACTGGAGGGCTTTTGCTTGTCTAAACTTCAACATCACTCCTGCTGTCATGTCTTTTCTTTATTGGCCCCTGTTTGATCACAAATCATGTTTATTCTTCATGTAAAGAAAGTGTTTCTCCCCAGCCTGCCCCATAAATGATGCTGACGCCTCCTGACAGGAACCTTTGTTCGCCAGCCAAGAGACACGGGCTGGGGGTGTTAACAGTGACGTGTGTTTATACAAATGACTGTCCTGTAAAAGCTGAAGAGCATGAAAGGGATTTCTCCTCCACCACACTACTAATTCAGTTTCTTTCTTTGTCCGTATCTGAGTCTCTGTGCTCCTTAGTCAGAGGAGTCAGAGAAGCCTGTTTGTGATGATCAATCCCACAACATTTCACCACAAGCCCAAGGGAGGTTTCATGGGATTCATTAGGTTTCCCTTTTTCTTAAAATTGTTTTGATCCAGAGAATGTCAAATTTGTTCCGTAACAAATAAGAGGAAATTCTCACATCCTCTGATCAGCTTTTTTGGTTTCTTCAACTCTTGGACAATAGTTTTCAGGATTATGGTTGTCACAGTACCAGCAGAGACATCCAATATTCTATTTGTTTGGATACCACAACAAAACAAAATAAATAAAATACTAAACAGCCCTTGATTAAATTTTTTTTTTTTCGACAACCTGCTCTGAAAAAAAAAGTTGCAGTAATGGTAACTAAACGTATGACAACTCATTTGCACTCAATTTTAAAAGCTTACTGTGTTTTGCAAATGTTCTTATTGTTCTTTATAAGTTTTAAACTTTATTTCTTTCTCCATATATTGTTCAAAAATTAATTTCAGGATAGTTGTCAGTTTTTTGTTTTTTGATTTCATCTACAAGAAGTTAAATTTCACACTGATTCAGGAAGCCAACATTTCCTAAAATAATTCCAAATTGATTTTAAAGACAGATCAATTCTATCCAAAGATGACAGGCTGGATCATGGAAACCATGTTTTTTTTGCCATGACGAAACGTAGCAATGTGAGAAAGGCTTATGGGCAATTATAGACTTTACTAAAGAATTTACTGTCTAGAAGCTCTCTGTATTTTTTCAAGTTGTAGAAGCTGCTAAAAACATTGCGAACTATCGAGACTATCTCAACTCCTCTAAGATTTAAAAGGAGTCGAGATAGCCTGGAAATCCTCCCAGAGTAGATCTTCATATTAGGAGATACGAAGGCCTGAGTGTTTAAAGCAAGCCCAGTGTTTGAAGTACAGTGTTCATTGTTTTAACTAAAAAACTCAAGCAGCATGTTTTAGTTTTTTTATTGTACTGCAGGGCTTGAGCTTCTAACATATGTTTGGTTTGAAGGGGGAACAAAATATCATTTGAAAAATTCTTATTGTTTGTTGTCATGACATATCATAACAGCATGCCACAACACATCTGGTTGTTCTTTCCAAATAGCTGCTTATGCCACTCAGTGAGAAGCATTCACTGATGGATGTAGAAAATCTCTTTTTGGTAGAAAAAAACAGCTGATTGTTTGTGAGGCAGAACCATCCGTATATCAACAATAACACAGACATGAGTCTTGGTGCTTTACAGCTGAAGTGTTAAGAGCAGAACAAACGAGGCTCAAATCATACTTGCAAAATGACTGAGTGTTTAATGTCAGTCTATGGGACAGTAGGGATTCAATGCAGTGTTTATATTTCTTACTTTAAAGGTTTATTTTTAAGAGCTAAAAATCTATAACTCTGTAGGATATTTACAGTTTGTGTCTACGTATTATAGTATACATTTTGTTGGTGAACCTTTCGGGGCTTGTGTACTTAAATTATGGAAATCTGTGCATTATTTCAAATCCCCAGTGGTGGCAATTTTGTCTTTAACTTTAGACCTCCTGGAATTTGTATAATTTTGGTTAAAGTGGCTAATCAACCGGAGAGCTTAAGTCAATCCTCAAAGCTCTTTATGAAACTGTGGATGCAGTCTGAACCTTTATCACTAAATGGAACGCCAATAAATGATTCAGGATCATGATATGTGATGTAAGACAATATGATACTCTTCGTTGCCCCATAGGGTTAGTTTTTGTACAAAGCACACTGGTTGATATCAGTGGAGGAATGAGGGATGCTAACACCCTTTAGGAGTTATTTGACTTTTTAGGTTGAACAGTTTAGTCCATTTCCTCAATCTCAGTCTTCTGGATCCTGCAACTTTATTACATATTTGATTGCTAGTGTCAGTACTCTGGTTTGACCAGCAAGGGTGGATCTGCAATTTTTTGACTCTGGATAACTATGCAAAGTAGCAGGATTAGCCAGTCTTCATGTCTGTTATCTGGCAAATCCGTCTTGAAGCTTCAAGCTAGAACAACTTTACCCAGTAAGAAAATGACCAGGCTTTTCAGGCATTTTCAGGCCAAAGAAAGAGAAGTATGAATGAGGATGGTTTAGTTGTGTCAAATACCATTGGGCACATTGGACATACCATTCATGTGATTGCCCTCCAGTTCTTCTTGGAAAGCCCTGCCTTTCTCATTCACTTTTTATGGGATGTTTCCCATATTGATGTGAAATATACTCTATGGATAAGTGAAATGATTGCTCTGGTGGGTCATGCTAACCCTGGAATGATTACTTTATACACTTCAGAGGCATAAAGTGCATGCACATCGTCATAGAAAGAAGTATTTCCTGACGAAGCAACATACCTCCAACAACTGTGTAATTGTTGAAAACACAAACCAAAAACGTTCTGTTCTATGTTTAAAAAAAAAAAACTAAAAAGAAAATAAAACCAAGCCTTTTTGCTAAATAAACTGAATATAACTATAGGAAATTAGCTAAAACTGGTATTGAACCAAAAAACCGAAAGTCAAAACAAGATTAAAAACATAAAGCATCCAGAACTTCTGTAACCTACCATGACTGTTAAAGAAGTGAACCTCATAGAACTACTGCACAACCAGTGGTGGCTGGCCAATAGAGGGCGCTAGGGCACCGCCCCCCCAGTGGAGAGTGTGATATTAAATGTACTTACTTCATTTTGAAAAAATGAATATTACCAAAACTTACTTATTCAAATGTGTGATATAAATACAAATATAAACATAAATATATACATATTAATATATAAAGTAATTAATTTCATTAATGTAAAACAAAAGTAAGCCTTCTCGTCTCTGTCTCCGTGTCTCAGGGGCGCTTTTTCTAGCGCCCCTGGGTCATTCCGCCAAAAGAGTGAAATTTGCATGTTGTAAATCTTCAAAATTAAACTTCACTTTTCATTTAATTTCAAAATGGAATTTAGTAATATACACATTCACTCATTCAAAATTGGTACTCGTCTGCCACTGGTGGCATGTTCAAAAATTTTAAAGGAGGGAATGTGTTGGGTAACAGCAATGAGTGAAAACCTGGGGACAGCACTGAAATGTGAATTTTAACCAAAATATAATGACTTTTTTGTAAAACTTTTGTTTTAAAAGTGTAGATAGAATATGGAGCCACACTGAAATGAAAAAGAAAATTTGCTTTTTGATTGATTTTGTTCATAATGCATTGTAGGAAAGTGTAGTGTTTGGCTGTGGGGACAGGCAAGAAATGCTATGTATAAGTGTTTTGGATGGCATTTTAAAATATTAAAAAAAGATATATCTGTAATTTCTACAAATATTAATGTGTATGGTGTTTAGTATAATAATAAAATATAATTTATAATATATTATTACTTGTGTTTATACATTTAAGATACAACAATATGCTGGGGACAGAAATTTCACTCTTTTGGCGGAATCGCAGAGACAGTGACGAACAGCCAATAAGGGACTGTTGCTAGGACAAGATAAGCGCATATCAACGTGAATTTGGCCAATCAGCGTCTTTGAAAATAATCTCCGAGGGGCGCTTCTTGAATCGCCCCTCGGGTTTATTGGGGTTTATTCGGCTCGTGTTGGCGTGCCGGTGTGATGAATTAACTGGTGACCATCCAGGCAGATGTGAAGGGGGCGGGCCTTTGAAGGACCCTTTTGTTTACTATCCAAACGCCTCCCGTTATTACATTATACTCAAAAATTATCTCTTTACACCTATTTATTTACTTACTTAGAGGTGAAAGTGACTTCACAACATTTATAGTGACAACAAAAGATTTTGAAGACTTACAGACTTATTTTACGGCGTAAATATATGGAAGGTAGACACATGTCACAATTAGACACATGTTCACCCAACTAATTACTGTATAAAGTTATTGTTAATTTACACATGCACACATGTTCACCTAACTAATTTCTGTATAAAGTTATTGTTAATTTACACATGCACACATGTTCCCCTTACTTATTCTTTGTATATAGGTTATGTAAGCTTTTCAGGAGTATATGGTTGACCATTTGTTTGTAATTATGTGTGTGTGTGTGTGTGTCTGATATGTGTGTTCACCATTCTGTAATCTGTTATTTTTATTTGGAATCAATTATAACACTTTTACGAAGCACTGGTATCCTGTAGTTTGTGTCAAATCGTAGTGGGATGGTTGTTAAAAACTGAGTGTTGCAGAGTACTGCCCCACCAAGAATATTTTTCACCAGCCGCCACTGTGCACAACCCAAACCACCTTATGAAATATTATTTAGAATATTGAATGAGTTGCAGCACAAACAAGTTTTACAAACAGTTTAGTCTACAAATCTGAGACTTGATATCATCTGCCAGATGGTTGGAGCTCATACTCAGGGTGAAGGCTATGAGACTGGTGAGACAATACTCCTGTGCTTGACGGTGAACAGACTGCTCACACGGGCATTTCCAAATGTATAATGTTATTAAGGAGCCCCTTCTGGTTAAATGTAAACCTAATTCGATTCAACACTCTTTTGCCTTATTAAAATGATCTTTATAACATATTTATCTAGACTGAAGCTTTTGAGTTTATGTTGCAAAGCAGATGGACCTGCCTGATTCTTTGTAATCCAGCAAGACTAGTGAAATATATCTGTGGCAGATATATGAAACTGTCCATCTGGCATGTCAGCTGACTTTTGAGCAGATTCAGAAAGAATAACTGCATAAGCCAAGACAAATATGTGCTTTTAAATGTTTGCAATCACACTTGAATTGCATCAGTGTTCCTGTTTTAAAAGTCTGTGGTGTAAGACTAACAACTGACACTGGTCCTAAAATGTCTCTCTTTTGTTTTCCAGAATGAACTTTGGCAGTGCATCAACTCTACTCTTCCAGGTAAGAGAGATGTCTAAGTTGGTTTTGTGATTGGCAATCAGAGCAGTTGATCAACAGCAGTGTGTCCGAATGCTAGTGTCCAGACAATTTTTAATCATTTAGAAGCTGGAGAAAACTGGAACTACTTCAAGTGCCTAATTCCTAGTGTGTAACTGAGCCTGGTTTACTGGTGTGGCAGGTGACTCAGTTTGCAGGGACTTTGTTTGGGAACTTGGGCAGCAGTGGATTAAGTCCTGCTTAAACTTTCTGGGATTCAGTCTGGTTAGAGGGAGCTAGGTCCTTGAGCATGGCTGAGGTACCCTTGAGCAAGTAGCATCTCCAGGTGCCAGAGTGCCTCCATGCACAACCCCGAGCTGTGTTAAACACAATGTCAGCTTTTGTTTCTTTTTCAGTGTTAAGCTAGATTTTTTTCTATATTATCAGCAACTACTGCAGTATCTAAAAAGGAGAGAAACTTACTTGATAAAAATGAGGAGAAACAGTACTAATCTTGGAACAAAGCTTAAAATAAGAACAGACATTAGGCTGCCATACCGGAGAACATTTGTACTGGGCTGAAGAAAACAAGCTTAAAATAAATACAGCTGAATGTTCATAAGTGTGATTGTTAAGCAGTTATCAAATCAAAGTGACTCTGTATGGCTTTCTCTCTTTAGAAACACCACTGATTTAGGTCAAAGTCCCTGCAGGAGACAGAGATGTTCTTGCAGTTGTTGGTTTAAAACAGACCCAAGTCAGATGGAAAATTTAAGAGCTCATGTTTTGCCTTAAATTGGGTTCATTTTAAATTTTTTTGACTGTCAGAATATGTTCACAAACTAATTTTCATATGCAGAGTACTCCTGACCCACCTGTATGCTCACTCTGCCTGAAATGCTCTGTTACTGTACGTTCACACCAAAGCATCAAAATCGCTTGTCGACGCTCTGGCTGCTCTCACCGCGCTGCTTGGCAGTTGAAAACACACAGACACAGGCAGGGAACTAGATGTGAGCGGCCGGAGGGGCGGGGCTTAAAAGCTGCAATGCTCTCATCACCATCTCGTTTCGCTCTCGTTTTCACACAAATATATTTATATATAAAGACTGAACTAAAATAAGACAAGTAAACAGACATACGCACAGTCTTGTGACCCTTAAACAACAGCTTATTTGATTATGACTTTACCCCCCTTTTATGAAACATTTGCACAAAGCGGGAGGTTACATGGGGGGTTGGAACGTGTGTATGTGATGCACATGAGACTTCTGTTCCCTCTTTCACCGTGGAGCACATTTGGGGAGCTGGAGACAGCAGTGATAAGTTTTTCGTCCCTTGTTTTCTCGTCCTCCCTCTCAAAGTCTTCCGCATTGGAATCCAGATCGGCCTGTAATTGGGTGACGCCTCGTTCGCGCTGCTGCTCATTTGCATAAAGTTGAGCTTCTCCCAACTTCAGCTCATCGCTCGCAATGCTTCTATGTCGCCGCTCCACGCCTCTCGTGATCATCGACTCCTTGGTCGTCCCTCGAAAATGAATGGCAGCTGGACGCCACCGACGCTCAGACCGCTTCTGGTGTGGATGTTCAGGTAGAGTTCCTGCCTTTTTAAAGCCCCCTTCACCACATGGTCCTCATCCACTCTGATTGGTTTGCACATCAACTATGTGGTAACTCTTCAGTTCAGCTGTCAACAACTCTGCATTCATTCTTACAACTGTGCTCTGCAGTTGACTTGCTGCCACGCGCCAATGGACTTAAAATGCCAATGCAACAATGATATGATGTCACACTGGTAGGTTTACTTGGAGTAGTCAGGGGAATGAGATGTCTTAGGTAGCTGCTAGTGCCATTAAGAGGTGAAGTGGAAGAAATCTTTATGCTGCAAGCTTTAGAATTTGTTTGTAGAAGTGCTCTGTCATGCCAAGGAGGTATTTTAAACACCTTAAAGTGCATAACTAACTCTCATATTACTTTAAAAAAGCAGAATATGGGCTCCTCAACACAAATGAGTGAAGCTTTGATTCAGATCTTGGATTCTTGTTAGAGTGTAAATGCTGCTATTTTATAAGGTTTTTTTTGTGCTGAAGTTAAACTAAAAAATTTGTAGCTAGAGTTTGATCAAAATATTCAGGCACTACAAAAGACAAGACACTCAGATTATTGAATTACTCATAGATGCTTTTATTAAAACAAAAATGGCGACTGTAATTGAGCTCATATGGTGCTTTTCTTGTCTTCCTGACAACTCAAGTTGGATTCACACCACTGATAACATCGGCCCATACAAGCCCGTACTCTTATTTACTCACTGATAGTTCTGTTCATCAGCAGTTACTTTCACGTCATTGCCTTTTATACCCATCTACACAACACTGACATAGCAGTGGGAGCAACTTGGGGTCAAGTGTCGTGACCAAGGGCACATCAGCATGTGACAGTTGGACCTGGGCTTGTTTACGGAGTTATGTTCACAGCAGTGGATTTAAAAGCCTTCTTTAAAATTTGACATTATTCTGAACTGTGATCTCGTTATAGATTCACACAAGAAGACTGCACTACAATAAATCAAAAGGATAGATTTTGACTCTCACACTGAAATGAAAAATGAGATCCAACCCAAACTGTATGTGCGTGCTTAGTTGTGAGGAGATGGTGGTAAGTGAAGCTGTTAGAGCTGTGAGTAGATCTGGGCCTGAGCAAAGCAAAAAGCAGGCAGTGAATCAAAAGGCCCAAAATCCTGCTGGAAACAAATGTACCTGTCAGAGACTTAATAGCCTCCAGATCGGGAAGTATTGTTATTCCTACCATCCTGTACCCACCAAACACTGGAGTCCAGACAGCCTTGGGAGTCTGTGGAGATTTAACCTGTTAAGAAACAATCCTCCCTCACATCCTCTTAAAGATATCATCAATTCTTCGGAGTTCACTGCATTCCAGCAGCTTTACGGGATTTTCTCTGTTTGTGTAACCACTTCTCCCAAGATGCCAGCTTCAATTAGTGATTTACACTGCTCAGAATGCTTCTGTGTAACTCTTGCAGAATGTAGTGGAACTTAAGAAAAAACAATTGATACATGATTATGTAAAACTGAAGCCCTGCATCTTGATTCTTTCCGTTTACGAGAACAGCAGCTCAATCATTTGTTCGAGTATCCAGATACCATCAGAGTTAAAGGTGGGAAAAAGGTCCAAACCAAAACATGCAATGCCTAGTTTCAAATTTCCAAACACTTGGCTATTTCAGTGAGAAAACTAAACCAATTTAAAGTTGCAAATATGAAAGTAACTATAAGAATAATGATTGGCAGCACGATGATGCAGCTAGTAGTGCCTGTGACTTATGCTGCGTTCACACCGCAAGCAACCCAGCTACCAAAATAGCGTTGCCCCTGACGTAGCGTTGCGCGTCCATAAATACCTCATTTTGGTCACCGTTCCAGTCGGCCGTCGCTCGGTGACGTCACGTCCGCTCAAGTTTCACCGCAATCATATCATATATCATATAATAGGATGTATAAGCGGACATTATTCCAGATGTATCCTTTTTATTCACTTATCAACCACAAAACACTGCAGCTGATGCCCTGTAGCAGCATTATCTGTGAGTTTACCGTGGCCCATCTAGGCGGAACTAATGTCCTCACTGACTTATGTTTCCCACACAGATATAGATTGTTACCCTGTAGTCCGGATGAATAGCTGTCTGTCTAGGCTACCGTCACATGTACACACACCGCTGATTGGCTGATGCTGCACAGCCACACATGACATAGATCAACTTTTTTTTAACTTTGACATCCCGTGACGAGTGAAGTGATCGTTGTGTTCGCAGCTGTCGCATCGCGGGTGGGTTAATCCCGACCCATCGCAGCTGTACATTGACTTTGAATGGAGAGTGATCACCGAGGTAGTACAAGTAGCGTCAGGTGTGAACGCACCTTTACAGCAAGAAGGTCGCTGGTGCGATCTCTGAGTCGCTCAGGACCTTTCTGTGTGGAGTTGCATGTTCCTCGAGTGCATATGTTGGGTTTCTCTGGGCATCCTGACTTCTGCCACAGACCAAAAACATGCTCATATGTTGATTGATGACTCCAAATTGACCTTAGATATGAGTGTGAGCGTGTGTGGTTGTCCGTCTCTTTGCGGCCCTGCGATCGGCTGGTGACCGGTTGACCTAGCATCAGCTGGGATAGGCTTCAGGATTGGTGACTGATACATGGTGAACCTGTAAGGGCACCCTCACATCACTTTCACACTAAAATTAGCAGGTCAACGCTGGTTTTATCAATGTGGGTGAACCCACTGACAATCGGCAAGTGACTCCTTCCCCACTGCCAGCAGACCCAGTCTAACCAGCAGCAGATAAGCGGCGTGGCTGTTTTTTTTTCTCTGGTGCATCAAGCTGATGTCATCACATTGATGACATCATCAGTGTGACAAAACACGACCATGTAAACAATGGAAAGGAGCATGGAGGCCATGGACACATTGGTCAGTGGCTTTCTGTACTTTGTACATTTGTTCCTCTTTAAAAATATATAAACTCAGTGCTAATGATGCAAAGGTGGATGGAAATTGTTGCTGAAGTGGAAAAGAGTCATTGTAAGTGTAGTGAGGTCAAGCCTGAATGTTGTGGAAGGTGGTAGGAAGGAAATCACAGAGGAGTTCTTTTCCAACCAGCCGTATCTTTATTTTACAGTGAGTTAAAAACACGTGTTAACTTAACAAAAACAACAAAAAGTTCAAAATGAAATAAGGCTAATGAACTCATAATTCAACTCAAAATAAGGCACGTGTTTGAAGCAGCACAGCCCCTTGCTCTCTTCCCCCCAAATTGCACCTCTCCCCCCAGCTTTATAACCTGCCCATTTGCCTGATTACTTGCAGCTGAGTGGGTGACCTGACTCACAGGGGAGTGCTTACAGCATTCTTGAAAGCTAACCAAAGAAACAAACTCTTAAATTTATCTTTAACTAATCTACTCAATTAAATGAATCACAACAAAGAAATCTCAGACTTTTAATGAAACAAAATGCATCAATTAAACCTAAAAACGAATCTCCAAACAAGAAACCCCTGCAGATGGTCTAGCCCTGTGATGTCACCAATGACATCACTAACTCTATAAAAAGGCAAGTGCAGGGCCATCCCCTTTCTGTCTGCAGATCCATGTGGTGCACTAACAAAGGACCAAACAAAGGTCAGTATGAACAAAGAAACAAACTAATGAATATTGTGCACTTTAAACTAAATAAAGTGACTTGATCATCTAAAGACTGTGTGATTGCTTTAAATTACTTTGTACTGTGATGGAAAATGTAACTTACTGCTAACACAGACAAACCCGGGATAGTAAGTGCTGCAATGTTACAGGGGCAAAAGTAAAGTAAGGCAAAAATTATCAAATGTGCAAAGTAATTTTTAAGGAAACATTTGATGCTTTAAGTGACAAGTGGGTTTAATAAAGCAGGGGTCTCACCCACTTTGTCACAGTCAGTTACTGACTGAGGGGACAGGTGCCATATTATGCTGTGGGCACGTTATGCTGATGTCATCCATAAATTAATGGGTTGACCCTGGTGTGATTTTTTTCCACTGAAGCCAATTGGTGGCGAGCTGATAAAAAACTGTTGCTTGCAGGGTCAGTCAACCCAGAACAATGCTGATTCAACCCTTTCAGACTGCCGACAGGAGCAGATTGTTACCGGGGTTAAAACAGGTTCTCTGGCCAGTCTGAAAGGGATATGACAGTAGCCATTTCATTCTGTGGTCAAGCGAGTTTCCCCTTTAGTCCTTCCTGTTTGTGTAGTGTGAGCACTCTGGGCTGTGCCTAAGCATGGTTCCTCCCCTGGCCCTGGCATACTTCAACTAGGCGCGTATACACAAGCATGGGGAGCGCATGCCACAAGACCGCTCCTCACAGAAAAGCCTCTCACCTGAGGACCTCTGCTTTTGGTGCAGAGGAAATTTCTGGTTTAAATCTACACTTCTACTACAGCTACACCAGTCCTGCAGGCATCATGGTTATTGTGGACACTGATGATGGTCTGTATGACTTTTTACTTCCTTGGTGTTTGATCCTTGATAAAACAAGGAGAAATCTCTTTGCACCTGTAGACACTGTAAATTGTGTTTTCCTGTAACTTATTGAACTGTTTATTCACAAACTCCATTCAGTTTACTCTTTTCATACGCATCATGCTACGCTTTGCCTCCTACTGCTTATGTCTAAAATACTTTAGTTTTATATTTAATAACTCTAATTGGTTGCTAATCTCCTGCATGTAATCATCATTTATTTTTTGTTCTGGGGATCTGTGTTTAACTCAGCCACAAAGTGGTAGGCCACGTAAACTGACGGAGCAGGGTCAGCGGACGCTGAGGCGCATAGTGTGAAGAGGTCGCCAACTTTCTGCAGAGTCAATCGCTACAGACCTCCAAACTTCATGTGGCCTTCAGATTAGCTCAAGAACAGTGCAGAGAGCTTCATGGATGGGTTTCCATGGCCGAGCAGCTGCATCCAAACTATACATCACCAAGTGCATTGCAAAGCATCGGATATAGTGGTGTAAAGCACGCTGCCACTGGACTCTAGAGCGGTGGAGACGCGTTCTCTGGAGTGAAATTACATTTCTCCATCTGGCAATCTGAATTATGGGGGAGGTTTACAAGACACACATGTTCTTGCGCTTGTAATGTTGGCTTACGTTAGGATAATTATGACGATGGTTCACAAAAACTGAATGAACATGACACTATAACACTGAAGGACTTTAAAAGTACTTAATTGGTTGTGGGTGGGTGGGGGGGGGGGTCCCTTGGCAAAATAAGGTTTAGGAATTTTTGGGGTTTGACAAATAACTCACTGCTTTGCACCAAATGCGGTTTGAATATTCCTCTGTTTTTTTTGCTCTGCGTCTCCTTCTATTTCTCGATATCCACCCATTTTAGTGAGTCATCACAGTGTTTAACATTTGTATCTTGGTGACAAAACATTTCACTTCCAAACAATTCATCGAAATTACTTTGGAGACTCTTTGGGCTTTGATTTGAACTTTGTTTTTCCCACATGAGCGTGACTTGAATAAAGACGTCATCAATTTAATAACTGTTGATTTATATGTGTTGTGTAACCAGATTTGTGATCTCAACTGATGAATTAAAAAGAAAAAAAGGTGGAAGATGAGTTTGAAAAAACACATGCTTTTGGTCATTGCTTTGTTTCTTTCAGCAAATTTTCTGATCCCTGTGTACATCAACCCATCTAATGAAACAAAGATACTGCTGTCTCATCCTTCACAGCACACTTAATACCACAATTTACCATAAGGCCCTTTAGTGGTTAGGATAACCTGGTGAGTGGTGGATTGTCTCCATTTCCATTTTGTTTTACTTCACTAGGGGTATTTTTCAACATATTAAATGTAGTTTTTAAAGCATCTTATTAGCATCATTTCTGGCTTGACAAACCCACACTAAGTCTTAACAGCAATTCATATGTTGGACATTGATTGTTTGTATTCAATTACTGACTTGGAATTAATATGTATATATATATATATATATATATATATATACATACATATATATATATATATATATATATATATATATATATATATATATATATATATATATATATATATATATATATATATATATATATATAGATATATATATATATATATATATATATATATATATATATATATATATATATATATATATATATATATATATATATATATATATATATATATATATATATACATACATATATATATATATATGTATATATATCTTGTATATATCTTGTATTTTTAAAGCCTCCCTGCAACTCGTTAATTTCTTTTTACTTATTCTATTTTTGTATATTTTTTAACCTATCTATCTGTTGCACTGAAAGGAGAGGCTCTCCAATCTCATTGTACATTTTGTATAATGACAATAAAGTCCATTCTGGGGCGTCGGTGGCGCAGTTGGATAGTGCGCTTGGTCAGTGATCTGGAGGTTGCAGGTTCAAGCCCGGATCCGGGCGACACATGGTGATGTGTCCTTGGGCAAGACACTTAACCCCAAGTTGCTCCCACTGCTGCGTCAGTGGCGTGTAAATGGGCATGGAAGGGCGTGAATGTGTTAGAGATACTGATGGGCAACTAACATAGAAACTCTGAACCATCAGTGAGTGAATGTGAGAGCAAAATGGGTATGAATGGGTAGGTGTGACCTGCGGTGTAAAGCAGTTTTGAGTAGTCAAAAGACTAGAAAAGCGCTATATAAGCTCAAGTCCATTTACCATTTACCATTCTGATTCTGATTCTGTATTCTCAGTCTGTATGAGATGCACCATTAAGGCTCTTATCTCTTCAAGGCTCCCTTTCCCCATGCGGGCCAGTCCCCTCTGATTGGCTGACAGGTCATCTTTGGGGAAATTGTTCAGTTCTTCTCTCCATCATGTTGTCAACAACATTATATTCATTCTGGAAACATGAAAAACAAACTAAGGGGCGTATAAAACTTGAAAGAAAAAAAATGGGCTCTCAAACCAGTAGCTATGCACACGAGTTACCATTGGGTTTAAAAGTAAACAGTAAACAACTATGAAACATTTTTAATGTAGTTTTACTACTTCAAGTTTGATCACTGTTGCACGGCCTACATCTTTGTAGAAAACTGAAGTTAAAAATTTGAAGGTCATGTCTAAAATGCCTGTGAAGATGGATGCAATGTTTAAAATGACCGTTCTTTTAAAACCGTAATGATATAATATATATATATATATATGTATATATATATATATATATATATATATATATATATATATATATATATATATATATATATATATATATATATATATATATATATATATATATATATATATATATATATATATATATATATATATATATATATATATATATATATATATATATATATATATATATATATATATAGATATATATATTTATCAATAGGATTTTTATTCTTTTTGGTGCAAACAACTCTGTACCATTAATATACTGGACTCTGCAATCTGTATGGACTAGCTGCTTTTGAGTGCATAACATACATGACATGTGGATTCTGCGGTGCTTGTTTTGTCTCCAGGTGTCTCCAGGAAGTCCGACGGCTGGGTGGGACTCGGTTGCTGCGAGCTTGCTATCTCAGCTGAGTGTCGCAGGGAATGCAGACAGGTAAGCTCCACACACAACTATCTAAGTTCTGTATATATTCACTTAATATTTGGAGAAAACCTGTTTTGATAGTATTCCCTTTACCCTGCAGGCATCATCAAAAAATGACATAACAAAAGTATGCAAAAAAGTCACAGAGGTAAGTCAAAGTATTTCCAAGAACTGAAATGGAGACAGTCGCTGCAGATGGACTTGATGGCACAAAGTGCAGAAACTTTAAATCATTTTTTAAATCAAAGAATTAAAATCTTAAACTATTGAAGTCAAAATTATGCTATTGGAATGAATAGATAAAGTTCAAAACAAGAATAACCACTGTAAAATTACAAAACTTATTTGTCCCAAATCATGAAAAACAACACAGTGGTTACTGACATTGGGAAACTACCTCCCTGATTTCTGACATCATGGTGGGGATGTAGCCTTTGGTTCAGACAATATTATAACACCATTATTATTACACCATTATATAAAAAAAAAATAAAAGTAATCTAATTGATGCCACCCTCCCTAGGAGAGTCAAATTCTGCTTTCCTTAGGAATTACTGAAAAAAAAAAAGAAGAAGAAAAGAAACCGTTTTGGGGATAATTTCTTTTTAAGGGCTATCAAACATGTAACTTATTCAGAAAAGATGATCCATGAATCCCACTCGTTTGTCTTTATTACAGGTGTAATAATATGTTTCCTACCTCCAAAAGATGGTTGTTTCTTAGAGTTTGTAAACAGGATAACTGGAAAATGTGTGAACTAATCTTGATGAAATTCAAAGGGAAAGTTGGTCATGGCACAGGAAAGAAATTATTAGAGTTTGGTGGTGATCCAGTCCAGATGTGGATGTGTTTTTAACATGTGGTTTTCTGCTGTATGTCACAGTGTTGCAAAAGTAATCAACCAATAAATCATTAGGTCTAAACATCTTTTGACATTTTTTAGAATGTTGGTCAATGAGGTGTTTTGATATGGCACTTGAAATTTAAATTGACAAAAAACAATGATAAAAAAATGATAAAAAATGATATATTTTCATTTGGTCTTCTTACCCCAAACAGATTGTGGACCACTGAGATAGAATTGTTTGGATATTTTTCTCTGTCTAAATATCAAGTTGGAGCTGAACAGCTGCAGTCAGTATCACCACGGCTTTTCTCTCCTCTCATTTCAGACCTCCCTCTACAGCTGCATCACCAAAAATGAAAGTAAGTCCTTTTATCACACACATAAACATAAACAGTGAAGAGGCTAACAACGGCAAACACTGAAATTTACTTTCTATCCAGCCAATAAATAAATAAAGCCCTCCAGTACACCAGCACTAGGACAGTCATCAAAACAGAGCATGCTCCCTTTCTCCTTTTCCGCTTTTCCTCCATCTGAAGATTGTTCTGAGTCACACACACTTACACATGTGCACTCGTACACTGAGGCCTTGTAATTGGCCTGTGGGGATAATGGTTCAGTAATGTAATGTTGCCCTGAAAAAGATAAACAAAATACAAGGAGTTCATCTTCCAGGAGGTCAGAGCACTGAGGAAACGTAAGTACTCGGGTCAAATCAGTGTTAGGAACAAAAGGTAAAGGCCAGAAGGTTTCTGATTTTTATTAGTCCTGTTTTATTTGAACACAGGATGTATTCGATGTAACTGTTTTTAATGTATTTCTCTGGCCTGAACAGTTTCTCTGCTCTTCTGGCTTGTTTCTTTCATTCACATTTGGCTTTGACAACATGAATCTATCTGTCTGGCACATACAGTATTTATCAGGGCTTTTCTTTGACCAATGCATTTGGATATGAATTTTTGCAATCAGTCTTTCCATCCATCCATAAATCTACCTGCCGGTCTGTTACTCTGTATGTCCATCCATACATTCATCCATATGCCATCTGTCTGTCTGACCGCCTGACTAACTGATTGACTGACTGATGCATTCTGCCACCTCGACTGGTGCTTCTGCTCTTCTAGCTTGTTTCATAATAGGCTCTGATTCATGCACACTGACAGACATATTCATCAGGATTTGCCTGAAAGAGCACAGTTAAGACATACTACAATGTTTTGTTTTTTATTTTTTTCTCACTTTTCAGAGCTTGTTGATGTTTTGAGTGAAGAGAAATATTTAATACACAAGGAATTCAAAGTAAAAGATTACACTTTAAATCGAGGATAAGACTCAGCACATTGTTCAGGATTTGTTCAATATCTGAATGTGAAACTGTCATTGACATATGTGATTTATTCTTGTTGATATTTCCAGTGTGTTTTTTTATTTTCAAAAGGAGAGAGAATAAAACTTCACCTGAATTTTAGCCTGAAAGAAAAACACCAGATGGTTTTATATAGATATCTTGACATGACATCACTATGGGAGAGTTATCCACCACATATGGGTGCTAAATCGTAGACTGAAAGCAGCAGAGATCTATTATGGCATCATGCAAGGATGAAGATGAAGGCTGTCTATTTTTAGATGCCCCAGTGCTGTGTATTTGAGTTTTTAACCTTTTTACATGTTCTTCCAGTGGGCTCCACATGCTGTAGCTATGCAGGGCGTCACACCACCTGCAGGGAGTACTGCCAGGCCATCTTCAGGACCGACTCCACCCCCACCGTGTCCCAGATCAATGCAGTCAAAGAGTACTGTCAAAGCCACAGCGCTCAGCTGCTCAGCTGTGTCAGCAACTTCACCAAGTCGTACCCCATACGAAGCCCTATAGACAGTAAGTGCAGCCACACTTTCTTTTGTCCCGCAGGTTTAGCAGACAGGTTTTTTTACTGCAAAGTTGGAGCTATTCATCAACACAGACGTGTGTTTTATATACTCTTATATACTTATGCTAAGGATTTGTTTTTATTGCATGAGACATGTTGGGTACACATTGCTCTAATCCATTTAAGTAAATATAGTTGGTGTTTTGTTTATGTTGCAAGAGTATGCTGTATAAATTCCTCATGGGGATTTTAATGTTTTGCTTTATGTTTTTGAACACGTAACACTCATGTAGGCTAAAAAGCGGTGGTTCCTGAACTTGTTCTGCTGAGCCCACAGAAATGTACAAAAAAAAAAAAAAAGCTCCTGTAACCAAGACAAACAAAACTACAAAAGCACTCAGAGAGCACAGACCTCCGCCAGCGCCACAGTCCTCACCCATATTGTGATTTTCACCATAAATATTAGTCCTACCTTTATTTCATCTAAATATTTAGATTCCTTGACCATGAAAACATACCATTAGCAATTGAATTCATAATGATATCTATTTAAGTTCAGTCGTTATTCAAAAAAATCACATTTTTCATCATGGCGGATCCAGACGCTGATCCAGATCAACACCAAAATTGAATCACTTCTTCCTTTCCATGCTGAACATTTCCTGAAAATTTCATCAAAATCCATCCATAATTTTTTGAGTTATTTCGTTCACAGACAGACAGACAGACAGACAGACAGACTCTCCTGAAAACACAACCTCCCTGGTGGATGTAATGATTCAGTGCTGGATAAATAAAAAAAAATTGTTGCCATGGATTAAAACAAGATGAAATGGTATTGTGCTTATGTTGTTTTAGTTAATGTATGAATATCAATATTGACAACCTCAGTGCTGACGGAGCCTTATGCTGCCCTGAGACCCCCTTTGGGGCCCGGAACCCAGGTTGGAAACCAAGGGGCTAATGCATTCATGCACATATACAGACAAACTGTATGGGCATGCACCAATAGAATGTCATAAATGTTTCTTAAAACATCTGAAAAATATGAATGTAGTTCCATTTTTTTGGTCGAGTCATGGTGATGATGTCTTTTGGTAAATATCAGGTAGATTAGCAGATTAAATGCTATTTTCTCATGTGAAGGTGCCAAACTTTCTCCTTTTTAACATTTTAGACAACTTTCAGATTTCTTCATGACATGTTTTCAAGGTTCTTTCCTGAAAATTCACCATGATAGTGGATTTTGTCATGTTCAAATGTCCTCTGCTCAGATCAGGCTGTTTAGTGTAAATCCACTTGATCTGTGTGTGAATGAGCCTCTCTTAAGAAGTAAAGGTGGCCTCAGCTTTCTAGTACTGTGCTCTAATGTTTACTGTGGCTGTGCAGACAGGCCAAGACATGTTCCTTCAACAGAGGTCCATAGTGGGACTTAATATTCTCCTGGCTCAGGTAAAATGTCATTCATCAGGGGGGTACAACATTTCCCCTGATGACAGTAGAAGATTTTTTTTCCCGACAGGCTGTTTGAGAACACATCTCCTGAAAGTCAGAGCTTGTGCCAGAGAGAAGTGAAAAATTAAGGAGATAGACAATGAAAAATCCCACTAAAGCTGTATACTGTGTGATTAGGGACCACCAATTTCCTAATGACACTTTATCTGTTAACATATAAAACATTGAGCAGGTATAAAATACTGGCAGTTTAAGCTTTGTTAGAACACCCTAACACACAGCAGGAGATATCCACAGTTCAACATGAAGATTGTTCACTGCTGAGGTTTAACTTTTTATGTAACATACTGTAGATGTTGAGTAACAGCAGCAGAAATGTCATTCAGCTGGGGATGGAACAGGCATGCAACAGGCTCATATGTAAATTTGTCTGATGTATGATCATGGTGTGGAATATTTCTCAGCTCTCATCAGCCATCCGTTGCCTCTTTTCAGGTCTGTACTGCTGCGATCGTGCAGAGGCCACTCACTGCCAGGTGGCGTGCCGGCGGATCCTTCGCACCATGAGCACAGAACATGAAATCATGGAGGGATTAATTGAGGAGTGTGGCTCTCAGCCTCTCCCTCAGGAGCCCATGTGGCAGTGCTTTCTGGGGGCTCAACCACCCTCTCCACCTGAAGAAGAGCCCCCCCACCCTGCAAAGATGGACTGTGCAAAGCTGCACTGCTGCTCTAAGGCCAACACCTCCCTCTGCAGGTACAGCATGCTGACATGAGCTGCTTGGACTGCGTCGTTGAACCAATTTTAGATCATCCGTTGAGGAGTTCACTTTGAGGTTAAACGTGTTTCCTCTTCTAACCCACTGTGCTCTATTCCGACAGAGACATGTGTCAGGAGATCAGCACTAACTGGGGCAGTCAGACATGGCAGGACTTTGACCAGCTCTGTGAGTACAACCCTGTGGAGACCGAGCTGATCAACTGCCTGGCTGATGTTCGAGAGCCATGTCAGCTTGGCTGCAAGGACCTCACCTACTGCACCAATTTCAACAACAGGTCAGACCCCAGGATACTTTACAGGGTTGAAATCCAGAGAGTTTTTCATTTTGGCCTGCCCCTGTTAAGAATGTTTTACCCTGAAATTAAGATATAAATTGAGGAAAGGATGACAAAATACAAACTATTTTGAAAAACAAAAACAACAATGTGTTCAGTTATTTTTTTGCATTCTATCAAATAATAGGACTTGACATATCATAAGAATGAGATAAAATTACAAAAAAATATGATACATACACAAACAGGAAAAAAAAAACAAACAAACAAAAAGACAACCACATAAACCAAAGGAATTAAAATGTTAAATTTTTAGGAATGTATGATATTTTGGGCATGGATGTATTCCTCAAACTATTATCTGACAACAATTATTATTAGATAGTAGTTTAAAAATGGATGATCAGATCAGCAGGTTTAAACATTTCTGACTATATTTTCAGGCGACACATAAGCTATTAGCCGTGTCTCATGAGCAGAATGTGTGAGTTTACTGTTGTGCTCCACTTTGTCCTGAATTTGTCTTCTTTTAAAATTCAACTGGATCAATTAGTAAAAGAGAAGTGTTGTTTTTCTTGTTTCACATGCGTTTATAACACAGACATTCACAGTGAGATGAAAAGGTCAACTTCAACAAAGTAGAGGCTTATTTTCAGACAGATATCAGTGTTGGTATCATACTGACAAAGGTGGTAATGAGCTCTGAAGTTCTAGCATATCATATATCAGCAGCAGTCAAACATCATGAAGCCCTAATAATTCTGGTGATGATCTCAAATGTCAAGCAGTGCAAATGATGTGACTAACATCTGATTTGGGATGAGAGTTGATAATTGTTTCCATCTAGTTAGAGTAATCAATGCCATTTATTTATTTTTGATTAAACATTCATGAATGGATGCCTTCAATCATGGTGAGCAACAAGCTGAAAATTTTGTTTACTCAGCAACTTTGAATATCTTGAATGCCAGACTTTTTCTATTCTGATGTAATGGAACAATGTTGATAATTGTATGTACATTAATATGTTTATTTTTATTTATTTATATTTTTGTTTGGGTTTTTCTTACATTTATATAACATTTATATTACATCTATATTTTTAATCCATAATACTTAACTTCTACTGAATACCAATTTCTCAGTTTTTCTAAAGGTATTAATGTAATCTAATCTAATCTAAGTTAATTTAATCTAATATAATCCAGCACTTTCTTTTTCTTTTAATGATATTACAGTATATCTTTTAACCTACAAATTCTGTTTTACAGACATATTCTTTACCTTCAACTCATTGTCTTCTCTTAGTGTTGTGAATGTGAATGTGATGTGTAAACTGTTCACTGAATCTCATTGTTCAGTTTCTCAATAAAAAATAAAAATAAAATGATTTCTCCTAAACTTAAACTGAAAGACCAGCACAGCATGCTAGCTATTGATGTTTTTGTTCCACTTTGATTGACTGCTCACACCAACAGCTCGATGCTGCTGCTTCTCCAGTCTACATTTGCATTAACACTCACTGCTCTGACAAAGACAGGCTTTAAAGTGGTTTCTAATACTGTTAGTTTATGTAGTGACTTTTACTCTTAAACTATTTGCAGCCACATTTACTCTGTTACTTCAGGCTCATTTTATGTTGGACTATAACTTCAGATTTGACACATTAAAGTAGTCACTTGTTCATCTTTTAATTCTGATGCACCTGTATCAGAGCTGATTAGCACTCTTTTGGCCTCATTTACAAAATGAATCATGCTATGTCAAGTCATTTATTGAGATGATTACACTTATTATTCACCCTTAGACTATACCTCTGAAAAAACTCTCTCTGTGTGATCCCAGCACATTTGTTCCCTGAGTGAATATACATAATTTAGAGCCTGGAGCAAAGAAGTGTGAGAGGGAAACAAGAGGCAGATTTATACTGAACCCAGCGTGACCCCGCTGTAATAAGAACCACAGCATGTTTTACACACTGTCTACAGATGGGGCCAAAGGCCAAATGGAGCAGCTTCAAAGGCTGAGCTGGAAGTCACACAACACACACATCAAAACAAACCCAAATGTATTTCACACATACACACAGCAGTATGAAAGTCACCTGGAGAGGGGGGCTATCACAAATACTCAGAGCCACTCAAAGTCTGAGGAGATGAGAAAAAAAATATTAAGTGCTAAACTGAAGATAGATAGATTCTTTTAATGTATCTGAAGCTAGTGAAATCAAATTTACTTTATATGTCTTTTCTAAGTGGGGTTTGGAGCATTTATAAACCTGGTCTAATGTAGTGTTCAGCATCAGCTTTTAGACCTAAAATGTTTCCTGGTATCAATGATTCAGCTAAGATTCAATTATAGGCTGGGAAAAAACACATTAAACTCTTTGGTTTGGGTGTATGGGCAGTGTAAAACCCAGCCGTCCTCCTGGTCTCCAAAACTTTAATCCACCATGGGTGCACCAAGATACACTCCCAGATCATGTGTGAATATGTACCCAGCTCCTTTTTGATGTCTAGTCGGTATCCAATGATATCTAACCATTATTTTCAGATTGAATAAGTTTCACTATTGTTTCAGTACTATTTTTCCTGCATTTGAGATTATATGTCTATATATATCTACATCTATCTATCTATCTATCTATCTATCTATCTATCTATCTATCTATCTATCTATCTATCTATCTATCTATCTATCTATCTATCTATCTATCTATCTATCTATCGATATGTATGCGTATGTATATGCATACATATATATATATATATCTATATATATATATATCTATATATATATATATACATATATATATATATATATATATATATATATATATATACATATATATATATATATATATATATATATATATATATATATATATATATGAATATTTATATTTAGTATTTGTCTAATGTTTAATATAGACATTCATCTTCGGGCTGAAGATTTTTTTTATTTCATCAATCATTCATCATTTATAATTATTCATTCATTTTTTCATTTTTCTTTTTATTCACCATATTTTCTTTGGACCACTGACAACCCTTCAGTTTAGGAGTCGAACTGATTTGTTACAATGACTGGTATTAAAATTTACACACCCTCTGATTTCATTTTTCACCCCTGAGCCATTTCCCCACTTCATTCTACAGCACTGCATGCAGGTACAAAAATATCAGAGCATGTTTGGAGACACCTACACAGTCTCTGATCCCTTGGCCTATGGATTTATTCTATATTATGGTCTTACATGTTAAAAATACAAACAAGGGCTTCTTACCTAGCTTATAAAGGCAGTAGGATGCAGCATTAAATCTTGTAGGAGCAGTCTCTTCTCAAGCTTAACTGGCCTTCTACTCATGATCATATGGATGTACAGGTATGTTTTGATGATGACTTTTACGGTCCAAGTGCACCATGAACTTCATTGAAGAAAGCCTCCAGGGGATAGACACTAACAGTTAGTAAAGGGAAGAATTCTGCCAGACCAGATGAATGAATAAATCAGTTGAATGATTCAGTTTACTGGAAAGTAGGCAGTTTTAGGAACCACACTGACTTTGAGGGTGCAGCGATGGATTAGGGATTGGTTTCTAATTTAGGGCTCAAGAATGTTTGCTTAACACCCACACAGACACAGTGAGAGTGACGCACTCATGCGCAGTGATCAGCCCCATGCTCCCTCGCCCTCAAACACCACCTACAGATCACCGTTTGTCTTCCATGCTGCTCTCGGCTACATAGCTCAGCGTTTGAACCCCTCGGGGGTGAAGAAATCTATACAGGCCTCTCCTGGAGCCCATCAAAGAAAACTCCAAGAGCCATGCACACAGTTTGTTTATCTGAACTTCAAATCCCACAATGCCACAGCATGAACGCCATACAGCATGATGTGAAGCCACAGTCTGCGAAATTATTTTCTTTGTGAGTAACAACAGCAAGCTTGGAGTAAAAACCCATGTGTAATTCGAACAACACATTCAAATGCTTCAGAGGGAACAGTGTTGTGTATTTACTCTCAAAATGCTGCTCACTTCGAGGGAAAACTGTTGTTTAGGCTTCAGCTCCAGTCTCCAATTTTCCACGAGCAGCTGGAATCTGGATGTGTTATTCTGTGGGAAACTGTATGAGTTACATGGTTGTGCTTTGAACAAGAAAGACCACAATATGTGTATTTACTACCCGACAAATAAAGATTTTTAGAACTGAAAACATTAATAACTATTAAATTTTCTTAAGAATTATTAATAATAAACTATCACTCTCTCAAACAACCGTGTTACAAATCTTTCATTCATCTACAGGAATTTCTATATTTTTTTCTGCATTTTTCCATCCTTATTACCACTGACTTCTCTAAAAAAAAAAACATAGAAATGTGTCTTTTACAGTTTTTGCCATTATTGTCAACACTTTTGTCAGCATCACTTAAAAGAAAAGAAAAGAAAAGAAGAAAAGAAAAGAAAAAACAAAAGAAAAAAGACTTGATAATAATCATTTTTTATCAAGCAGGAATTATTGTTAGAACTTAACTGATTGGAATTAAACCCAGCAACTCATGCAGAAACCAAGCTTTCAATATCAGTGGTCAGTCCTCTTCTCTTCATTTTCCCAGAAACTTTTTCCTTGAAACATTAATAATAGATTGTAGAGGTTTATATTTAGCATTTGCGCCGTGAATTTTGCAGACTTGAACATTTTTTACTGACTTGCTTTCTCGTTCAGCCTCACTTGAAGTCCTCCCGTTCCCCCTTGTGGGTGCTCGCCTCACACTTTAAAAACCAGGGGTTTAGATATTTATGTTGTTAACCAGAAATACTCTATTGATGGATTGATTGATTACAAGGAACTACTTGCAAAGTAAAATTTAGTCCTAAAGGCAGAATGTGGAAAAACTGAAGTGATAAAACAGCACCATGAGGACATGTAATAAGAAAAAACTGCTTCAAAATCAAGACAGGTTGTAAACAAACAAACATAAGAGGATGGAAACATAGATAATATTTCTGAAAATAAGAGAAGCAACCAATAAAGTCAAATAGTGCGGCCTAGTAGAATTCCTCTTTGGTAAATGGTGAATGGACTTTGGCTTGGATAGCACTTCTCCAGTCTTGCTGACTACTTTTAATCTGCAGGTCGCATTCACACCTGTTCGCTCTTACATTCTCTCACTGACTGTTGGAGGTCATTTGTAAGTTGTCCTTCAGCACGAGCTGACTCTTAGGGCCCTAATTTCATGGCGCACTACAGGGTGGAGCAGAGTGAAGCAGGGTGGCACAGGGTACGTGGAGTCTGGTGCATGCTGCGCAGTGTTAGTTTCATCCAGCGCACCGCCGTGCGCAGCCAATTTGACAAATTGGTAGACCGGCTACGGCGGGTTGGTGTGATGGCGCACCAGGGGAGGTGCCGACAGATTCAGGTCGGCGCAGTGACAATTTTGTGCCAAAAACCTGCACTGAAGGTGCGCTGAAAGCTCGCCAGCTCAAATCTGGTCTATTTTCGGCGCACGCTCTTAGACTCTCTTAGTATGCTTGTTGACACCAATGCGATTGATGATGTCATTGAATATTCATTCTTTTCACACCCTGAATGTACAGATCTTTTGTATTAATGAGAGAGATATTGTTCCAACACAAAAATAGGAGTGTGTGTTTTATGTGAACTTTGATCTTATACTATGCTGTTTTACACTTGCAGATGAATCATTTCAATAATTTGAAGATAAATCGCTGTTTGTGATATGCTTTTTCAAAGACATAATGTTATTAATGGCTCATGCTGTTTGTTTAGCAACCTGTCAGACCTTTGGTCTCGCTTTCAAAGTTCACAAAAGAGTACAGTGGTTTGGTCTGAACAAGAAATATTTAGTTTTGGTCAAAGTGTGAAAAAACACTTTTACTCTTTGACGGGTCAAACCATGTTGAGTCTCAAACAAACAAACCACAACACAAATACAGATGCAAGGTTTCTTAAAATAAACAAAACATTCACTCATCAACACAAATGGAATGATGGTACCACACCCAGACGGCCAGACCTCTGTCTGTAACCTTCATCCTTCCAACCACCAATTAGCTGACTCACTTGAGACTGAACCCACCAATCAGACATCAAAACACTTCCTGGTGCACAAGAAGGGGAAAACACTCCTCACATAACCCACAGGGACTCTGTCAGGCCTGTGGAGCAGACGCTGGAAGGCCAGAGTTTGGAGCAGTGCATGTCCTGGGCTCAGCGGGTGGTTGCTATTATGTAATCTTTTATATAATGCTTATATATGGTCATTGTCCACTAAACTGACATTTGCACCCTTCAGTCCTTATGAGGTTGTCTCTTTATGTTTCTGTCTGCAGGCCCACTGAGCTGTTTCGCAGCTGTAATGTCCAGTCAGACCAGGGTGCCATGAACGATATCAAGCTGTGGTCAAACGGTACAATCAAGATGCCTTTCATGAACATCCCTGTGCTTGACATCAGAAAGTGTCTGCCTGACACGTGGAAGGCTGTGGCTTGTTCCCTGCAGATCAAACCCTGCCACAGCAAGTCCAGAGGGAGCGTCATATGCAAGTATGTCACCTTACACCCCACATATGCCATGTTAATAACACACAGCTATTATAACAAAAGCTGGCTTTCTAAAGTTAGGTATAAAATTCAAATTAAAGCACATAGTTTCCCTCAAACATTTCCTGAAGTTCTCAAAGGCAATCTATAGTTTAAACTAGATATGGACAACTGGTGACCCGGGACCACACAAGGCCCTCCAAGTCCCTCAACATTCATTTGAAAATCAAAAATGCTTTGAAATGAAAGAAATGTCACACAATATCAACAATGACAGCAATAAAGAAGCATAGTTCCCTTGTTTTAATAAGGCTGTAATTGTTTATTTAGAACAAAACTGTAAGTTCAAAATAATTTTGTAACCACCCTAAACTCTGAAGGTTAGGAATATGTTGATCTAATGTCTATCATTTGCCCCTCTGGATATATTAATATGGATTTCTTGGTTACCAAAGTTGCCTGTGAATGTTTTAGAAGCGACAGAATGACAGAAAACACATGTCTAGTCCTGCCCATTGTGTGTGGCATGTAAAAGTAGCCATGAACATATTGGACTATTTGTATATTGTCTTGAATTTTTAATGCACTCTGAAATTTACTTTGGAAAAGCACTACATTAACACGTTTTGTGTTCTAAGTTACTATCTTACTCTACTCTTACTCTAAAGCTGACCACAGCACAAACAAGTTCACTTTTTAAAGCTTATCTCTATTATTTTGCATAATTTAAATATTAGCAATAGTTGATCATAAACTAAAGGGCTATTTGAATATGGACAGAGTTGACTTTAGGTCACTCTCCACTTGTCTATAATCTTCAGTCTTTAGTCATCCATACATCCATCATCTATACTGCTTATCCCTTTCCGGCTCTCTGGGGCTGGAGCCAATCCCACCTGACACTGGGTGAGAGCGGTGCACCCTGAACCGGTCAGCAGTCAATCCCAGGGCCACATAGAGAGACAGACAACCATTCATGCTCATACATAAGAACAATTTGGAGTCACCAGCTGACCTAATTGGGCATGTTTTTGGTCTGTGGGAGGAAGCCAGAGTACCCTGAGGGAACCCACGCATGCTTACATGCATACAACTCAACACCAGACGCCCTGAGTGACTCAGAGATAGAACCAGCAACCTTCTTGCTGTGAGGTACATGCACTTACTGCTGCCCACTGTGGCCCCCTACTGCCCACCCAGTGTCAACTGGGGTGGTGTCTCTATTCATCCTCTCTTTTATATTTTTAGTTGAGAGCCCCCTAGTGATGGATTTTTATAATAATGTGTGTTTAAAAGTATCACTGAAGCCCCAGTGAGAAGGTGGAAGGTGGTTATAAACCAGACTGACTAACACTGATGCTTCATTATGTCTTGCAATTACTAGCAATACCACTGTTAACCAGTCTGGAACTTTAAAATTGCAACTTTGAAAATGTTTACCTTCTGGGGCTAAGTATGTGTCAGACTCACTTTATTTTTATTTATTAATGTGGTATGTTGATATCAGGGCCTGCCTGATCTGTGATTTACTTCCTGTCCTAAAGACACATATCTGTAATTTTAAACTCTTTAATGAATAACAAATGAAGCTGCAGTTATCCACTACATTTTAGACAATTTCACTGGTCCTCCTGTAATTTGGACCACATCAGTATCTACCCAAAATCATTTGGAGAAAATGTGTTATTTTTTTCTTAAATAAAGTTTTTATTTATGATTTCATCAACACAGTTCATGCAAGGAGTAGAGGATACAATCTGTGAGCAGACAACTCAAATTCAGAACTTTCTCATTCTGTGGTCCCAGTATACGTTCATTAATTTGCCTTAACAATTAACATATTTGACCAAAGTCGCAACAAGAACAACAACAACAAAAAAAAAGACAAAACATACACAAACACAGATACACATGGGGAGAAATGTGTAGTAAATGGATAACAAAAACAGAAGAATGATTACTCAAAATTAAAAAACCAAATAAATAAATGGACAAATGATAAATAAGTATGCTGGTCAGTCCACTCCTAAGCAGATTGCTGCGGACCATTCATTACCTAAATACACATTACCTAAGACACATTTTTAATAAAGTCAGCATAAAAAACACATTTTGTTGGAAGATGATAATACCATAGGTACATGCAAAAATCAGAACTATAAAACAGTCTATGGTGTGTAGCATGAGCTTGTATGCATGTTTAGATACGGAGAAACCTTTTCCATGTTGTTTTAAATAAGTAATTTCTTGGCATGAGTGCAGTAAGTCTTTATTATAAACATAACTTAATGATTTATTTGCTGCATGCATGTGCTATATTTCATTAATGCAGCTTTCTCATGAGTCCATAATTTTCCTGCACTCGATTCCCTCTCATCAGACTGCACAGAATAAGGCTGCAGTCAGTGATGAGTGATGAGAGCATAAATTCATGAGTGCTGGACTTGATGGACAGGTGGAGGCCATGCCCTTCTGCCAGAATCTGCTGTGTCATGTCTGGAAGTGTGTGAGTGTGTATGTGTGTGCGTGTGCGTGTACTGCATAAGAGCCCTCTTTCCCCCCTGGGGCTATAAATCGTGTTCAGCAGTTTGTCAAGTACAACCTTCCTCTGAGGTTTTAATCTCCCACTTGTCTTGAATGACATTACACCGTGACATGTCGTCCACATCCAGCTCCAGGCGCTGGGTGTCATCAGAGGCTTCAGAGGCATTCACCTTGAAGTTACACAAGACCTCTGTGTGTTGATTTCATTTGCCGATTTATTTTAAGCATTGTTCAAAAATCTGTAATCTGTCCTCAGGTCAGATTGTGTGGACATCCTGACTGAGTGTGGAGACAGGAAACGTTTCCATGAAGGCCAAACTCCCGAGAGGATCTGTGAGCTGCTGTCTCCCATTGATGACCCTGAACGCTGCATTCCCCTCCGCAGATACCTCAGTAAGTCATCAGAAGGAAAATAAAAGAAAAGGCAATGATAACCCTATCTATGTTACAGAGTATTTTCAAAACAGCTTTACCAAAAAATAGATATAGCAATCAAAACATGATCAGAGTTACAAAAGAACTGGGCAAAAGTTTAAGGTAGATGCTAAAAATACAGTAAATTAAGAATAATTTTAAAAGTATACATTTCAGTCATTTTCATCAGTTCTAAAAGCATGATGCTTTCCTTAGGCGTGTTGAAGGTTCCTTACAAATGTGTGACTGCATTTTTCCAAATATAGTTTAGAATTTGGTCAGGACTGATGGCATGCAAAGTGTTGATTAATACTTGACCATTTACAGAGTGCAGATTTTGTTTGAAAAAGCTGCTCAATTCCTAACAACTGGATGAGCATCAGTGTGGGCCATCCTTAGGTATGTGTTCTGGTGGGGAGAGGAAAGTGCAGCAGGGATCAACCATGAGCAATAACAAATGCACAGGAGGTAATACAGAAGTGTAAATGGGACCAAACGAAAGCCTGGACTACTTTGAGCAAATCCATTGAAGATGACAACAAATTCATTTTGAAATTTAGAAATATCTGCCTAAATGCAAATAATAGCTGAAATAATTCTTTTATGAGAACATCAACCAGGCTATGAACAAATGAATGTTAAAGGTCATATTCATCATTTTTTCCTTCATGCAGCAAAACCCAGTCAGAGGGACTGACAGAGGTAACTTTGCATTTGCTAGATATCTTTGCTGATTTTCCTCTCGTAGCAATCTCTGTTGTGGTTTACTGTTTTTTCAATTCATCACTTTAGATTACCAATAAATTGTTCATAAAGAATTATAATATATCATCTGCCTTTTTGCAAATGCCCCAGAATCCATTCAAACAGAGCAATTACCCAAAAAGCACATCAAGATGGACTATTTCTGATGAGCAGTTTCCCCAAAGTTTAGCTGTTGGGAGTGGCAACCAGGGGTGCTGTGGCTGTTTGCTGCCAGCCTTATCAGGTGTTGGAAACTGATCTAAAAAATGTTTTTGTTTTTTTTTCCGATGGCTCCACCAGACAGTAAAATGGGTAAAAGATTCAAGTGTTCTGCCTGAATAAAAAATATGTGTACACCAGATACTTAAGGGATAGTTTTGATTTTGAGAGAACACATTAGCTTGGTAAAGGTTCTCTTTCACAAAATTTTAGGAAAGTCTTCACTTATTTGGACAAGTTTATAATTTATGGATCATTATGGCACCTCTGACTGTGTTCAATACAACATGCAAACAAAATATGCATATATTTGTTGTTTATTTTCATAGCCCCAGAGGAGCCAATTCTGGTTCTGCTGGGGCTCAAGAGCAAAGCTCCTCAACACAACAGCACAAAGCAGTGAACTGTTCCCTTAAGCTGCTCCTTTAAGATGATAGTCATGTCAAATTATACAGGAAAAATTCATGCAAAAGTTCAGAGTGTCTCTGCTGCTGGCCTTACTGCTGCCTCAATATCGTCTGTCGACTGCATCTCAGGTAGGGACTTCTCTGTGTTCCAGTCTTTCTTGACTCTCTGAGTCATGTTGCTGGTCATCTCCCTCCAGCTGATAAACAGGTCAAGGAAAGACAGGACCGCAGAGAACCACCACTTTGTCAATGGGCCTCCTACTGAAGCTGCCCCCCCCCCCCTCATTTTTCCCCTCCTAAATACCCTTCCATCTTTTCTTGCATACAACCACTGCAACCACACACACGCACATGTTGATTGCAACAGCTAGACTTGCAAGTTTGGCTTAGCTTCCCTCATAAGTACGACCCTGACTGGCTGTCCCGCCACAGCCATGTACGACATTGCCTGAAAAGTTTACATTTTCAACCTTTGCAACCAATCACTGTGACCTGGTCACACGTCCAAAACAACCTGGTAGAGTGACCAAGTTGGCCAGGTCACATTGCATGAGGGCTGGCCCTGCCCTATTGACGTACATTGACTTTGCATGAAAAGTGGTCGCCCAGGTCACGTCAGTCAATGCGGGTGTGATTGCACCTCTCGACTGTTCGTTACCACTACTACTGCAACTGGATAACAGAATTTCCCCTTGAGCTGCTGTACACCAAATACAATTAAAACACCAAGCAAATCTGATCGAAAATCAAAATTGGTAGAGCGCCCCCTGGAATCCCACTTGAAGACATATTTTCGCCACTCGCTCCGGCTTACAGCAAGACACACACAAATGAGCCATCTGTGGAAAGCACCTTTCCATAGACACCAAATATGGTAAATGACCTTGAGCTTATATAGCTTTACACCACAGGTCACACCTACCCATTCACACCAATTCACTCTCACATTCACTCACTGATGGTTCTGAGTTTCTATGTTAGTTATCCATCAATGTCTCTAACACATTCACGCCCTTTCATGCCCATTTACACACCACTGACGCAGCAGTGGGAGCAACTTGGGATTAAGTGTCTTGCTCAAGGACACATTGCCATGTGCCATCCAGAGCTGGGCTTGAACCTGCAACCTCTCGATCACTAACCAAGTGCACCATCACACTGTGCCACTGACGCCCCTATGATAAACATGTCATTCTACCACCAAAACTCAGGATACCCGCAGCCATAGAAAATGGTAGACCATCGCGGTAGTCCAAAAATGTGTCTAATTTAAGAGCTTCTGATTTTACCGGGGTGATGCACATAGCCTTCATGTTTTTGAAGAGCAAAAGGAACTACATTTTCTTGGAATTTCCAGACCCTGAGGCTCTTTGTATACGAGCCAAGTGAAGCTGAGGAGGTCTGTATTTAGTGGATTTTGGCCATTCTGGTTGGCCAGTGATGCACCTGGGAGGAATCCAAGCACTTCAGTTCAATCTTATTGAATCAATAGAGGCATAAATCATCCCAATCAGCCAATCAACGGCCAAGATATAGCCAAAACAGGTTATAACGTAGAAGAACTGCATATGCATTTTAGACACTAAATTTTTTACATTGCTAATTGCTACTGATGCTGTTAGCTTTTATGATAATATCTGAACGAGCAGTCAGTACCTGCTGTCATCATACTTGTAGCCCCCACCTTTTCCTGGCTTACAGGATGCTGATGAGGCCATTCCACTTTGGGCCACTCACAATTTTAAATTGGAACTTTGCAGGATGGATCTGTCTGAAAACATTGAACCAGGCAGATCCAACTTCACTGCCCTATCCTCCTTGCTGACTCTTTCTGCACAGGCACAAAGCAGATCTCCAGCATTGTGTGTAATGTTCAGAATCACGCAGTGTGCTTCATACAACCCCACTTAAAAAATCTCTAACTATCCCTTCCGTCTTAGTTAAAAGCTACTCTGTGTCTTTCTTTTGGGCTGGTGGGCCACAGCTCTAAATGAATGGTAAGAGGAACACTGATTAATGCTGTGTTATTTTTATAATTTTTTAAATGTCCTTTTGTTTGCAAAGTACAGCAAATTGCTTCAAGATTAATGTAATAATCTGGTGTGCTGCTGTTACTCCTGGCTTGTATTGTAATGACCCTTTCTTCTGCTCAAACAGTGATATTGGGGTTTTAATCAAAGAGTTTTTAGTAATGTAAGAGGCCTTTTTTAAACACTCTGGTTCCCCAGGAGAAATAGCCGAGTCTTTTGCTAAAACTAGTGGGGCTCCTTAGAGAGACAGAATGCTTTCAAATGGAAATCGAAACCAGTCATTCTTGTTTTAAATCTTTTCAATGCATATTTCTGCTACGTTTGGTGGATTTCCATGAGGTTGAGGGCACATATTTGGGTCACCCTTAGTTAAAGCTTTAATAACTTATGCAGTCTCTCAAATTTGCCTTTAGTGTAGGGTGATTATATAGTGTGCCTATTTTTCACCTGCTTTCTAAACACTTCATGCATTTCCTTCAGCCCCCAGTATGCTCGGTGACAACACCGTTGAGGAGGTCATCCATCCATGCAACCCCAACCCCTGCCCCAGCAACCATTTGTGTCAGGTCAACAGGAAGGGCTGCCTGGATGAGTTCAACTGTCAGCCATACCTCTGTGTCCCAGGTACGACCAGCTGCTGCTAAAGTGTGATGGTTACTTTACAGTATTTATATGAAGCAGTAGGACAGAGGTACCCCAGTCATTCTGAGTGTGTTGGCATGTCTGCATGTCTCTTTAGGTTGTAAACTGGGTGAAGCTTCAGAGTTTCTGGTGCAACTGGATGCTCGTATTCAGGTGCCGACTCGCACTGGTCCTGCTGGGTGTTATGAGGTCTGCAGCTGTGGGCCCAGCGGCCGTCTGGAGAACTGTGTGGAGATGCCTTGTGTGGACACCAACAAACCATGCATCGTGGGAGGACAGAGAAAAAGTAAGACTCCTCATATCTATTTATCTTTCTTAGCCTTGAGATCAACATAGAAACTGGAAAATCAGTTACATGACCTTATTCCCTGGCTCTGAGTCATGAGAGCCACCATGAATGAAGATGACAGATTGACAATGTGGTTTTTGTGACTTCAGTGGATAAGAGTCAAGAAAAAAATCATCTTAATGTCTTGTGGTGATGAGAACTGGATTTGGGTGGTAATAGGGGAGAGGGCTGAAAAACGCATGCCTGTGCTTGTTCAATCATTCTTCCAGACCTCCAGATGAAAAATCAGAAAGAATGCATAAGAAGAAGTTAAACTTTTATTGTATTTTTGACATAGGACCAAATCACAACAAATGTTATCTGAAGGCACTTCCATAGGATAGGTCAATGCCTTAGCCCTCTCCTGTTATTGATATTTAAAGGTGCTACGAGGAGAATCTATTACCGGCGACATAAAGACTCTGCTACCCATGAGCACGCGCGCCAACTGTCGTAATGTGGCATTCCAGTAACCTCGGAAATGGGAGTGACATCATCTCCGGCTTATCGGCGTTCCAGTTGAAGTCGGAAAAACATGCCAATCTACCAGGCTATTGTTAGCTGTTGTTAGCACGCCCTGCGTTGTTGTATGAAGAATGTGATTATCACTATGACAGCATTTTTGTAAATATAAGTCTAACAATATTATGTATACAGCTGATCTAGAGCTACACACCCCAGCCAGAAGTGCAAATAAATGGATTATTACAGGAGCTAAATAACTGTTCACACTGGGGGCATCCATCTTCGATTGTCAACTCGGGGGGGGCGAGGTTTCACCGAGTTCCCAGTAGGAAATTCAGACTTCGGGGAATGTTCCAGTTGCAGTTTCCTACTCGGAACCCAGAAATTCCTACTCTTGACTACAACTGGAACGCACCAAAAGACGTGAGCGTGTGTGTTGTGATGCTAATAAAAATGCAGCTCGGACCTTCCTCAGAACTCGTATTGTATGTATTACTTTACAACTTCTTTTTTCAACAACTTACAGGATGCAAAGCGACGAGGTAATGTATCTCTTTCTAGTAGAGCTGCAACTATCGAGTATTTTTGGAATCGAGTACTATGTCAATTATTTCTTCGAGTACTCGAGTACTCTAACAATATGTACTTTTTTGTTTTTAAACAAATAAATCAATTGTATACAATGCAACATGTTAGGGCTTTCAAAATGAGCAACCAAATGTCATTCATTCCTCAGAAAAGGGTTTTTATTTTAACAACTTTCAAAGTTTAAACCAGTACTGGCTTAAAACAAAGCCAATACAATACTGATTTACAAAGCAGTAATATAATTCTGCAATTATATTTGTGAAGTGTGTTCTGGAGGGCATTGTGTAGTTTGGATTGAAATCCTTATCATGTTCTTAAATCCTGTGTCCTCCACCATGGAAAGAGGACGCATGTCTGTGATGAGTATATTTAAAATGCTGTAATAGTAATAGTTGCAGCCCTAACGACGTGCTATCATGCTAAGCTACGTGCTAGGCTAACTCTGTTTGACATCAGACACGCTGCACTGTGTTTTCTTTTCATCCCTTCTTGTAGTGACCACACACTTAGGACACTCTCTGCCATTTCTTCTGTGGACTCTCTCCTTTCTGTTCCTCTCTTTTCTTTTCCTTCATGATTCTACAAGCCGCACAGCAGCGGAGGTAGCAGGCGCGTTGTGCCACAGAAATGACCGTCCATGTCAAACACCGTGCACTGTATAGAAGTCCAGATATATATTTACATGTATAATTATATATTAAACGAGGCTTCAAGGCACACAATTTAATTCAAGGCTATTTTGTGATCGAGTACTCGCGAATATTCGAGGAATCGTTTCAGCTCTACTTTCTAGTTACATAGCGGTAGTTTTTGATGTGTGACAACAAGCAATTTTTGGAAAACTTATTATCGTAGTTTTGTAGCCAGCTATATATCACTACTTACAGCCCAGTGCTCTAAGACGTGTAATATAAATAATAAAATAATATAAATTTGCTCTAGTTTTAATTGTCTTGTTCCCAAAGTTGAGTATCCAGGCCAGTCCAGCCCTGTCCGACCCGACCAGAAGGCTAAGGAACAGTATTTATAGATAACCTATTTTGATGCTTTAAAACTCATCTTAAAGTGTGTATTTTGATCAGGCATATATCTAAGTGAGACTTTTTTGTAATTACTTAGAAACTCCTCACAGTCTCTTTAAACAGACACAAGATATATAATGTTTCTCTGCAGTTTCTTTATTTTGATTTCTGATCTGATAAAATAATTTGATCTGTAGAACAGAATACCTTAATTCAAGTAAATGCAAAGAAAAAAGTATTTGACGAACAAAGATGTCTTATTGTTTTTGCAGGTAAAAATCTGTTCGGCTTGTGAATTTGATTGCTGCCAACTTGGCTGGTTGGATCAAAAGTTTCAGGTTATTGATAATCATGCTGTCACGATGGACTTTAATATTGGCTGCCCAGTGTGTTTGTGCACACATTTTACATATACAATTGAATATTCCATCCGAAGATAGAAGTTGCTGGATGTTTTTGTCTGGCTTTATTTGATAAAGTCTGAAGAATGTGACTTAAATAGATGCTGTCTGACACTGTTGTTTTTATCTTAATTTTTTAAAGTTAATGTAGTTATGGTTTATGCTTGTGCAGATGTGTGGGGCGTTTCTGTTTGATAATTCATTGCTGTTTGAATGCCTCAGTGAACTACAATTTTAATATAAGTATCACTCTCCTATGTATTATGCTGTATTTTGTGTCACAGTCAGTAAATAGGGTTATATGAGTGTGTCAAAGTTTAGATCATACAATGAAGCCCATGGTGTTTAATGTGCTTCTAGGTCAGAGGTGGGCAACTCTGATTACCAAGAGGGCCACACAATTTTATTTTTCAGTGCCCGAGGGCCACGCTTTTTCATGTTGTCAGGAAAATATGTATAAAAAAACAAAATATAGCAAATATAAAGCTTCATTGAAGGATTATACAAACATTGGATATTTGTGATTTCATGAGCATCACGCATAACTAGAGCCAATTTCAGCTTCTTTTTAATGCAAAAAAAGAATGAATGTTAACCAATATGAAAGCAAAAATGTATTACCTTTACTATTGTCTTCAAATACATTTTTTCATACTCCATATATGTTTTAATGCCTCGTATAAGATATTTAGAGATACAATCATAGCAAATTAGCTTTTTTAATGACTTATTAAAAGCAAAACATGTACCTGCCATCTAAGGTAAATATAAATATCTCATTTGTCCTAATTTGTGCATTATCAAGTGCTTGTTACTCCTGATGAATCATATTTAGCGGTTCTTGTGTTTCCTTCATATTTCCAATTTGTTTGGTTTTTGGAAATGATTGGTGGGCTGCAGTGAGGGAATCAAAGGGCCGCATGTGGCCCCCGGTTGGCCAGTGGCCCACCCCTGTTCTAGGTGCATATGTTAGGTGTCCACTGTCCATGTGTTGTAATACACCTGCATGTCTCTTGTTATGTCACATGCCCATAGACTACAGTTGAAAATAAGCAAAAATATCCTAGAATGTGTTATGGATCAAGCATGCTGCCTATCCTATGCTGCCTTTCAGTCTGTATCAGTTTTTCTCTTTTTACTAAAATCAAAACTCAATGAAATCATTTGTGATGACAGTCAATTGTGCCAACCTCACAAATGATGACCAGAGGGCTTACAATATCCAAATTATATCACTGGCCACATGTGTCTTGTTATACAGGCCCATGTCTAAAGACCTGATTACCTGAATCAAATTTTGTTCAGAAATGTGTAGACAGTATGCAGTCTCCTACTATGTGCCTATTGCGTGTGACAAGTCAAGTAAAAGGTCATGATATATAGGGTAGGTTGTCAAATTTACCAGATCTCATTCAATCAAACTTTGTAACTTCTAGAAATGACTGGATAGTATACTGGATAGAGTACCCAGAGAGAACCCACACATGCATGGTGGAGAGTATGCAAACTCCACACAGAACCTGGCCAGCACAGGGATCAGACCAGCGACCTTCCTGCTGTGTGCACTATCTGCTGCGCCACCAAACCGTCCAGTTGAAAAACAGCTTTCCTTAATTCAAGTAAACAGAGGAAGAGCTGGAAACACCCAAGTGACACCAGTAAACTTCTCCAAAGAGAAGAGTCTTTCTTGCCCATCAGGAGATGATCAACTTTCTTGCAACCCATGAAGCGAAGCCTGCAAGCTAGTTCAGGCAGACAACTCGAGCTGCGCTGCTATGCACATGTCACAAGTCATTCGTCACACTCCTCTCATCCATCCTGCAGTCACACTCTCCACCTCTCAATTTGGCAGAGTATTTAAACTGGGAGTTTACCCATCTCTCCCTCTGCACGGCAAACGTCTATGCTGCCAGACACTGATTTGCTGTGTGTTCTTTCACCCCCACCTCCACCCCAGCATCCACCTGCAGGCTCCAGGGGTGTTCATATGTTTTGCTCATCACTCCTCCATGCCTTCATGTAAACCTTTCTGCAAGGAGTGATGAGACTGGAGCCTGGACGCCAAACCTATAACATGTATTTGCAGCAACAATAAAACAATTTAACGTGAGTTGACTGACTGAAATAATGTCAGAGAAAAAAATAAACATTCTTGTTGCCACTAAAGCATTACAAAAGGGAAAATTTCTGAAAAATAATAAGCGAATACACTCATCATACTGTCATAGAATAACAGAAAGACACAGTTCTTGCTCTTCCCATCATCTTCTGAATGTTTTAACCTTTCCATCATGGTGTTATCTGTTTTTTTTTTTATCTTGGCAGAATGATTTATGGTAGAATTAGAAGTTTGTGGTATATATGCAGAAAGAAACCTCAGGAGATCACTAATTCTGAAGTTCTCCCACAAAGAAACAAGTCATATAGCTTCCATCTAGTATTACAGTTACAGTGCATAAAAAGAAAATAAAAGCACTTTGTATTAAACTCTCTGAATTTAAAGTATAACTCACAGAGAACAGTCTCAATATATAACAGTCCCCTGTTTTCAAAGACAAATACAGTTTTTCCCATTTATTTCATGCATCATCACCTACTGCACATTCCTTTCCTGACTCAGTTTTTTTTTAGTTTATTGCTCCCTCTCTTCTTGTGTTTTTATGTTTGTTTTCCTTTCTAAGGGGGAATGAGCAGCCTCGCTGTTATTGAAGACAGATGTTTTCTTTGAATTGGTCTCACGCTGTTCTTCTTTCTGTCAAACCAAGCTGCATAGAAAAGTCTGGCAATTTAAAGTCCTCTTGTCTAACAACAGGGTGAAATACACCATGAGATGTGTTTTATTTTTGATAAAAACCGTTCTTCAGGTCTGCAAGAGCACATTTCACAGAGCTTTTCATGGTCAGCTTGTTTTGAACAGGTGAAGGAGACTTCATGCTCAAAGAGAAGCAGAAGATTGTGAAAGCCTCCCCATCATTCAATGTTTTCAATCCAATTTGGAGAATTTGAATTGCTCTGCAGTTATCCTATTGACCTTTGTAGGAAATTTAGAAAACCTGAGAGGAGCATTTATTCCCTTTGAGTGCTTTCAAGCATTTTCTAGCAATTATGCCTACATTTTGTAGGTAGACACACCCAAGTATGTGCAGGGGGACAAAGTCCTTTTTGATTGAAGTGCTGCCTGATGGTGAGGATGTGCTGATTTGAAGTGTGGCTCTAAATGAGAGAAATATCTTCACAAAGTTGTGATGGAAAATACATCTGGATTTAAAATATGGAGCAAACTTCGAAGTTCCATGGTCTCGTTTATTGTAACTGGAAGTTTTTTCATCATATCTTCCCCACACCTCCAAGACGACAACTGCCTTGCTAAAGAAACTGAGAGTGATAGACTGGCTTTGATCTGCTTGTTTATTTTAATGTACAGCACTTTGTGATGCATCTCGTGTATGGAAAGTGCTTTATAATAAAGATTGATTGATTGATAGCAGTGTTTCCTCTAGGGTTTTTTTCAGCAGCGGGGGCAGGCTCTCCGGGGAGCTGTGGCGTCGTAAACAGATGACACATGACAGCAGATTTTAGTTTTATGCCCAGCATAATGCCCCTTTTTACTGAAAAAAAAAAGAAAATAGGACAATAAAATGAAAAAATAATTGAAAACAAATGTTTTCTTGATGGGGCTATAATCAGTGACAAAGTGCCCAACTACTTTAAGCTACCGATATGCTACGTAACATTAGCTGGCCATCAATATTTTGTGAATGTTTATTTAACTTATAAACTCTATTGTAAGTTTTCTTAAGGTAATAAGTCTACCTTTTCTCCGGTAAGTCGCACCCTGGTTTCGCGACGACACTCCTGACTGCAACCTGATGCCTCACGAGTAGCTAATTAACGTTGATGGCATCAGTTGGTTCTGTTGGGGGGTGGGGAGGTGGGTGGGTATCTACCTCAAAGAGTAGATACTGACCTTGGCAATTCTAGAGTTTGCTGGGAGCCCAGGCAAAATCTCCCAAGGGGCCCCCCTTAGAAGCATTAAATATATTCATAAATAATCTGGAACAAACCGAAAGGGACAGAAACAGAAACTTTATTAGTTTAGTTTATTAACTAATTTGTAGCCTTTAAACAAGACTGTTCGGTCTATGTGACTCTCTAAACAGAGAAAAAAGTGTCAATGATACAATGTGACGTTCATTTTGTTGACTTAGCAGAGTAACATTCCAAACTTTTTTAAAACTATAAAGACTGGTCACTTGACAGCTTATTCCTTTTTTATTGGGCAAAAACTTTTTTTTTTATTTATTTATAAAGGGACCATGTACAATATTCAAATAAATGTCCCCATTTGATGCATTGTACCAGAGTTAACTTAAAGCTAATTTACATCTGCAGTCCCTTAACAATATATCGACAATATTGCTTAAATTTTGACTTATCAGAAGGGATGAAAAGTGCATAGCATTTGCATTTACTTTCTCTTAACACAAGATAATAAAAAGCCTTTAACCTTGAAACATTTGAAACTGTTTGCTTCATCAGTTTAAGCATTTTTAAAGATAATTAACCTTTACAATTCGTCAGAACTTATTTCACTGCATTTGTGAGAATCAAACACATTTAACTTTAATACACTTGACAATCATTCTGGCAGATGCATATATCTCTCCTCCTCTGTCAGCTCTGTGCAGTCTGTTCATGTGAAGCGTGTGTTGAGAGCGCTGAGTCCTTGGCCGTGTACAGTCATGCGCCAAGAAAAGTGCTATTACAAATAAAGTTTGATTGATTCATTGATTCATTGATTGATAATTTGCGCGCTGAGCCACTGTAAAGTCACGTACGTGTACAGTCACGCGCCTGGTTTTCCACCCAAATCACTCCATTACTGGTTTGTTTCCACTTTACTTTCGTGGAATTTTGGTATTGTTCCTCACAAAACATATTCACTTTCATCTGTCCATTATTGTTAGTAGCTAGCCAAGCCCACAAGACGGTCAGGTGCCGGTGTCCTTCGCACAACACTGGTGTGTCAACATACACTGTAACAGCGAACCGACAGAGAGATGCCTGGGCCATATTCTACGAAGCAAGTTCAGCCTAGTGAGACAGCCTTGGAGCTACCTCGCTGAACTGAGCGCGGTAGCCGGCGGTCTCGCTAAACGGTTTGAGAGTCCTCCCCCAGATTTTACTCCTGCAGAGGAGCTGGCCGAGAGAGCTCATTGGTCAGTGAGTGGGGTTTTTATAGTCCGGAGTTCAATCTGGAACCTAACCTGGACCAGGTCTAGCCGTCAGAGCAGGCCATGGAGAGCGATAAGAAGTGAACCGTTTCACAGAACAGGAGCAGGAGGCGATCATGACAAAGTTACCTGAAGAACTAAAACATGTAATAAGCGTCCAGCGACACCATCGCCGCTGCAAAAGGCTAACTATCAGACAACCAACAGTCAGACTAACAAACACAAGTTTAAATGTTTACCACATCTGGTCCACTTTCCCCTGACTTGCTTTCTCCTCTCTTCTCCCTCCTTTCCTAGCTTTCTCTTCTCGCTCCTTGACAGATAGCTTCTCTCCATTTTGCATCATGACTGTGTTTGATTGACACCCTTAAAAAGTTACTGGATGAAACAGTGTGACAGAGATGACACGGGGCCCCTTTAGGGGGGTATCTGTCTAAGAGGTCACTGCAATTTCACCAGTTTGTTTGATGGGATTAATAGAGTGGGTCACTGCAGTTGGGGGCCCCCTAGTGGCACGGGGCCCCAAGCAGCTGCCTGCCTTGCCTGTTGACAAGCTCCGCCTCTGGATACTGAGCAAGATAGTTACCTGCCTCAGTACTCGCGACACTCGACTTAATGCAGGACTCTGCACTGAAGGCGGCGACATGATGCTGCAGTGGTGTATTTGCAGTTTTAAAAAAAATGGCCGCCACTCCTAAATGAGTGTAGAGGAAACCTGGAAAGCATGTCCGACATTAACAAACATTGGCATTTACTGTTCTCCATGTCTACTTGTTATCCGTATTCGTATACGTTTGAGAGTCATCCACTCTTTTTCCCATTTATTCAAAGATGTGCGGTTTCAGGTACCCAAGACACTGTATCCATGGGGACAAATCACCTACACAATAAAAACTTGTGCAGATATGCCTAAATTGTTGCCTGTGTTGACGGCTCCTAAGCCTATTGCAGCTTAATCTGTGCTGATCTAAGCCATACAGAATGTCCAGATGCACTGGATGTTGTTGCCTTGTGAATATAAGTACGTTTTTATGTGTACTTATGTGTACAGGTGTTCAATGTGATGAGAATTTGAATTATAGTGAACAGGGGTTTGCCATTCTCAGTGTGTGGTATAATCCACGTAATGGGTCCATGTGGAGCACCTACCTAAAGAATAATTCCAAATACTAATGCATTAATTCATTTATTAAACAGCTGCATAATGATATACAGAAATTCAAGACATTATTTTAGTAGTGTTGTTCATTCTTCAGCTGTTTGTTGTTAAAATGTATTCTGACATTTGAGTCTCAATCTCTTTTTCACAATGACTGATGACTGATTTTTTATCTGGGACCAGGAGCACCAGTGGCTTAATCTGGTGCTATGCTTTACCGACATATTTCTATATCAAGCCCCAATCCAGCTGTTACATAATGATGTATTCCTATGAAAGTCACAGAAACTTCAGCAATCAGTGTGTGAATGTGATGGTGAATGGTTGTGATTGGGCTGATGTGTAAAACTGCCTTTTGTAAAATAGAAAGGAGCTATAAATGTTCAAGTCCTTAAACCATAATTCAATTTGTCCATTTTGCAGGGGTTATGCTTCATGTAAATGACACCAATCATTTTATTTTCTCAGGTACTGTATTGTGGGTTATTTCTAGTATATCAAAAAGTTTTAAAGGAACTGGTAATATGGTATCCACATATTGTGATATACCTTACAGTCATGTTAGTAATACCACCAGATTGTTACCTAAGCACACCCCTGTCCTAAACCATTATCTATTCATACATATTATTCCTCATTTGCTTAACTGGAATGTGAACAGAAGAATAATAATCTACAAATATGTGGCTTTAGCTGGAGTTGTGTGCCAGAACTAATGATTGCCAAACATCTGTTCATCCATCTGTCTAGCATGGCCTCTGACTCTTTTCTGGGTATCTCACATTTATATGATTTAGTAAAGTCCCAGCACCCAGCTGTTTTTCACCTGAGCCAGGCCGCACTCTCCACCTGTGCTGAGTATTTACAGAACATACATAAACATGAACTTACTGTTAATGTTCACCATATGTTCCATGTTAGAAAACGAAATCAAAACAGATTTTATTGAAGTTAAATTAATGAACCAAAACACTTTAGTCAATACATTTGTGAATGTAAAGGGGATAATATAATCTTTGGAAAACAATAACAATGTACGATTAAAAATGCCTTGATGTGAAAAGGTCAGGTGCAACTTATTTCCTTCAGGATAGTCTGTGCATCCAGATGTCTTCTTGGATTGTGTTTGTATGATAGTCAAATAGTAAAAAGACCAAGGTGATCCATTTTAATTCCAAGTAAATAACTTGAACTATATAATAAGGTAAATTTCAAGAGTGATAAACTTATGCAGAGGAAAGTTTCTGATGTTTGCTAATCACTTCAAGGCCTTAAGTTCCAGTGTAAGTGTTATAACAACAGTGCCTTCAAACAAAGTTTCAGTCTGAAGTGCTGCCAAAATCTTCAGTAAAACAAACCACAAAGACTTCCTGCATCCATTCAGAACCTTTAATTATAATGGAATGAAATGTTTGGTGGAAGCAGCTGTTAGGGTTGGGAGATAAATCAAGTTCTGCAGCTATATATGGATGTTTTTCAATGAGATGTATTGTAAGGCTGACAGTTTAAACCTATAGCAGGTCTTCTGTATTGCAGTAAAACTGCACAGGGCTTTGGGGGCGTAGTTTGATAATTTGCTCCGCCACCAATTGAAAGGTCACAGGCTTGATTCTAGCTTCAAATGTCACATGTCGATGCATCCTTTCCAACACTTATCACCTGCTGCATCAGTGATGGGTGAATGAGTATGAAAGTGAGGTGGTGAACGTGATGTGCAACTAGTGTAGAACCTTCAGCCCTGCATGTACAATAAATGAAAGGTCTTGACTTGTGTGGGTTTTGAGGATATCTAAACATACTCCATTTACCATGCACTGCATCTCCAATATCAATTAAGGCCAAAATGCCTGAAAGATATTGTGAAAAAGTGTTGATTTTGAGTAGCCAGAAGAGCTGTACAAGCTCAAGGTCATTTATAGATGTGTATGTTTGTAGTTCAGAGAACATCTTTTTGGTGTTCTGCCTCTGCAAGTATTTACACAACCCCCCCACCCCCAGCAATTGGTATCTAAACAAATTTATCAGAAATGGCTTGATGTCAATTCCAGGGAATATTTAGCCAGCATAAAAGTATTTTAGAGTCAAATACAATGATTGACAGCATGACAGCCTGAGGATAAGATAGAGTATCTTAATTGACCTCATGTGGCTGGCAGATGTATAAGTGATAAGGACTGATCTCACTTTGAAAGGATACATTCACAATTGAACAAATTGAAATGTTAAACCAAAAGGGCGTCAGTCGAACCATTTTTACATCACTTAATTTTACAAAACACCCCAAGTAGTGTATTTCAAGAAAAAGCATTGTTTGTGGAATGAGCCAACACATTCCATCTGAGCACCTCTGTTTTTGACAATGCTTCAAGCTGTCAAACAGAGTGTTGTCTTTACTTTGGCAGGCATTTGACATGGACTGGATCAACCTTCATCTGTCTCTTATTGGGAAGTTAACTTTCACTCATATAACAGGAATTTGAAGTAGGATCTCTTCCTCTGAGTCCAAATATTCCCCAGCTTGATCCAGAAATTTCTAATGCAGTGGTAAAGAAGTCCAGCTTTCAGGGCAGCAAAGGACGTAATAAATTACTGCTCTCACATAGGAGCATTATAATTATAATCAGTCTGATGCCAATAACAAATAAGTCATTTAACAGTGGTGCAATAAATTATTATGAAATAAGGAGGGTATGGAGTGTTCCAGAAAAACTAAATCATATTCTCCCTGTGTGTAGTTTAATCTCAGAATCTAAACACCTCTGCTGTCTGGCTGTTGACAGTAATATTTACCCAAAACTCAATAATAATCGGCCAGAGCAGAGCTTGTATCAGCATGAGACTCAAAGAAGCAAAGCTGACTTCATTGGCAGTCAGCACAGGGACTCTGCCTCATGCAGACCAGCCTTGTGCTGTCCTCTTCACCTTTCTTGATATAGATATTTTATGGTGGGAGTTGTGAGACAGAACTTAATTTGGAGTTCACAACCTTTCGCCTGTTGCTCCCTGTCTCGCTTCAAAAAATGATGCAGCTGAAATAGAAGTCTGTGAGTCTCCACTCACTGGCTTTAAGAGTACTGACATTGAAAGGAAAGGCACACTTGTATTAAGGCCAGTTGACTGTACCCGTGCCAAAGCAGGACTGTCGTCTCTGTTCAGTGCTGAGCTGGCCCACACTCACGCTGCTCTGAGCAGAACTGGGCCTGGACATGATTATGTCATCAGGTCATGGCTCAAGCAGTTTATTGAAGGCCTGTCTCTGATCCTGCACTATTTTTAAGCTTTTCTTTGGTTGTTTTGGTTTGATATGGCCTTCTTACTGTGGTGACTTTGAGGTGCATAACACAACAAGTGCAAACATAACAGGACATTATTAAGGGAGACACTATATTAAATAATATGAAATAATTGGGATAAAGCACAACAACAACGTTTTTTACACAACAACAAATAAAAACCCAGGAAGAAAAAACACATGCAATAGAAATGAAAGGAAAATGCAACAGCAAATCAAAACTGCACAGCTAATAGAAATCAAAACACCAGTAAAAAGAAATACAACTGCAACAAAAACAATAATAAACAAAAAAAAAACATGTTGAATAAAATGGAAATAAAAATCACAATTCTCAACAAATGAAAAGTACATAATAAAGATAAACAACCCAAAAGGAATACTCAGCAAGAAATTCTAAAAAATTAAAAGAAAATACAACAGCAAATAAGAAATACAGGACTTCTAATGAAAAATGGAACAAATAAAAATGTGCAGACAAGAAAAAAACATCTCAACTCATCATAGATGTAAAAACAACAACACAAAGCAACAGATAATAAACAGGTTATTTACAAACAGAAAATTAGAACAGTAAACAAAAGCAAACAACAGACATGGGGAAGAAAAACAATTTAAAGTGCAAACATTAAAACACAACAAATGTATCAGATAAAACCAAAACAACAAATCTGAAATGAAGCAACAAATAAGATAAAGCAATTACACAAAAATGGACAAGATTTTATTCTTTTATGATTTTCTGTTGTTATGTGAACTTTTTCATTATTATTCTCTGTGTTTTGTCTTTCTTAATGCATTTTGCAGTTTTTGCTGCATTTTTTTAATTCACCATATCTTGAATTTGTTGTTTGTTGCTTACATCCCATACATCTGATGGCACAATTGAAACCAGGACTGAATTTTAATTACTTTGTAATGTATACAGAAGCTGCTCTAAAACTATTTTAATGTATCATATACGTATGTGTGCCATTTTCTGTGATTGTAATGATAGCAAAGCAAAACTGTTTGTTCTTCTCTCCCTTCAGGCCATGGTACTTCTTTCATGGTGGACTGTCACACCTGTTCCTGCTTTGCTGGTGATACCATCTGCTCCACACGAGAATGTCTCAGCTACGACAGCTCAGATGAAGACCGCCGACATTTTACAGGTGAATATATTACATGTACATGCTCAATTTTATTTACTTAGAACTTAGGAACAAATCACTGAGGCACATCAGCACAACCTCACTTGTAATAAGTGTTATTAGGTTTGAATTTTGCATTGTATCGTTTTTAACAGTCACTTCAACTGCTTTAGCCAACTAATATGTGTTTGTTTGATCAACAAAATATTTTATTATCAACTGCTCTGGAGCCTTTAAAGCAAGACTTGCATTATTTATGGGACTGACAGGCAGCACCAGACTGGGAGAAAAGGATTATGTCTTTATTTGGCACTAAATTGTATCTAAAGTTTGTTTTTTGATGCTTACAGTTATGCTTTTTGTGCAGTTAGTTACTGATCAAGGTGGCGACCTTTTCTGTTTTTGTTTTGCATCATTGCAGTAATTGCATGTATCTGATGCAAGCATAGGGTTAAAGCTTCTGTTTATTTGTTTGCACAGAGATGAAGTTGGTGTTGGTTCTCAAAATGACTCTATGTACTAGATGCAGTTAGATTTATGAACTCTGTCCATTTGAACTAACCTTCACAGCAGATGCATTAGCCAGATGTCATACCTGTCACCAGGCAGATCCAGCCTGCATAGCTTCAAGCTGAAATGATTCAGCCCACTCAGAAGGGCTTTCAGCATCCTTTTCAGGACAAAGAGAGAGTGTCACGAACCTGTTTTAATTGTTACACGAGCAAGAAGCAACCTTGAGCCTCTGAATCATTCAAAATAAATGTGATAGACAAAACATTCATGCAGCCAATATTTCTATTTTTTTCTACATCACACTGGTTCTGTTAAATGTATTCTAATTTTGTATAAAATAAGCACCTTATCGACTACACTCAGCCGCCCCCTGTTTTTACTTCATCATTGAAAAGTATATCTTTGGTTCTGATGCCTGTCAGGGATGAGACCAGCACCTCTGATGCTTAGTGTGCCACCTGCTTGAATATACAGTACATGGCCACACTCCTCTCATCCTGCAGTCCACCTCTTCATCTCAGTCTGAAGAAACCATCCGCTCACTTATCCTGATACTTTGCCACTGTAATGCTTTTTTGTCTTCATGGTGTGAGATTAATTGAGATCTGACGGCCGAATCACTGAGTACCACTATACATTATCCTTATTGATATTTATTGTTATTGTAGAGAAAAAAGGTTAGAATTCCAGCACGGTCAAATTTAGAATAAATGTTTGCAGCATCCCATGATTTGGTATTAAGCCAAAAGAAGACAAAATAATCCTGTCTGATCCTTTCTTGTGTAAGTAGATTTTAGCAGTTATTCAGGCGACACAAGCACATAATTTCGAGTTTTTCAGTGAATCTGCTTGATTGTCTCTGATGTTGTGGGAAACCTTCAGCAAACTAACTTTAATTAGACTATCATCTAGATCAGGAGTGGACAACTGGCAGCTCAGTGGCCTTTCTCTTACCCAGTATAGCCCACAGGTTAATTTCAATCGATAAATCGTAATCGTAAATCAATTTATCGTATCGATAAATTGTAAACTTGAAGGAAAAATATATTAAATCAGCCACAAAATTGTACACTAAATATTTTGATTAAGACTGTTAGTTATTTCAACATATTTACTTCTTTGCTGTCTAATTCCCATATAACTTTTTTCTGCAAAACTATTGTACTGTATATGTATCACTGTATGTATTTGTGTAAATAAAAAAGATGTAAGTACAATTTGTTGAAAAAAATCTGCTACACTTAAGAACTAGTTTCAGTTGGATTTAATTCTGCTTAGCTCAGTGAACAATCTTACTGTTAGCATTTCAACATGAAATTGAATGTATGTATGGGTAAAATTTAAGAATGCTATATGTTTTCCCTTGGTTGAATTTAATAGGCATATATATACAGACATGTACAAATTTGTTGGTACCTTTCCTTGAAAGAAAGAAAACCCAACTTGGTCAATGAAACAACTTGAAATTGACAAAAGTAATAACAGATAAAATTTTACTGAAACTTAGCTCATGAAAATCAGACACTACTTTTGAATTGTAGTTTTATAGAATGATCTTAAAACACAATCAAGTGAAATTGGTCTGATTAAAAATGATGGTACCCTTATCTTCATATTTTTGTTGCACAGCCTTTTGAGGCAGTTTCTGTAACTCTCAGTGAGACTTCTGCACCTGTCAACAGGTAATTTGGGCCCACTCCCCATGAGAAAACTGCTACAGCTGTTGCATGTTTTAAGACTGTCTTATCCAGACTGTGTGTTTTAGTGCCCCCACAAATGTCCAATGTCCTGTTCTTAGCCACTCATTGGGGATTTTAGCTGTGTATTTTGGTTATTGTCCTATTGGAGGGCTCATGACCTGCGACTGAGACCAAGTTTTCTGACACTGGGCAGCACATTTCACTCCAGAATGCCTTGATAGCCTTGAGATTTCATTTTACCCTGCACAGATTCAAGACACCCTTTGTTAAATGCAGCAAAGCAGCCCCAGAACATATTTGAACCTCCTCCCTGTTTCACTGTAGTTACAGTGTTCTTTTCTTTGTATACTTAATTTTGTGTCTGTGAACACAGAGCTGATGTGACTTACCAAAAAGCTCCAGTTTTGTCTCATCTGTCCAAAGGACATTCTCCCAGAAGCTTTGCTGCTTGTCAATATGCATTTTGGCAAATTTGAATCTTGCTTTTTTATGATTTGCTTTCAACAGTGATGTCCTCCATTAAGTTCATTTGGACTAAAACAGTTAGAGATGGTGTGATCAGATACTGATGTACTTTGACCTTGGAGTTTACCTCTAATCTCAGCGGAAATTGTTCTGGGTTCTTTGGTTACCATGCCTATCTGTCTCTTCAATTTGTCATTCATTTTCTTCTTGCAGCCTCCAGGGAGGTTGGCCTCAGTCCTGTGGACCTTAAAATTCTGAATAATACGTGCAACTGTATTCACAGGAGCTTGGAGATGGTTTTATAGCCTTTAGCTTAAACATGCATGTCTATGATTTTCTTTGTCATCTCCTGAGACAGCTCTCTCCTTAGCTTTCTGTGGTCCATGTTCAGTGCGGTACACACCATGATACCAAACAGCACAGTGACCACTTTTCACCCATCAAGGCCGAATGACTGATTACAAGCTTGGAGACACCTGTGATACTGGTTACAGGATACACCTTAGTTTAACAGGCCCCTATGGTCAAATCATTTTCATGGTCCAAACCCTGCAGTACAACACTTTTATCAGTTATACTTGTTAATTTCCTACAAAAACAGAGTAATACAAAATGCAAGTTTCTCTATATTCAGGGTTGTACAACAGGCCATGCAGCCATATCCAATAAGAATTCATAAAGCACATACATTTATAGTTCTGTTGTTGTGATTTATGTCACAAAGGTATGTAACAATATTTTCTCATATCAATTTAAATTTATGAAAGACAATAACCCCAGCTTGTAATCATCAATAATCATCTTGATCTGCAAAAGGACAAAAATTGTTGTTACACTGGCAGCAGCGACCTTTAAAGTTTGAGCTGAGCAGAATTTTAATTGAATGACTTTGTCTCCCATCCTCCTCCAGGTCTCCCTTGTAATTGTCCGGACCGTTTTGTCCCGGTGTGTGCCTCAAACGGACGGACCTACCCCAGCGCCTGTGTGGCTCGCTGTATGGGATTTAACGACCATCAGTTTGCCTTTGGCTTGTGCCGCCTCAGCAACCCCTGTACAAACAAACCTTGCCAAAGAAACCAGAGGTAGGTTGACTTCATGGGTGCTATGTTCTGGAAACACTGAACACAAACTCATCAAGAAAATCTCATCACAGCTTCTCTGCAACTCCTCCCAACCCTCCCCCAGCTGACTGACAGCCAGGTTGTTGTTTCAGGTGTCGGCTGAAATTAAGAGGAAGACTGGCTGCAGGGCTTTTATCACTGCCGTGTTTGTTATTTCATTTCAGTCACAGATCATCAACGCTCCCCACAATCCAACCTTTAACCCTTAACCCATGCTCTGACCGCCAGCTAAAGCTTTTTGACCTTAAAGAACCTAAAACAACAAAGAAATCCTGAGGATGATCAGAGCAGCGGATCAGAAACTTTCAGTTATATTCAAAAAGAAATGTTACGCTCGCCCACAGAGAAATCTAACTTTTTGGTCTGACTGTTTTTTAGTTTTTGGAGGTTCAGTTATGATTAATGAAGGTTTGCTATTATAGAAGTTACGGTATTTGGTATATTATGAATACAACTTAAGTGTCCTTTTGAGTACCCAGATTACTTTTTTTTCTCCAGATTTGGGCTGAACATTACATTGTTTTAACATCAAAACTAAAATGTCTAAGGGATGTACAGTGTCAGTCACATTTGGTTTGTTGTTTGACAGAAATCTTTCAGGTTATTTTGTTTCTGTTACTTAATGCAATTCAAGTCCAGCAACTTCAGTGGGCTAATCCAGAGAAAGAATCATGATGAATGCAAAGTTTATGTGCTACCTGCAAATCAAGGCTTCAAGCTACAAACAATGCAAATCATAGATAAGGACAATATTAAGTTATGGATATTTTTGTTTTGTTGTATGGCTTTTATTTCAATGTTAATTATGGAAATCAGGAGAGTACTTCACACATCTAATTTATAAGACAGGTGCGTCAGAAAGAAAAGTCGATTTAAACACTAAGATGGACCGCACACTGTCTAACTTGCAAAAAAATCATTTTTTCAACGGAAATGCCGGTTTTCCTGATGAAGGTCTGAGACTGAAACGCTGCAGATAAATGATTTTCTTGCAAGTTAGACAGTGTGTGGGAGTCCATCTTCAATGTTAATTATGGAGAGAAAAAAATGCTAAGCCATTGTGGCTTAGTAAATATTTAAAAAGATGTAAGGTCACGTTCAGCCTTCCAAAAGGGTCTTTACTATGACAACGACCTTTAACAGCTCAACATTGTAAGCTTTTCCAATCCCACACTGTGCTCCCCTGACAGGTGGCTAGTTCGGAATTGTTTTTTTCCCCTCTCCTTTCCTCCTGTCTTCTTTTCTGCTTTTCTGCTTCTTTTGTACAGCGTCCTTGGGTGTCATGAAAGGTGCTTTCAAAATGAATGTAATCATTATTATTACTATTTAAAATTCAAACCATGACACTGCCCATGAAGAATTGAACTTAAACATGACCTGGAATAAAATGTTTTTGACTCCAATTATCACGGTTGCAAACCTCAACATCTTTTGTCAAGTCTATAAAGAAACATGGATATACTGTTATTGTTGATGGGCTCGAGTGCACAATGGAAGTATGGATGGGTTTGTAGCAAATTGGGTAAAAGATCAAATTTAAAATGTACTTAGAAAAAGTATTTCATCTGGAAAAATTCCTTCAAATTCATACATCTCTGGAGAAAAATATTGCAATGTCATATTTTTCCCAATGTTGTTTAGCCCCATTTTAGAGCAATTTGTTTTGCTTGCCATGTAATAATTTACTATATTTATTTTGTGTTGTCCTACCAGTTCGCACTTAAAGCTAACAGTTACAGCCTGGCTTCATGATGATGTAAGTTAGCATGAACGTGTGTGTGAGGCTCATGCATTCAGCTAAAGAGCTTACAGAAAGGATAGCCTTACAGTGTTAAAATTAGTCTATTATGAAGGATTTTAGAATGAATAGACAAGAATAAAATATGTGAAATGTTAAGCTCAAAATCCTATCTCATTTAGTGTCATTGAAACTGCTGTGGTGCTGCTTAACAATGGAACCAACAGTGGCTATATATGTTTACATTTTATTGTTTGATTGACTGAAACTGCTTCACCATGCATCAGCCTACATCAGCAACAGTATAATTTAGCATCCATCCTCAATTTTATAACCATTAAACTTATTGTAACAGCAGCTAACCTAAAAGTACCTCTATGACCATTAGCTAACCTTTCCATTCATGATTAAAGTACTAAAGTGTCCTGGTGGCCCATGCAGGTGTTTTCAATGGCTCGGGTTGATTCGACTGGGGGGAGGTTGAAAACAGGTGGGGCAATGGTGAAAGATTATTATGTTGTGATTTTTGAGGACGAGTTGCTATAAAAAAACAGTCAACAAGTCCTCCTACTAGTGCAGGTTTTAAAAAAAATTGGTTTTGGAGTTGTCCGTCAAATACATCAACCAACATCCACACAATCCTGAGACAGGTGAAATCACGGGCAGCTAAACTAACACTTTTGTGGGTTCCAAGTGCCTTTAATGGTCATAAATGAATGATCTCACCAGCCATGGCTGCTGCTGCCAATACTACCATGATAACCTCGAACCATATAGAGAGAGAATTGACAAAGACATACAAACGGTCTGGGCAGCCATAGATTTAGTTTTATCAAACCTTTTTTCATTTTGGTTCTTGTGTCTCTGCCCCACTTGTCTTTCTTTTTTTGTATCCCCCTCCGCTGACAGCCCTAACACAGTTTTGGCAGATGGCTGCTCAACATGAGACTGGTTCTGCTTAAGATTTCCTGTAGCTAAACAGAAGATTGTTTTCCATAACGTTTGCTAGATGTTGCATAGTGCTGTAGTCATGGTGGATTCATGTTGAGTCTGGACAAAAGTAAACAAATGTATTTATATATACACATAAAAAGAAGAAAACAATGCGGCATTGACCTACTTTTTGTAAAGTGTCTTGAAATATAATTTATGATTTTGCTCATTCAAATTAAGATTGATTGAAAAATTAAAACATTAACCAAACAAGACCAAGATCTAGATCTAATGTTCTACATTGCCCTTTTTCAATCTGCACTAAGGTCATACAACTTTGTAGTACACCTGGAGCTGTCTGTGTTGATCAGACAGACCCATCTTGCCAAGCACCAATCTACAACAACTGTGCTCAGACCAAAGTGGCACAACCCAATCAGAGTTCTTTAAAGGAGCTACAGCAGGGCGTGATGCTTTTACAGACATCAGAATAGATGTGAAAAGCTTCAGCTGCATTTTTATCAGATTTCGACTGAATTTACAACAGCGATAGCATTTCTCCTCTTGAATTATTCATCCACTTCCAACGTGTTTGTTTTACAAAGTGGTTCACATTCTGTTCTTTACACTGTAACCTTCTTCAACATCTGTTTGGACCATGTTGAATGTGACTGATTAAATGATCATCCACTTACCTGCCAGATAGTCTTTTGCAAGGTTCTGCCCAAACACTTTCTATGGGCTGAGATGATGGTTGTTTTTTTTATGGTCCTTCATATTAATAGTTATCTTTTTTTAAAGACTGCTACATTCACTGTCAACCTCATAAAAAAAATGTTAAAAAGCAATTTTCTTTGGTTTACATAGTATTCATTAACATGTTTTCTTGCCATCTGTAAGGAATAATTGCTTCTAACAAGTTGCATTGAATTCTGGTGTTGTTTCAATGTTTCAAAGCAAATCAAATGACATGTTCTACCTTTAAATGTTCCAGTAAGTGTTTAATTCATTCAAGGATTTTGTCTGGAAGACATTAATCACACTCACGTAAACACACACAGGCAGACATACCACCTGCACTTACACTTCTCCGTGATCCTACAGAATGAACTTTCATAAACCTTTTTTTCCTGGCTCTGTGTTCAAAGACATGAACAATTAGGAGAGGAGGCATGTGTGAATACTTGGTGGTTGCTATGGTGACAGGGCAGCCTTTCCATGCTTTGATAAAATTACTTCGCTCTAATTGCCTTGCTCTTTTATTGCAGGTTTTTGCTGAAACATAAATGGTTTGATTTTAAACTTTGGCTGTTTCTGTTTTTTTTTCTAATTAACTGCACAAAGGTTTCATTTATGTTGTTTCTTTTATGTGTATACTACATACCTTGCAGGTATTCAGAGATAAGTATAGGTGCTTAAAGGAATGTCATGTCTTTGTTTGTTTACAGGTGCATACCCAAGTATCGTGTGTGTCTGAGTGACTCATCAGACTGCCCACAGTACCAGTGCGTAGGTCGTCCAGGATCCTGTGATAAGAACAGCGTGGAGCCGGCCTGCGATACTGATGGCCTTGTTCATCCCAATCTGTGCCACTTACAGCAGGCTGGAAAAACTCTGGCCTACATGGGCCACTGCCAGGTAGGTTACACAGAACAGCAGGAGGTAGAGAGGGTCAGGGAACACTACCTTCATCTGCCGGCTGCTGAGTTATTTTTTGCTGCATCCAGTATTTCTAAAGCTAAAAAGAACTGAGTAGGCTGAAGCTCTATATCATTTTAATGATCTTCACCTCAAGCTGTTTAGAGGGCTTCCTGGACAGGAGTTTTAAGAGCTAAAACTGATCCCCTATGACTGAGATTGGCATGTGACAATAAATATGAGTCATAGTTTTTGTTTTTTCAGAGCAATTTAGTGTTTGGTTGGTCTCTAAATCTTTGTAGTTTACAAAGGGCAGTGCAGATATGTAACAGGGGAGTGTCCAAACTATTACTTTTCGGTCCTTTTGGCCCTTGGCTAGTTAAAGGATGCAATAAAATGTGGCCGGTATCAGGATGGGAAGTTTCTACCTGACTATCTTTTACTTCTAAGTTTCTTCACTGGACTAAAATTGCAGAACAACATAGTAAAGATCTATAACCAACGTGATAAAATCTTAATGAACTGGTGAGTGAGGACAAATGGATCGTGACAGCATGGCTGAATGAATTGTGTTCATTTACTGTGCAATCTGTTTCATCTCAATATCAAATTGTAATATACATACTGTCCAATCATTCCTGAGATACCACCTCTTCCATTAGCTTTTCCAGCTTTGTGCAGTTCCTTCTTTTTTAATGTTTGAATGTGAAAATACACCACTGTCTCCCCTCTCTGCAGCAGCGAGCGTAATTCTTCCTGTAATCAGGAATGAATCTGGTGGTAGTCTTGGTCCGAACAGGCCCTCTGAACTTTGATTGGTATAAAGCTTGACTCTTTTGTTATGCTCAACTAATGCAAATATTTAAAATATTTCTAACTTCTTAAAAAAACGTTGTCATTCAACCAACTTTTTTATTTTTTTATTTATTGTATGATCAGCACCTACATCATATTAACATGTTTTAGCCTTTGGCTATTAGTCATTTTACCAAGCCAAACTTGAAAATACCACGATATAATACTATTTTCCAAGCAGCAGTGCTTAAAACATAAACTTAGGGTGATACTGGTTAGTATTGCAGCCTTAGATGACTGACCAGCACCAGCTCCAGATGAGTAAATGAAGGTTTTTCGTTTTTGTTTGTTTTTTTCCCCAAAATGACAGTCAAAGGGGTTTTATTCCAGCTTAATTATCATAGCACTGCATACAGATAGTGCATCTCTCAACTGCAGACACCAATGTATTAACCACCCAGAGGTTACAGACTATGATATTTGATCCACCATAAGGTATTTTTAATAAAGACTGACTGTGACATCTCCTGCTGTTACATTTAGATGCAGTATTTCAGAAAATGATTGATGACAGAGGTTTGACACACAATAAAGAAGAACAAATTATAAGTGTGTTATATTGTGCTACTTAACTGAAAGCTTTGGGAATCCATATACACATATTACATAAAGTAATCAGGAGATATCCTTCGGTGACAGATAAGATTTAATCATTGTTTGAGATGAAGCTGGTCATAAGCTCTCTGAGGTAGTGTCCAAAACCTTTCATCTTTGAATACTTACACTAGATGTGACATCAATGTTGTATGTTCCATTTTCTTTATATGCAGTTTTGTGCATATAATCCTCATATGTATTGTAGATCATCTGGAATGAGAGTAAAAACAGGAGCACATTAGTTGTGCCATGCCACTTTAAATGTATGATAGCACAAGGGATTTTTAGTGGGGGAGCTCAAGAGCCAGCCAAAAAGTGACCTAGAATACAATATAACTGAAATGTTTGAAATACTGTCAGATTTGCTCAATTAAGACATAGTTGTAATGTAAATGCATATATATGCTTATTTTTGTTGAGTTCTTGTCATGGCAGGTGGATCCTTTAGCTTGTTCTTTGCATAGCTGATAACACTTGGACTGGAAATGCTTGTCTGATGAAGCCACATGAATGTAGCTTAGTATAACATAAACATAAACATATCACCACTGACTGTATCAGAATGCCTACCTGTACAAGTGTGACCAGATAAGGCATGATTTACTAATGTAAAAGCAGACCAGAGCAGAAGAGGGGAAGGGCGAGCTTTTATACTGGGGCACAGTACTTAACAATCGCTTCAGTTTTGATCAGGTCACTAAAATTTTAATGAGTCACTCACTACTTCATGAAAACATAAAAAAAAAACTGTACTTATTCCATAGTATCAAAAGCAACTGATTACGTTACTTAGCATTAGTCATTATATTTCACTCTTTTTTTTTCCAAACTAGGCCTTAAGCAAAGTTTAAAAAATGACAATGCTTTTTATAGCTTTGATGGTTGCAACTCAAAATAAAGGGATCACTGCAAGTTGTTAAAAGTACAACTCACTCTGTCTCATCGTCTGACTATCCTGCAAGTTTTAGCTCATGCTCCAAATACATTAATTTACAATAACAGCCCAGCCTGGACAAAAAGTTATAAAAAAAAAAAAACAAGCTGTATTATTACTTACAAAATGTGATCTATTACTCTACAGGTAGCTAAAAAAAGTAGCATTATCCCAGGATTACATTATGAGTGACTAGTTAGTATCTATCACTGCTTAAAGAAAAGCTGTTACTGGCAGTTAACAGCTCTATTTCTTAAACAAGCAGCCAATATCAAGACCTCAGAAGGTGAACTTAAACATACAGTGAGTAGAAGTGCCTGAGAGCCCAAACCTCCACCAAGGCATTGTCAACATTGTTATAAGCTAAGTTTGTTATCAAAATGAGGAAAACTGCCATATCGCACAATATTAACAAATCCTTAAAACCTACCTGGGTACACATTTGGATTTGCCTCACCAGCAAAGTTTATTTCTTTATATCTTGTTCTATGATTGACATTCCCTGAAAATGCCATCACAATTCCTTAAGAATTTTTTGAGTTACCTTGCTCACAGACAGACAGACAGACAGACAGACAGATAGATAAAAGTTGGCAAACAGCACATAAGTCCTACTACTTGTAAAATATCATTAAGGATTTTAAAAAAAAGTATTTTGTCTTAACAATAGGATATATAAAAACAAAGGTAAGAGGCTTTGCAAATTGAAGATAGGAAATATTCAGATGGAAACATTTCATACCTTGGGATATAGAGTCCTACTGTACGAGTGTTTAGGTCTTTTTTTGTCCATTTGTGTTGTCATCAGATCCCCAGAATAGAACTGTATCAACATTAATCATATTCTCATAGATATAACAACGCTGTACCTGTTTTTATATTACCTTGTGTTCTGTCCTCAGGATGCCTGCAGAAAGCCTCAGCAAGTTTGTGGCCACAACGGTGAGACCTACAGCACAGTCTGTGATGCCTTCTCTGACCGCGTCGCTGTGGATTACGAGGGCCCCTGCCACACTGTGGGGGCCGTGTCTGACATGGCGCCTGACTCTGCATGCAGTGGGATTCCCTGCCCTCCTCTGGCTACTCCAGGCTGCCAGCCGGTCACCCCACCTGGTGAGTGTGCCAGTAATGGAAAATCACGGTTGAAGTCTTTCAAATTATAAAGAGGCATGGTGCCTGATTTTTAAAGTTGTGAAGTTATGAAGTAATCATAACATACGGCCTCTTTCCAGGAGCCTGTTGTCCTATATGTGCCAGCATGCTGCAGATCCTCTGGAACGAAGAGCAGATGAACACATTCTCAAAGGTGAGGCTGGGTTTTTGTCTCTAGAAATGTCACTCAATCTCTGTCCTCTTAAATACTATTATCTTTGTTTGAAGCTTTAATGTGAGAAAACACACTCACAAGGCTGACCCCTTGTTGTTATTTGGGTTGGTTTAACTGTCTGACCATACTGTTTTATGACTAAAACGCTATTGATTTGAGATTCTTTGAGCTGCAATTACAAGTGTCTACCACTTGGGGGAGCTATAAATCCAAATGGTTCTTAATTGCAGTGACATGAAAATTACTTTAAAGAACATTATTACTGATAGAACAGAATGGAAGCTCCCTGAGAATAGAAAAAGACTGATTAAAAGATAAGTTCACAGGAGGTCATCATTTTTAACTTTTTAATTGTATTTCATTCATGTATTTCCTCCTGTTCCAGACATGAACTCAAAGACCTTCCAGTAAAAATTAAAGAAACGGGGTACACTATGCTGTTTAGACCTTCACCTTGACTGTTCACTGATTTCTCTAGAAACTTTGGTTTTATTTATTTTATTGTAAAAAAGGCTGAGACAGTAAAATCATTATAGATTTACTTACCAGTGCCCAACTTTAGACAAGTTATATGCCACAGAAAGCTGCCATAATTACATCTTTGCACTCACATGCTGTCAAAATGTGAAAAAGGAGGCAGGACTTGAGCTACAAAAGCTGACGGCTGGGGGAAGCTTATGAAGCCAAACGGGTCATTCAGAAGCTGCTCCTCCAGTGTGTGAATGAGTGTGTAGGTATGTGCGGCAACTGGATGGATGGATTAAATGCAAAATGTTTTGAAGTACTGGGAAAAGACTAAGGTGAAGCCATCTACAAGTATATCCTTACTGAAATTACCGATCATTGTACCTGAACAAAGTGGAGTTAAAAGTCAGTCATCATTAGATGTTACATCTCATTGCACAGCATTGTATGCTTGCTATATACAGCGTATCTTTGCATTATTTGAATATTTTCTCAGCATCCCTTCTCATAAATAAATCATACATTGCTTTTTAATATTCAGATTAAGAAATGGGTGTGCAGTGTTTTATACTGAAAAGTATTGAGCCCAAAGGCTTGTCAAAATACAGTTAATTTTTTGACAAATTTTCTTCCAAGATTTTAAAGTAAAGCATTGCCCTCATGAATATGGGTGTCTAAAATGAAGCACGGTCTCCACTAGGGCCCAACTGATATGGATTTGTTGAAGCCGATGCCGATACCAATATTTGGCAGAAAAAGATGCTGATTACCAATTAATAGGCAGATTAATTCAAAATTTATATATGAAATGTTTTTTTTATTCTTCCCAAAACTTTTACCACAATGAATACATGAATTACGGGCAGAACATTTTGCTGTTGTACAATGCTTTGTCCCTAAATATTTGTTTAACTTTACAACACAGAGGAATTTTCAAGTTCAAAAACTTGCAGAAATGCATTAAACCTCTGAGAAATTAATCATAAAACCTTAGAAAGAGTCACTCTTTATCTTGTACTTGTTGTTAATGAAAATGATAAGAAGGTAGGCTGTAGTACAGGTAGAAGGAAAGCAACAACATTCTTTTCAGAAGCCTCTTTTATTTTTCTACTCTGCAATCTTCAAGAGCAGAGAACATTCAAGTACAAAATAAACAGTGGGCAAAGCTGCAGTCAGTTCCTGCAAAATAAAATCAAGAACCATATTTAAAATGTAAATATATAGATGAATTATGAAATCTGTCTTGTTACATCTGCCTTTCAGTCCCCGAGTCCTCATTAGTTCATCAGAAGTAGGTTTTAGTGTAGAAAGAAACACTTCTTTTTTTGGTCACATGAGGTAATGTGTGAGGGAATCAGAATATTTTGTGGGGCACTGCACATATTGCACAAACTTTTTTTAACAGGCTTGATTAAAGTTCTGAGCTATGATTAAGGGTCCATTTGGATGATGAGTTCCCAAAAAAGGCTGATGACGTCATAGAGCTCCGAGGAGCCATGCTGATGCTAGCATAGTTAGCTTGCTAGCTCGTTAGCTCAACCGCAGTGTTGGGAACAAGAGGGTAAAGCCTGGTTTCTATAGCAATCAACACAGAGCAGTAACGAATAAACTAATCCTCTGCCATCAGAAGCTCTAATTCATCAGTTTTGTTAACAACAGATGGTCAGGGAAGTGCCAGTGTGTGAGGCTTGGATAGCTGAGCAGAGAGCCTGGTAGTCTCGCTGTGTCCAGTGGTATATCGTGTGAGGGCTGAACATTGCTCATTTTGACAGACATGAAGGCAAAAACAACATTCAGCAACTCTGTATGAGTGTAGGTGAGTTTTGCCCCATATACTCCATCATCCATACACACAGAATCAGTACAGAGCTCAGAGCCGCCACAACAACGCGCGCCGCCATATTTCACAACTTCATCATTCTGCGCTGCTTGGACACCCAACAGCGTTTACAGTTTTATGAAAATTAAGAATATATCAGCGTTACATCAGCAAAACTCTGGCAGATGTTGAATGCTTTGAAAAGGGCTATAGTTAGTTAATCAGCTGACCGATATATTTGTCGGGCCCCAGGTTCCAATAAAATCCTCCCAGAACCTTGTTCAATGGATAGTTCTGTTTTTTAAAGTGTGGCTGTTGGGGCCTGTGTACTCAGGCAGCTTTGTTCCTGAGGGGCAATAGCCAGATGTTGACGTTATATAGCAGTCAATGTTGCCACTAAGAGCCTTGTAACTTCCCCGCTTCTGGGTTTAAGTTAACAAAAAAGAGCATTTACTGAAATAGATGCTACAGTAAGATTCTTTACTGAGTTTAACCTTTAGGCCTACTTGACAAAGCCCCTGTGCTTGAAACTATTTTTTGATGGGCTACATATTCTTCCACCAGGCAATTTTTGCTCTCCCCTAAATAGGTGTTCAAGGTCAGAGTCAGGGGTCAGTAAGTGGTCCTTAGAGCACAAACAGATAAAAAATAATCTCACCTGATTAAGTAGATGTTGGGTGGGCTTTCACCAACTTTTCTTGTTGTTATGAACATAAACATCAGAAATCCCCCTGGACAATGACGGAACATTGTATTTGCAATGCCCATTTTACCCGATCAGGAAGGTCCGGAAGAAGTATTGTTACTAAATCCCACTCCTGATGGCAATAGGCCTCATGCAGGTAACTTGTGATCTGTCCTGCTCCTCAGTTTACAGAACAGTTTGTCCTATTCTATTTTCTACCAGTGACTCCATCTGCCAAAGTTTGTTCTCGGTGTGCTCAGCTCTTTAAAGATATCCTGTCAAGACTACCCATATGACTACATCACTTTAGTCAAAATTGCTCACTTGAAGTTCAGTTTGTGTTTGCTGTTTCTCGTGTCAACAGGTGACCTGATCAACTGCACGTGGCTGACAGAAGGATACATTCCCTATGTTGCTCTATGAAACATTTCAAACACAGGGCTTCCATCAAGGAGAAGTGAAACAGTACAAGGAATCTTACTGTAGTGTCTAGCTGAGCCAACATAGTTTAATATGTAGTTACAACTAGGGATGTGCGCGACTAGTCGTTTAATCGTTTAACCGCCTACTTATTTATTAATCGTTTAGTATTTTACTAGTCGGTTAAACGCTACATTAAGCATCATGCATCTTGTTCTTCACGCCCCTGCCCATAGCTGTCAAGTCTCCCGTTTTGGCCGGGAAACTACCGTATTTTACCCCTCTTTCCCGCTGTCCTCCCGTATTAATATTTTCCCGTAATTCTCCTGTATTAAAAAAAAAACATTCCTCTGCCTCTGCTACTAACTGAACACTGTCACTCATCTGGCGAGGAATGCCACCTGCAGTAGCCTGCATGTTTTTTTTCCTCCTCTTTTACTACCAAAGAGGCTGAAGGAGAAGATGGCTCACTACGTCTATCTTTCTTAACACCGGGGTGCATCGGTTCTATAGCGGATTTAGCGGATTTATAGCCGAGTGAGCATCTGTCAAACACGCGATCTTTGGGGTGAAGACGGGGCCGCTCACGTGGACACACGGAGAGAGCTGAAGTGAGCGTCCTGAGGAGTAACGAGGAAACAAACGCTAATATGAATGATAGCACAAAAGATACGGTTCTTAAGCCGGCTGCCCCAGTGTGAGAATGTGTTGGTTTTAAACAGGATGAACAAGGTGTGAGCTCATGAACACCTACGAGCTGATATGTCGCATTTGTTTGAAAGTACTGGCGACGAAGATGTGCAGGTGCAGCGGAGCCTTTGTCCTGACAGTCAACACTTACTGAGGTGTTTGGTCGGCAAAGAACATATGGATAATACCCCAAAATGAAGCGCTCACAGACAGTGTCGTTCGCTACATTGCAAAAGAAGTGCAGCCCTTCAATACGGCTGAAAAGCCAGCAGTTACAAACGTTTGACAGATAGTACGAATTGACTGGGAGAAAGTACATGTCACAATTCCTGAACTGTATAAACTCCATTTTATTTAGGCCAGAGTTTTTATTGCTGTGTGAGTTTTGTTTTTTCTTTAGGGAAATTCTATTCTAGGATATTATGTTGTACGTTTGGAATTGTCATGCTGCTGCATCTAAGTTTCATACCAAAGCAGTATTCATAATAAATGCCATGCATTGCATTGGCAAACGTATCAGAAATGTATTTCTCTTTAAATTGTTCAACTTTATTCAGTCAGTTGTTGTTACATCAATAGAATTTAAATTAACAGTTTGTCCTGAATGTTTGGGCTAAAATAGTTCCTAAATACACATTTGCATGTCAAACTTTTAACTTAATATGTGTATTAAATTGCGAGTTTTCTTGCTGATAGACTAGTCGACTAGTCGCAAATAAAATTCGAGACTAGTCGGCAGGGAAATTAGTCGAAATTCCCATCCCTAGTTACAACCTACCCAGCTTTCTTCCCACAGTGACAGTGTTGGCAGGCGGCTTTAGAAGCAATCATATTTACTAGTGCCATTGCCGCTATAAACAAAACCAAACTATAACTCCCTCTCCTTCTGCCCTCTCTTGTGTGCATGGTATGAGTAACAGTGAAAAAGAAACCTAACTCCAGAGCATAAAAAAGTAAAATCTGCTGCTTTGTTGCTGATGGTCTTTCACTTTACATGCACTCCTGGTTAGTGCCAATAGTAATTAAAAGAGACTCATAATTAGTAAATATTGTAACCTGCTTCGTTAGAAGTTGGTGCTTGATGTTGTTTTTCCTATTAAACTCTCCTGGAGTTGGTTCTTGTATCCTGAATCAACCTGTTAGTTCTTTCCTCTATAAGGATTCTTGCCTTGAGTGTAAAGATCCAGCTCAGTTTATTTTTCTATAAATCTGAAGATGTTTTCTATCACCTTATAAAGAGAGCAAAGTTATATTAGTGTCCCTGGAGAAGTGAAACAGACTTTAGTAAAGACTAGTCTGAAATAACTTCTCTTGCAACCTTTGATTGATTAGGGCAGTAAATTTGGTTGTCAGGAACAGGAAATTCAATCATTTATAAAGGCTGTTCTGCGCATTTATTTTAATACATCTGCTTCATTTGAGTTCAAACAGTGCTTGAAATTAATATTGTATTAAAACCCACTGACTGTGATAAGAATAGGTTCTGTGTTAATTTAAAGATGCCATATTTTGCTCCTTTTCTGCAGTTTAACATGGATCCTTGATGTCTGCATAAAACATTAGTAACATGCTTTGGTTCAGAAAGCCTATATTCCAGCACAGCTGCAGTCTTTCCACACTCATGCTCATGTAGCTCCTCTGTACAGAACAGCTGGTTTTGAGGGCGGTTTCCTCAATATGCTAATTAGCCAGAGCATAGCAGCAGCCAACACAGAACATATAATGGGAACTAAACGATAGCCGTGCAGTGTATCTAGAGAGAATGTTGGTAATTCCCCAATGTAGTTGACTGTAGCTGGCTCATTCACTTCAAAAATAAAATTATCCACAGGGCCCTTTGGTCCTCCAAGGATGGTAGCCTTCATGTGAAAATATATGTATATTGCTGTTTACAACCAACAACCCAGCAGTGACAGGTTTTGGGTCTAGACATGGTGCACACCAATCTCTCGCTAAGAATGTAAACAATATGGCATCACTTCTTACAGACACTTCTCTAGCTGGTGGTGGGGCTACTCAGGTAGAGGTAGGATTAAGCAATTAAATACTTGTTACTTAACAGTATATCCACAGACACAACAGCTTGTCAAATACCATGAGTATACATTCATGCAGTCCACTAAACACAGCTTTTGTTGTCAAGTTGTGGGCTGGGAGGAAGGCTAAATACCCAAAAATGTATTCAAAGCGTTCAAAAGGTGATTTTTACACAATATGCCTCCCTTTAAATTTTCAAAGTAGGATCTTACAAGGCCTTTTGTGAAGGCAGCAGAGGCAAACACAAAGAAACATCCAGGTTGTTGTTGAGCATTCTTGAGGTATCTTAGATGTCTGCAACTCTGCATACAGCAAGAGCTTGGAAAGATTAGAAAGCACTCATCTGGAAAAAAAGACCCACAGTTCTTAACCCCAATTGGTTGATAATCTTATTAATATCCAAAGGTTTAGAGGTCTGGCAGTTTTTGTCGTGTGGCATTTTAGTTGGACTTTATTTTTGTTTACTGTGTCACAGTAGGTAAGAAAATAAAGCTTTTGCCCCCTTCGACCCAATGTGACACCCAACATGAATTGAATTGATTCCTGCTGATACTATACAAGTAATTATTTCATATTGCCATCTTTTGGAGTGCTTCATACTCCCAAAATGGGAGCATTTTTGGTATTTGTGTGTGTATCTATTTGTTTGTTTCTCTGTTTGTTTATTTTCTACTTTTGTGCATTTAGAAGAAAAATAATACAATAGATCAAGAATAAAAATAAGAAACAGAAAAAAATCTATGTAAATAAAAAAACAAGGCCCTCTCACTGTTTGAAGCAGTTTTGTGACTCAGGCAGTGGGGCAGGGTTTAGCCAAACACAAACTCATATACATGCTTTATATATAGTCAGACACCATGGAGCTGTATTTGTAATTGAAGACCCTTGCCACACACTGATTTATCATCAATAAAGGCAGACTGGACCCACATAAAAAGCCTTAAAGTGGGAGAAGCTCCAATAGAGCATCAAAGATAGACCCAGAGGTGGATCATAGTTAGAATTCATGATATAGAAACTACAAGGAAAGCAACTGTGTATTTACATGAGCAGACACTAAAATCAAATATTTAAACTTTGGGAAAATATTAGCTGTTTAAAATAAAAATAGAATTTCAAACTTTGAATGAAAACAATGTTATGTTCTTAAAACAATAGTTTGTCCCCTGAGGAGAACTCAAATGTCTGTTCTGGTTTAATAGGATAGACCACATGCCCCTTTCGCCAGGCCCCCACTGGACTGAGAACTTTGCATGTCTGTGGGCAGCCGTGTACTTGTTTAAAATTTGGTACAGGCGTTTGTCTGAGCTACATTTTTATTCATGTTGAGATGCTGGAGAAACAGACAAGTGCAATGCAGAGGGACTGTTTGATTGTGAATGGATGAAGGGAATGGAGGAGGTCATCAGTCGTCCAGCCGCTGTGTGGCAAACAAACAGACGGGTGAAGACATGATGAAATAGGCATGAACAGGCTCAAATTCACATTTACATTTACATATACATGCTACATTTATAAAGCCACAGGACAAAGCTGTGATGGCACAGCAGCTCACATGATGAATATAATGAAAATCCCAGTCCATCCAGTCCACTCTTGTTTTTAATGGTAGTTCAACAAGATGGGGCTATATTAATCAACACAAATTTTCAACAGTTTACAATCATTAAAGATGTTGAAAGGACCTCTCTATTCGTGATTGTTATGGATTACACCTCCATAATAAATACCTTTGCAATCATATGGAGATAAGGACTCTTCTGAAAACGAGATGCCACATCTTGAAGTGCTAACCTCAAGTAAATTGATATTCAGCGGAGACAAATGTGCAGAGGATATATTTAAGACGTGAGCGTCCATAAGTTTGTGGCTATCATAAATTGTACATTTTAGTCCCTTTGTCTCCGTCTGGATGATACATCTCTGGATTTATATACATGTCTGTATGTGTACATGTATGTAAGGGCATATTTAAGATGTGTCTGTGTATATATGCATGTATGTGTATCTATAAAATGATGTGCATGGCTTCAGCATGCTCTTTTTTAAAGTGCCTTTAGAAAACACCTGTTATGAATTGTCATTATACAAGTAAATTTAAAGATATTTTAAAGGTTTCTTTTATAAAGATGTGGTAGCCAACTTGATGATAGTTCCTTTCTATAATACTGAAATATTAGTGAAGTTTTAACATTGCACTGTGTGTTATTCTACATTACAAAAAAATAAGAGGTATGGACAGTTTAACTGCTGTTAAATTTGAATTAGTAGATTGTGTCAAAGCAGGAGCATTCACTCATAAATGTGAACATTTTAATAGAAAAACAAAAATCTAGTTTTTATATTAAGTTTAATGTTGACTCTGGCAGGAGTTGCAACTGGAGTAGTGAATCAGGACTCCTTTCCTATTCCTGCTCCTGCTGCCTCCACTGGATTTCTGACCTTTACCACCAACTGTCTTGGTGCATGTCATCGTCTCCCGCCAACCCCTGAAACATGAATGCCCTCTCCCTCAAAATGCTGACCATCAAGGTAAAATACTCATAGTAAGAGGGAGATTCTACCTTGAAACAGAACTAGGATTATGTTAATGCAGACAACAAAGCTTGAGTAGAAACCAGAAGGGGTGCTGGTTTGGTGGAGTGGTTAGCAACCAGACACATCCCATATACATACTTCTGCCGGTCTGGGTTCAAATCCCGCCTGTGGCTAGTTTGCAGAGTGTCTTCTCCTACTCTCTCACCCCCTTTCGCAGGCCTATCCACTGTCATTCTCTCCTATCAGTAAGGGCACAAAATGCCCCAAAATTACATTAAAATTTTTTTTAAAAAAACAGAAGCTTCCCATTCCACAACAGACACTATGAAACTTTTCATCTCTGCAGGTCTAAAAGTTATTGAAATGAATAGAAAAAACTATATGGATACAGTTCATAAGAGAGTAATACTCAAACAACCATTGAACTACTTGATCATTGGATGTATATTTTAATGACCATATACAATAGTACACTTTTAAATAGCAAACTATTTGTGAGTTCACCAATGTCTTATTATTTTATGTCAATGAATGAAATCTAAACATGAGTTTCAATGAGATCTATCTATCTAATCTTAAAGAGACTATGAGGAGTTTTTAAGTAATTACAAAAAAGTCTCACTTTTGGATATGTGCCTGATCAAAATATGCACTTTAAGATGAGTTTTTTAGCATCAAAATAAGTTATCTATAAATGCTACTCCTTAGCTTCGCGGTTGGGTCGGACAGGTCTGGACTGGCCTGGATACTTAAAGGAGACATATCGTGCTGATGCATGATTTAATACTTACATATAATATAATAGATTTGAAAACAAGACCTTACACCCCCTTAATTTTCAAAAAATGAGATATTGTGTTTTTTTCTGATATCCTAGAACGAGATTTGATGCCTTTGAAAATAGGTCATTTCGAGATGATCGTGAGATTTAAATCGTCGTGACGACATGAGGTACCTTTCTTTTTATTGGAGTAATCTGATAAAACACTTCCTCCTCTGTGATGTCCGTTAGCCACAAAACCGTCACCAAGGAACACATCCACCCAGCAGCAGTATATAGATCCCCAGCTCACACTCACTCATTACCAGCTCTGGCCTGTAGGGGGACTCAATTTGCGGTCGCTTCTTTGAGCCTGCTAGAAAATACAGTAGAAGAAGGACAGGCTGGCTCAGCCCCCGATAGAATTGACCAATCAGACCACAAAGGGCTGTGACATTGCGAGGTAACTGGAGGTCAGCCTGGAAACTGAGCGTTTCAACGAGAGCTTGATAACAGCAAACACACGCTTTAGCTTTGGTCACGTCTTTTGGTGTGTTCCAGTTGTAGTCAGAAGTAGGAATTTCCGAGTTCCGAGTAGGAAACTGCAACTGGAACGTCCCTTGAAGTCGTAATTTCCTACCGGGAACTTGGTGAAACCTCGCCCCCCGAGTTGACAATCAGAGATGGATGCCCCCAGTGTGAACAGTTATTCCTCCTCCTGTAATAATCAATTTATTTGCACCTCTGACTGGGGTGTGTCGCTCTAGATCAGCTGTATACATAGTATTGTTAGACTTATATTTACAAAAATGCTGCTATAGTGATAATCACATTCTTCATACAACAACGCAGGGCATGCTAACAACAGCTAACAATAGTATGGTAGATTGGCATGTTTTTTTCCGACTTCAACTGGAACGCCAATAAGTCTGATGAAGAGGTGAAGAGATGATGTCACTCCCAGTTCCGAGGTTACTGGAAAGCAGCATTACAACAGTCGCCGCGCGTGCTCATGGGTAGCAGAGTCTTTATGTCTCCAGAAATAGATTCTCCTCATAGCACCTTTAAGCGTTAAAACAATTAAGTACAAAGAGGAGGAGAGGATATATTAAAGTATTCATAGTCAACAGACAACAATAAATTAAAGAGCAGCTGAAAAGTGATTTTTCCCATCTTGTAATAGATGAAATAATGGAAAAAATAGTGCATTCCTTTTTTTCTAAAACTGGAACAGTCTGAGTGGTAATACAAATAAGGTCTCTGGGAATAACCCCTTTGGTAGGAATTTCTTCCTTCAAAGTTGGACGTCCTTCAGCTACCCCAGCTTCATCAGCTTGTGAGTAGAATGAGTCAAGCTGGGATGTGACATACCTTCCACTCCCCTCTTCCCAGTCCTAATGTCAGTGGAATACAACAGAAGTCCAGATATCAGACTTGCTTTCTTTTAGGGCTGTTAAGTTCAAGCTCTTATCTTCTTTTTTATGCCACTGGCTGATATCATTCACCCCAGGTATAGCCCTTTACTGTGCATATCATGGTATCATTATAATACACAATTTCACTGCATACATGGATACAGTATTTGTTATTATTGTCACGGATATTAACAGAACTTTATGGCTCCAAAGATGATCTATTCTGCTCACTGGCAAACTTCTTTAATAAATATTTACTGAAAGACAACACTGTTCAGCTGGTCTGAAGTGTTCCCAGGTTTTATTTTCATTTGTTTGCTGTCACTACTTAGAGGCTCAAACTGCAAGTAACTTACACATTTTGTCGTGTCAGTGCATAACCTTAAACCACAGGGGGCATTGTGGTGCATTTCCATAGTAAAAAAAATTCAGGGCAGCATCAGTGGTGCATTCGGTGGTGAAGTCAGCAATTAGGAGCTTGCAGGTACAAGCTGTCACATTGGGATGTGTCCTCGGACAAGATGTGAGCCCCAATTCGTTCCCACTGCTGAGTCAGTGAAATGACAATGGGCATGAAAGAGTGTGAATGCGTAAAGCCGGGCATCCACTGTATGACTTTTTCGATCGCGGCGTTCAGCTGCTGCTCATACTGAACAAGTGAATCACAGGGGTTAACAGTTCACAGCTCACGATTCTTCTTCTCACACTATACGACCCGATGCTGGGATGCGATCTGACTGCTCACACTGTTCGTACATGTACAACACGCATTAATGTATTATAAGAACTTATAATATAATAAAGTCTTATAATACATCCATGACGACACGTGTATCCGGAAATGCAACGTTGAAAGTAGTAGAAGAAGAAGTGGAAAGTGGTCGGATGCTCACAGATGCAAATGAATAACAAACTAAAACACATTGCCCAAATAGGCTCCGCTGTGCCTGCCACAGCTCAACAAGTCAACCCTCCATTGATTGGGTCCAGGTCCACTGTGATGCCATGACGCTCCATCTTGTGCATTTGTTTTCTCTTCTGTATCTAAGTTTGCGCACGTGTAGTGTGACATAACCTCACGAGGGGCGACCAGGATTTCAAACAGGTTTGATTTTCATCAGATCAGTCGGGAGGTGGTCGTGAGGTGTTAATCACTTCTCGTTACGTTGTGTATACTACACGATGTGAGATGCACGATTGAGCCAAAACTCGGCCCGAACCCCAAAATAGTCCCATGGGTGAAAAATCTTGTGAAAAAGGGCCAATAATCGCACAGTGGATGTCCGACTTTAGTTGATACTGATGGAAAATCGATAGTAGGGTTGATACTCCGACCATCAGTGGGTGATTGTGAGAGTCAATGGGTATGAATGGGTTGATGTGACCTGTGGTGTGACACTGCTTTGAGTTGCCAGACTAGAAAAGTTCTTTATCAGCTCGGGTCCATTTACCATTACCATTTGTCAAACAGTAGCCTAAGATGATCTTTCCTTCCACTTTTACCCAAAAGCTTCCTCTCACATGCTCCCGCTGAGCTTCCCTGGATGTGTGCCCGGCCTGTTGAACAGCAGGAAAGCTGAAGCCGACTGATGCCTAAATGCTGACATGTTAGCAGCTAATAAGTCCCTGAGGCATCTCATTCTGATCAGCTTAATCATACAACAACAGAGACCCCTTGGCTGTTAGTCAAGTTGGCTCTAATCCCCCACACAGGCACATCATAGTAAGACTCAGCATTAAGCCTGTTAATACCAAACACAAGCAGAGCTGATTTGATCTGCAGCTGCTAAGATACACGAGAATATGAGTTTAACTCTGCTTAAGCTGCAGCTCAGCCTACTGAGAGCCCCTTACACTGTTCCTGAAGCAATAGGCTGCTGTCATACACCAGCTCGTTCATACAGCCTTTATTTGTTTGTTTTATAACCTATACTCTCTCAACACAAAAGCTCTGTAATGAAGACTGTTTGTCCTCAAGTTGGAGCTTGATTGTTGCAGAGAGTAAAATAAATTACACTGACAACTCACAGAGGACGTGAAGGAAATCATCTCAGTGCAGTTCCAGGTGTGTGTTTGTGTGTGACTGCCAATCACTGCCAGGTGTGTGTTGTGTATGTATGTGTGGGTGTGTGTGATTATGTGCGTGCGTGTGTGTGTGCGTGTGTGTGACTGACTGGCCTGATTTGGCTCAGGTATGGTGAGCTTGTATAAACTTCTGGGTGGCAGTGCTCAGTGCTGACTCATTGCCTATTCATCAGAGGCTTTCAGAGCGTCTTTCTTTCTCAGGTTGATGTTTCCAGTGTGACAAGTCCTCTGAAACACTTGTGAATTCTGATGTGTGAATTGTTTGATATCCTCTGGGAGCATTAGGGTAGTTGCAAATAAGCTGGAAGTTGTAACCCAGCCTCTTAAGTTCTCTTTGAATATCAACAGGTGATTCTTGTAATATTTAAGGAGGGTGTGTAGAACCCTTCAGTGCTAAAAGTGTATTTTGCTACATGTTGGAAGTGATTTGGTTTAATCCCTTCAAAGTATTATCAAACAAAAACCTTTTTGTTAGTGGCTTGTAGCCATCTTGTTTGTATTTTATTTCCCCACACCCACATATGGTTTGGGATTCGAGTGGTTATTCTTTTGGAATAACTTTAAGAAACCCAGGTCAACAGCTGTGTCCCACTCACAGATTCCTGACAGAGAGTGGTTTTATGTGCTGGGGAGAATCACAGTATTTGTAAGAAACATATCAAAAGCCCGGAAGATTGGTACAGTGTCAGAGATATCCTCAAGTAATTTTACCTCAGTTGGCACCAAACTGAACTGAAAACTGTAAGATTGGAGAGGAACAGAATGTAGCAAGGAAGAAGTGAGTTTATTTTATTTCTGTTGGATAATAGGATTTTTCTTTTTCACAAAAGTGTTGTCAAGCCCAGGCTAATTGGTTGTTAAAACCTGGCTTGTATTCTGTAATTAAAGGATTTGGTCAATAAAATTAAAGAAATTGACCCTTTGCTAATCCTAGTCTGTCTTTTTTTGCCACCCCATGTGGGTACAGGCTTGGTGTAAAACTGCTGCAGCCTACTTTCGTGAGGCAGAAGCAGGTGATCAGTATGTTCTTATGTGTTCAGTATGTTCACAAATGCAAACCTGGTTTTCTGCTTAAGTCCTGTATGATAGCAGTTTTTTTCAAACAAAGTTTTGGTTGAACTTGGGAGACATGATTTTTCATCTGTTCCGGTACTTTCCATAGGATTGAAAGGGTGAACTGAAGAAAAAACAATATTACCACTCTGCTGTCAGTTGGTCGTAACACTAAAGCACTAAATCCTTTCACCCTCCCAACTCCAAAGGATTGTTGGTGAACCCAAGCAGAAACACTCAAGTTGTATGCAAATATTTCTGAAACGTACAACAGATCTTTATAGGCATGGCAGTTTGAGAGCTAACTCTTCTGTCAGTCTGACAAGGACTTCAGATCAAACATATCACCTCCAAAAAATTAATCCAGCAATTAGTGGCAGAGTTTTTTGTGGGGATTTTTCTGTAACTTTAGGACTGCAGTGACAAAATGGAATCATTTTTTTAATCACATTTTGAATCAAATATTCTGTGGACAGATGAAACCAAAATTGAGTTGTTTGGTAGGAACACACAACACTATGTGTGTGGAGAAAAAAAGGCACAGCACACCAACATCAAAACCTCATCCCAACTTTGAAATGTGGTGGAGGGAGCATTATGGTTTGGGGCTGCTTTTCTGCCTCAGGGCCTAGAGGGATTGCGAAAAAACGAACGAAAAAATGAATTCCCAAGTTCATCAAGACATTTTGCAGAAAAACTTAAGACCATCTGTCCGCCAACCGAAGCTCAGCAGAGAATGGGTGATGCAACAGGACAACAATCCAAAGCATAGAAGTAAATCAATATTGGAATTACTTCAACAGAAGAAAATAAAGCTTCTGGAGTGGCCCAGTCAGAGTCCTGACCCTAAAGCAATTGAGATGCTGTGGCATGACCTCAAAAGAGCCATTCACACCAGACATCCCAGGGATATTGCTGAACTGAAACAGATTCATACAGAAGAATGGTCCAAAATTCCTCCTTACCATTGTGCAGGTCTGATTTACAACTACAGCAAAAGCTTGTATGTTGTATTAAGCATTATATGATTCTCCTAAAAGGATGTTGGCTACTTTTTCCCACATTTTCTTCGTAACTCTTCTCACAGATATTGACAAAAGCATCAGTCAGTGTCAGAGCAGCTCAAAAAAATGTAGCTGCAATTTAAAACATGGGTCTTTTTTGTTTGGTACATTTTTTCTAAGAAAAGCATCTTTGTTTCCTTGAAAAAGTGTTTTTTCAACTTTTATATACTGTCTTTTCACAAATAATGTAATTATCTAAGTTCCTGGAATATATTTATTACCTAGAAGATCTTAGCTTTTCCACCAGTTGTTTTTATAGTTTTCAAAAACTTGGCCGGAATAGTTTACCTTGGAGCAGAAGTTTGAGAGGAGCATGAGACTTATCTTTTATTGAATGAGCGAGGATGCAGACAACTGGGCAGTGTGCTCGAGAGCCTCATGTACTGGAATACTTTGGCGATGTAGACTTGTATCTCCCTTTTGACCTTTGTGACATGTTTTGCCATTTTCCTGTCCTGGTTACAACCATTACTGGTATCAACATTCCAACAAAGTGAAGAAGACCGGAAAAAATGTATTGTATGTATAAATGATGCAATTGCTCTTCTGAACAGAAGTGGATGAAATGTTGAGACTGTACAATTTTTGCCATTACTGTTTTTCTTGCTGTAGACACTGTTGAACTGCAAATAAATTGCCAGAGAGCCTGTTTGCACAACCTTATGCTATTTTAAGCACTCAGATACAACGGCAACTGTGTGTCTGCAGAAAGTGCATCAACTATTATGCATCTAGTAGCAACCTGTAATCAGAATATACTTGTATGCCTCCTTTGATGGACATTAAGGCTGCTCAGTTATGAAATCATTATAATCTTGATTATTTTGTTTGATCACAGTAATTAGGCATGATTGCAGATTGATTCTACAACATCTGTGAATAATTTTCAAACATTTACTGACTCGTATCATCAAACTGTCTAACAAATTAGCCATGTTATTATGAATTTTCAAAAGAACAAATGTAAAAATGGTTGTCATAAAATTTTCATTGGGCTGTTTTGGCATAGTGTGAAGAGCTGCATGCATAACCAAATATGTAAAACAGGAATATTCAGCGACTCTTCATTTTAAAGGCTGTTTGCCATATCTGTACAGAGGTGGTTTGAGTTGTTTTGAGGCTTTCATTAACTTTGCTTTTACAAAGACATCTGTATCTACATGAGATATTGTGCATTAAAAACAGCCAGGCATTTACACCTGCAGACAGAAAAGGGCCTTTAATACCTTACATTGCATAATTTTTTTTGGTCATTGGTACACCTCACTCCAGGCACCCTAATGGGCTGCAGAACTGTACACTTTCTTCTCAAATGAGTATTTACATAATAAGTACAGAGTTTTACCCCTGCTCTGAAACAGTCTAATATTTGTTGTTACGTCATGTCCTACGTCATGTCCTTTACCATGTCCTAACTCCTTCACTACTGTTGTAGTGTTCAATTTAACATACACTGCACTTGTAATATCAAAACCTTGTGCTGTTTTTGTTTTTTTTATCATTATTATTTATTTATTTAATTTTAAGTGACAAGTTAATAAATGTATTATCATTGTGTAATCTCTCGTCTTGTTTGACCTTTACCCTGCACCCAGCTGAACAGGAACCAGCCGGTGACGGTGCATGACATCCTGCAGATCCTTCGGCTCCATGTCTCAGTGCCACAATGTGACGTCTTTGGATACCTGAGCATCGACCACGAGCTGGTGGTCCTCATCGCTCCAGTGGACCAGAAGCCGACTCCACTTCAGGTAATTCAAAAACATGCAAAGATCATTAAAATAGTTTTATTCTTAGCACATTCATGTTCAGCGTTGTAACTCTTACTGCAAGTTACTCACATTTTTAAACCAGCTTGAGGATTTGACTTCATGGCCATTTAATTCTCCTGAGATTGTTTGGGGTTTAATACTCATGAAAACTTGAAGCTGTGAACCGGCATATTTTAGTGTGATAGTTTGACCTTGCTGGAAATTGCTCTATTAGGTTTGTCAAACAGGTAGAGCACTTGGCATTGGCCATAGAGGGATATTGGGGTTCATCTCCTATAATCTTTCCTAAAACTTTAAGTTAGAGTTTATAGACCAACAGTGAAAATGCCTTTTCTAGCCAGCATTAAATTTACATTTGAATAGACTAATACACTCTATTTATCTGATATTATCAATTTGTTTTGTAGAAGAGCTAAATACTCTTTCTGCGGCACTGAAATACACAAAGACTGATTTATCATATATTACCACAAAGAACTGCAAATAATAAAGAAATTGGATAGTCTTGAAGTGGGGCTTTATGGGGTACTTTCAACAGTAATTATACATTTAAGCCACAATGTCTGCCAGCTCAGCCTCTATTGAGAAACTGGCAGGATTACAGACACAAAGGCAACACATTATAGCATATAGCATGGGTGCAACTGTCTTGTGAAATTTCTTTTGTTTTAATCATACACTTACAAAAAAAATAACACTGGGGGACATTTGCCATTTAGAGTAAATTCAGTGTTGTACATTTCCATTAGAAAAGTCCCTTTGTCTAAACCAATTATTCCCAAAGTGGGGCCTTCTGTCCTCAAGGGGGGTCCACAACTAAGTTAAGGGGTGCTGCAAGACTGAGGGGCGGTCCACACAAAAAAGAACACATTATTAATCATAGATACTTCACCCACAAAGATACAGCCTTTTGGGTGCCAGAAAACACACTCTTTTTTAAACTGGTCTCAGAGTAGATAGATATGAAGGGCTGCCTTGGGTTTCTATGTGGACAGCTAATGTGGTTAGGTTCAGAAATAATGACATCAAACTCCCACCTCTTCCTTGAACTGCTTGCATGAACCTTATCAACATCAGGAAACAGTGTCAGAATACAGTGTCTTGTTGCAGAAGCTTCTGAGCTTGTTATGGCTTGACAGCAAACTCTTCTGTTCCTCTATGACCACCATGAGCAAAATGAGCACACTGAGAACAGCAGATGTGGAGAATTCTTAGCTGTTTTTTGTGTATTTCTGCAGCAGCATTACTGCTCCACTCACAGGCCTGGCATAATACTACAGCATTTTTAATATGTGCTGTTTGTAAACACAAACAGACAAACAAAGCCCCCTCCCCCTGAGCTCCTCGTTTCAGGATGAGACGCTAACATCACGGCATGCACAGTACTTTTTCACATGAAGGCTGTGCGCGCATACCAGGAACAACAACAGCTTTGGCTGTCTACAGAGTATCTTTCGCTGCTTACTGTGCTCGGTTTGTTATCCAGACAAAACTATCCAGACAAGAAGCTCCTGCGTCTTCGTGCTTCTACTCGCCATTGTTTTAAAAAAAAAAAACCCTCTTCATACATGTGTTGTAATTCTTTTTCTCTGCAAACCTACATCTCCGTCTACTGGACTGGAATGCCGATACAGCGTTGTCATTCATTTCTAGCATCTCCGTCTGAACTTTCTCTCTTTCCAAGACGGCCCTTCAGAGCTCAGAGTGGGTGAAAGCCAACCCTAGGTTCACTCTGGTATTAGACTGAGCTTTGTCTGCTTCTGCCTGAATGTATCTTTTCTTTGTTGTAGCTTCTGTCATCTTTGCCAGTCTGTGTAGTGTTCTGTTAGTGCATTTTATAACACTCAAAGTCACTTGTGCACCGGGCATGCTGTGATTGGCTGGGGCATCCCCGCCTATTCTCCGCCCAAAATCGTCCAGAGGAACCAAAACATCCAAATACAAGCTGAGGAGGGGGGTGAGGTAAACTAAGACACCATCACAAATCAGCAGAGACCCACATGAGACCATTGAGCAGGATTTTTTACTGAAGAGGTTGATATTTTATTTTTTCAGGAAAATCCTGTGGACCCTGCCTTAACTATTTATGTGAACTTCAATATTAATTACATTTTGAGGGCATTTTAAGAAGGTGGCAAAGCAAAGTAATTATAAAGTTCCTATTTGTATTTTTTTTCCTCTCAACAATGGATTTACACTTATCAGGTTTACATGAGAGCGATAATTCCCCTTTAATGCCGAATAAAACTAAAATCCTTTAAAGAAAAAAAGAACATTGAAAAACCTAATTTCAAATGTAAATGAAAATTCTGAGTTAAACTTAAAGATGCTATGAGGAGTTTCTAAGTAATTACAAAAACGTCTCACTTTTAGATATATGCCTGATCAAAATACACACTTTAAGATGAGTTTTATAGCATCAAAATAGGTTATCTATAAATGCTTTTCCTTAGCTTCGCGGTCGGGTCAGACAGGGCTGGACTGGCCTGGATACTCAACTTCTGGAACAAGACAATTGAAACTAGAGCAAATTTATAGTATCCGGACACGTCTTAGAGCACCGGGCTGTAAGTAGTGATATATAGCCGGCTACAAAACTAGGATACTAAGTTTTCCCAAAACTGCCACTTCTTTTCGTGCATTCCAGTTGTAGTCAGAAATAGGACTTTCCGAGTTCTGAGTAGGAAACTGCAACTGGAGTACGCAGCATTACGACAGTCGCCGCGTGTGCTCATGGGTAGCAGAGTCTTAATGTCGCCGGTAATAGATTCTTCTCATAGCACCTTTAATTTCAAAGAAAGTAGCTAGTTGATTTTGATTTTAAATCCAAATTAAATAATTCCTGGATCACGTATATGATGCACAGGACACTGACGTGGACAAGAAGGCTGCACGAAGCAACAGTGGATTTGAGCGGATACAAAATATTTATTGGAGCCCTAGAAGATTTGTAAATAGAGAGAGTGGATGGATAGAAGCATTAATATGTGGCCCTTTTTAAAGTTGCAGCATCCAAGTTGGTCAAGATTTTCCTGAGAGATTCCCAAAATGCTGAACTGGAGTTATTTTTCCAGTAGATGTAAATTCGTCTGTACGTCGTGTTTGCCCTCTGTCCAATCAGAACCATTCCCAACCTCGCCTTGAATAATACAAACGTGTTTCCCATGTAACCCTCAAGTCAGAATTACTGTCTCCATGGAAAAACGAAGGAGAATACTTTAATTTCTGAGTTGTTTAATTCTGAATACTTCATTCTGAATTAAAAAAAACTTGTCACTGTGGCCAGTGTCAAGCAAACATACCATGAGGGCAGAACACTGCTCTTTAAGTATTAAGAACATAGAACCAGCATAAAGAAAGCTAACTCTGAAGACAAGCCTCCACTCAGCTTTCCAGTATTTTACATGTTTGTTGGAAGATATCGTTACTTAAAGCCAAAAGCTGTTACCTCAAAAATTCCTACTTTTCAGGAATTAAAGAAACATGCTTTAAAACTATTTTTTTCATAATTCTATGTTATGTGTATCATATGAATGATGATGCATATATGAAATTGTTCAGACCCTTCATCTTGAATATTGTACATACACAAGAAAAAATCAGAACACTCTTGATTATAAATCTCCATAACTTGAGACCTGTTGATCTCAATGGGACAAACTTGGTAAATAATAATAATAAAGGTTAGATAAAATAAAATGCATAAATACAATTAAAGTTGAACAAAATGGAACATATGGAAAAACGAAATGTCCACTTGGAAGAAAGTTTGCCTTCTTCTTTCAGGCAGATCCTGTCTTACTACTTATTTGTGGATCTAATGCTGTATTATTGCTCTTCATATCCTGGGTGCAGATCCGGTCCAAATTTTAATAGGTTTTCTTTGGCTCATGCCACCCCACTCTACTAAGATCTGTGAAAATTGTGCCTGGAGTTTATTTTTCTATAATCCCTCTGACAAACAAACAGCACCTTGCCCTGGAGAGAGGGTCTTTTTGAAATATATATATTGAAGGTGGCTCCATTAATCCAAGAATCTGTTCTCCATTTATAAGGAATTTAAATATCCAGTTTGCACGGTTAGAAACTCATGCCTGTTGCTTTTAATTTCTTCATTTTCATAAGCGAGTTGTTTTGAATGCTTGGCTGAAGTCAACAAACATCTTAGTGTGTAGGTGTTTTTTTTTCAAGTTGTGGATAAACAAGTAAATTCGTGGCGCACTTCTGGGTAATTAGTCTTTTAATGTAATTGGTCTTTAACAGAGTTTAAGGGGGGCTTAATTTGATTTACATTTTCAATAAAAAAAGGATGTTTGAAAGCAACAGACATGGTACAGAATGTACTCATAAGGTACGAGAGGGAAGTGCTGGATGTAAATAAATGAATAATAAAAATTCTCTGCCTCCATGCTAGTATTTACGGAGACCCTTAGGTGCCACAGAGGACAAAATATATAACTCGTGCGCACGAGATACTTATTCGTGCGCACGATATATTAAAACGTCGCGCCGCGAAATAATAAAGCGTCCGAAATACTTATTCGATGCGCCGCGTTTAGCTAAAGCGTCGCCGACATACTAAAACGCACGACATACTAAAAGCGTGTGCGAAATAGTTATTCGGCGCACGTTTAGCTAAAAGCGTCCGGAATAAAGTTATTCATCACGTTTTGACTTGTCCTTATTCTTGTCTACGGCTTCCGTGAGAAGCCGGACGTTCACAAACACACACAATGGAGAGAAGAAGTGAGCCTGTTAACTTTCACTTCCACCTCGGACTGTCATATAATGACATTCTTGTTGCTCTTATTATGAGAGATGGAATAATCTGAAGTAGAACTTTGCTGCATATAATAAAACACAGCAGGCTCCGCCGGTGTACCGTATGAAATGAACTGGTGACCGTCCAGGTCGAAGTGAGGGGGGCATGTCTGAAGGACCCTTTTGTTTACTATCTGAACACCTCCCGAATCAATCGTATACACAAAAATGAGCTCTTTACACCCATTTACTTAGTGGTGGAAGTGACTTCACAACATTGAGCGTGACGACGAAAGGTTTTGAAGGACTACAGACTTATTTGACAGCGTAAAGAAACGTAAGGAAATATATTGGTAAATATCTTAGATCATTGCCTGAGGAAGATCAACACATGATCAAAACGTTGTCCTAATAAACTGCAGTCAAAATGGAGTAAGTGTGCAGGCATTTCTTCCAACACTGATTTTGAACCAACAGATCACATGACCTGGGAATTATTGAGCTATAATGCCCATATTTACTTTATAAAAGACATACAAATTCCAAAAAAATTATGAAATTTGTATGTCCAAATCCAATAAAAAGTGGTATGTGTCATAAAGTCAGTATTATTAATTTTGAGCCAATAGGTCACATGACCTGCGACTCATTGACCTATAATGCTCAGATTTGCATTATAAAATACATTAAAATTCATAAAATAAACAATTTGAAATATGCCCAAATGCAATAAAAAGTGGATTGTGTCATTGAGCATGCTTACTGTCCTACACTGATTCTGAGCTAATAGGTCACACAGCCTGAGACTTATTGAGCTATGAATTTTTAATGTATTTTATACTGTAAATATGAGTATTTTAGCTCAATAAGTCCATGGATAAGTCCAGGCCATGAGATTTGTTTGCTAAAAAATTAAGACAGAATGGTAGATCTAATGCTGCTCCTTGACACACACCACTTTGTACCTATTTTCAAGTCCTCCCGACTCTTGTTATGCGTTGAACATGAACAAATTGTTTGTTGATATCCCAAAGTGACGGTAAAATGCGGGTTTCGGGGCCATCACAAGTTGACACAGTCGGAAATTTGTCATTTTGATCAGGCATGTAAGATAGTTACCTATATATTACCTTACGTATATTTACGCTGTCAAATAAGTCTGTAATCCTTCAAAACCTTTCGTCGTCACGCTCAATGTTGTGAAGTCACTTCCACCACTAAGTAAATGGGTGTAAAGAGCTCATTTTTGTGTATACGATTGATTCGGGAGGTGTTCAGATAGTAAACAAAAGGGTCCTTCAGACACGCCCCCTCACTTCGACCTGGACGGTCACCAGTTCATTTCATACGGTACACCGGCGGAGCCTGCTGTGTTTTAGTATAAGCAGCAAAGTTCTACTTCAGATTCCGTCTTTCATTTGTCACTCCGTGACACTCCAGTGGAAATGAAAGTTAGGTAAGCCACACGTCTTCTCTTAGTGTCGTACATTTTAGCTACGGCAATAAGTGAGGCGTTTATTATGTGCGGCGCGTTTTAATATATCGTCTTGAGTTATATATTTTGTTTTATTTTGTCCTCTGTGGCGCCTAAGGGGCTCCGTAAGTATTGGCTAGGGCAGAGGCATCACATCATAGGTTGTCTGTCTAAAGCCAGTCATCAAAAGGAAATTTTTTGAAAACTTTCACTCTAAGCGAAGATGAAATGGTAGGAGCTTGAATGTCAAAGATTAAGGTCATGTGGTGTCATGTTTAGCCTTGTTAAAGTGAACTCACGTTCACTTGGAAGAATTTACTTCAAATTTACACACATTTCCACTCTCACTCAGGCCTTAATTTGGTAATATGGAAAAAGCCATTGTTAGCAAATTTAGCTTCCTAATATGCAATTTCACTGTGAAAAGATATTTGTACTTATGCAGCTGCAGCCAAGTTTCAGTCAGTCATCAGCCAAGTTCCAATTTTTATTTTTTTTTTCTAAATTTCTTTACCTTGTATATTTCTATTTATATATCCTATACAATATTAGTGGTGTGGGTTAAATGTTTATACCATCATTGCAGGCTATCTCATCATTCGTATCATTGAGGTGGATAGGTCTGAGCACTTGAGCCAGAACATTTTAGAGGCTCCATCTTTACCTTCAGACAGTCCTCTTTCAATGATGTTGGAGAACCATTATGTTAGTCAGAATAAACTCAACTCTTCAAACACATGTGAGCAAACTATTGTACTAAGTCAAACTTCTTAAGATCATACTAACAAAGGTTATTTAGATTAGGATCAGTTTTATTTTACATGTACTTTGTGCACCTCAAAGCTGGTGGGAGTTACAACTCTTTCCAATGGGAGGCTCTGCCAGACTTTCCCAGCAGACCCACACAACACGCTTACGTCTGCCAGGTCTGACTTTGGTAAACACCAAGATACAGGCACCAAGTCTAGGGACTACCCTTTCCCTGCACCTCTCGACAACTAGTTCCTGAGCCCAAGCTATGTGTTTAGGTGAGTCCGACTGTATCTTGTCGGAAACTCTCTACCTCACACACCAGCTCAGGCTCCTTCCCCACCAGAGAGGCGTCGTTCCCCGTCCCCAGAGCCAGCCTCACATGGGTGGGTGAGTCAGTGTGAGGAGGGGCCCCTTGGGTGTAAGCCCGGTCCCCAGGTGCTCGCTGTTGAGCCCCACCCCAGGCCTGGCTTCGAGCAGAGCCCTGGTGTCCTGTGCCCAGGCCATGGAAACTGAGAGCCATTCTTCTTGTTCTCCATTGGAGTTTAGAACCATTCTTTTGTCTGGGGCCTCCCCTAGAACCTGTTTGCCTTAGTTGACCCTACCAGGGGCCTAAAGCAGCTGACACCATAGCTCCTAAGATCATTGGGATGCACAAACCCCTCCACCATGATAAGGTAGTAGCTCAGAGCAGAAATCATGCCATTGCCTTCTCCTGGTGTCATGAACCAGAGGAATGGCTTTCTACAGTATGTGAGAAAAAAGTAAAGCATAAGTTTGTGCTGCTGCAGTTTAAGAAACCTGTGATGGCCTATTTGACATGAAAGGTGCATAGGAGCTTGCTTTAATGGGCATGTTTGTAACGCTTAGCAGAGGAAGACATGCTCCCTTCATAAGCAGATTCTCTCCCTTGGCATGTACATGCATTAGACTGCTTCATTAAGCTTTTATGCAAGCCCGACTCTACAGTACATGTAAATGTACATACTATCCTAAAATTGTTAAACTCCCAAAGGTCCATAAGTGCCATGTGGAGGCTGTGGTGTTTCTTTAATTCACTTAGGCAGTCATAACACTTTGGGCGTATTGAGTTTTATAAGCTTTAATGGAAGAACCACTGTGTACATGATATGTTTGTGATAACTGTTAAACATTTTTACACTACTACCTGGCATACGTTCATGACTAATTTCACATAACAAGGTGCTTTTCACAGCTACAATATGTAATAGCTGACAGCTCTTGTTTTAATAAGCACTGTGAAATTCAGATGTGGGTGTATGGAGACCAGATCCTCAACTTCTTTGACATTTTCCAGGAGGCTTCATGGTACTATGCCATAAACACATCATTATCATGAAAATAATTTATTTATAATCACAGAAGTTAATTTTTACAGGTTGCAGTGTCTGCTTACAACAGGAGTGCTTTCATCTCCCCATTTTTGACACATGCACACAAACATAAACACACAGGCATGAGCAGCAGCTCCCAGACACAGCCGTGTTTAGCTCTGCTAATTACCCCGCTCACTCCTTCTGGACATAAATATTCATGCCTACAGTGATTACAGTGGTAAACTGAGGGGGAGGACGCATCTGTCTCCTTCAATGTCTCGCTTCACTGTTTCAGCTTCATTTGAATTCTTTTGTTGTCACACTGGTTTATTATGAATAGTGTGAACAAAAGAGGATGTATTTTAAACACTGTTATAAACAAAACATATGTGAAGCATCATTATAAGATGTTTATATTATCTAACAAAAAAATCTAATTCTGAATAATATGTATTGATGTCTTTTGGTTGTTTGCTTTAAATCCATACACAACACTTTATTCTCCAGTAAACTAATTAAAGCTATAACTGCTCATCAGAATCCTGAAACTCCAGCTTATGTCAGTTTTCACTGTAACTTTACAGAAGTCATCAGGGCCTGTATGCCTGTAACTGGATCAGAGAGAGTATAGAGTCATGGAGAATACCATGCTGGGATGAAGCTATGAGCCAGATTTTATCACTATAACGGGTCTTGCAAACACCAGCCTACTGGTACTCCAAGCATGATAATTTTCAGTATTTCTGGTCATCATTCACGTGTGTGTTGCCTGTTTGTGTTAAATTTGTGACTTCAATAAAGCAGGTTAATACTAAATACTGAATGAGACTGTCGTACCAGGCAAAAATCAAAATAAAACAAGTGTGTTTTGGTAATTCGAAGTCCAGAGTACTTTATTATTACCCTTACATTTACTGGCCACTTTATTAGGTGCACCTGTTGTGCACTAAAAGCTCATCAGACAATCACATGGCAGCAGCTCAATGCATTTAACAATGTAGACACGGTCAAGACTGCCTTCAGAAGTTCAAACCCTGCCTCAGAAGAAAGGGGATTTAAGTGACTTTGAGCTTGGCATAGTTTTGTTTTTTTGTTTTTTTTATGTATTTTTTGGGCATTTTGTGCCTTTATTGATAGGAGAGAGACAGTGGATAGGTTTGTGAAAGGGGGTGAGAGAGTAGGGGAAGACACTCTGCAAATTGGTCACAGGCGGGATTCGAACCTGGACCGGCAGAAGCAAGTACATGGGGTACCTGGTTGCTAACCACTCTGCCAAACCAACACCCCAAGAGCTTGGCATAGTTGTTGGTGCAAAACACACTGGTCAGAGCATTTAATAACAGCCATCCCTGAAATGACAGAAAATGGTCCAAAAAAGAGAAAATATGAGAAGTAGACAACTAAATGTGATTAGATTTTTTGCTTTGCCGGGTTGAACTTTTCAGGCACTTGCCAGACAAAAATCCTGCTGATCTTTTTCTGATCTCTAACATCTTATCCAGTTATATCACATTGTTAAAGGACCCTATTGAAGACTTAATTACAGCTCTAGACAAACACATTGATTCAGTCATCTCATGATATTGGCGTCCATTCTCGGTGTGACACAGCTATCCCAGAGATAAAGAGTATGGCACAAAGGAAAAAAACATACACAAAGACTCAGTGTTGTACACACTCACAGACCCACACTGTGCTACATTTCCTGCTGGCTTATTGTGCTCTTGTCTCACCTCTTATGTCAGTGTTTCCACACAGGGAAGGTTTGCTCATTCTTTTCTATTACAACTTTGTCTTTCACAGTAAAGGTGAAATGTCACAACAGCATAAAGTGATGAATTCATATTTGAATAATCCCGTGAAAGAGTGTCAAGAAGACAAAAAAACGTGGTCTTGGAAAGTTTATCCCAACCTACTTATTAATCACACAGAAACAGGAACAGAGCAGGAAGACAGCAAGCTTCAGGCACAACAGCAAATTGCCATCATGATCCTGTCTGTCAGTCATTTCAGCTGCACTCTAATGAATGCAAATGTCTGCCTGGCTCAGGGGTTGACAACCTTTTTGCCATGAAGTGCCATTTTTACATTTTCCTGTTGTCCAGTGTGCCATTTCAGCATCAATATTAACCAAAAACCTCAACTAAAATTCAGATCTCCAACAGACCTGTTCCATTATGGTATCCAAAGAGACATCTCTCTCAGCATCATAATGAAGAACATGTCTATTATACATGTCTTCAGTAAAGTGCACAAATCACACTAACTCTGCTTTTTAGTATGTTTTACCAATAACTCACTTGATTCCTCGGAGCTCTTGGCCCCTATCTGACTGCATCACTGTGGCCATAAACTATTGATAAGTACATTATGACATCATGGGCAGCAAGGTGGCTCAGCATGTAGTGCACGTGCCTCACAGCAAAAAGGTCTCCTGTTCCATCCCCGTATTTGGTCAGGGCCTCTCTGTGTGAGGTTTGCATTCTTCCCATGCATGCATGGATTTTTTCTGGGGACTTTGGCTTCCTCCCACAGACCAAGAACACGGTCATTAGATTAATTGGTGACTCCAAATTGCCCTAAGCTACAAGTTTGAATATGGATGGTTCTGTGTCTCTATGTACCCCTGCCATTGGCTGGCGACCGGTTCAGGGTGTACTCAAGCCCAGTGTCAGCTGGGATGGGCTGACAGTGAGACTCCCAAAGTTATAGGCAGTGTAGAAAATGAATAGATAATGACTTTGTATAATAATTGGACCTTTAAGAGGACACTCAAGATGCATCACTTTTTACACCCAAGTATTTGGTTGCAAATGATGGTTTGCACTTCAAATTGGCCTTTTTGACATCTTCTGTTTTAAACTGATCTCATTAGAAATAATTTATTTACTTCAGTTGTTAGGAGGGAATGAACCAGGCATGCATTTATTTCTATTTACCCTTTTACATTTAATATGGTGCTGCTTAAAAGTGACTAAGAGGCCCGCTCAGCTGTAAAACCATCATTTAGAATTTCATCACAGTTACATAAGGATGCTTGATTTGTACATGAGGATATTTAGACTGATGGCAGAGTTTAAACATCCTCGTTTTACCTCTGAATAATGAAGCTGTTTAGCTTATTCTGCAAAAACATCATCTGTTCACCTCCACATTACAGCTATCTAAATCTGATGCCTCTGCAAAGTAACAGAGTGTATTTGAAGACTTTAAGATGCTTTTTCTGAAGGTGTCTTATCTATTTTTTGTATTTTTCTTAAGTTTTCAGTGTAGCACTCACTGGAGGAAAAGCCCAGCAGTCTTTACACTTCTGATTTCTCATCTTGGCTTTAGAGAATAGGTCTCATAATTGAGTCTGCTCGTACATGACACAGAAAGTCTTTATCTTCCCACCCACTTTTCACCCTTAAGTCATGACGAAGGATCATGTTAGGTTACTCTAACAGGAGAAGACCTATGTGTGTCACCCATTAAGTGGGTTAAAAACACTGAAGTTATTGGTACTCTATTTGGAGCTGAAACGTCTGCAGGCAGGTGTTAATCTGACGCTGGTAGCAGTATCATCTAATCTTAGATCAGAACCAGTTCATGCCCAAAAGCATGAATATGTTTTATGTAAAAGCTTCAGACTAAAACCATGTGGTGAGATACTGAAGGAGATAAAGAAAAGGACAGAAACTGTTTGGATGGTAAGAAGAATTAAACAGAATGTAAGCGATTGTTTCATAAAAATCTTCTTCACAGTCAGAAAAATCTCAGTGAATATAGATATCATGGGTCCTTTAAATCTTTTTTCATGAGCAAGGATGAGGATCATCTCTGAGTGAGTTTACAAGAGTCCATCATCTTTTATGTGTTGTTGTGCAGTCTGGTTTATTTGGTTAATCAGTCTTCTTAGTGCTACAGTGTGAGGGGATGTCCCACAGTTGGCAGTTTAACCTGATCAGAGGACCACATGCTTTATATCTAATTTGATCAGCAAAACTCTCAGTTTCCCTTGCCTGGACATGCATCTGAGAAGAGGCTGAGAAGATGCTGTACTTAAAGGATAAGTTCAGTTTCTACAGCTTTCACATTGTTTATAGAATGAAGTAGAACAATATACTCACCCAGAAGGCTTTCTTGATGCAAACAGTGCTTCGGGAGATATTTAGATCCAAAATCGAGCGGCGGACATCTGTATAATGGTAGCACACGGGGCATACAGCGCCGCTCCTAAAACTGCTTTAATCAGCCAAAAACTCATTCGTTTCACCAATATTTCATCATGGTCCACTCACGCTACTCCTCCATTACAGTCTGTGTCGCCCCAGACATGTCTTTGTGTCCTCTGAACTGAAGAAGAAGAACATATGCCTCCGCGCCTGCGCAGTACTCTCTGGAGAGCTGTTCTTCTCTTTGCCTCCGCGTCCTCCTTTCTATGAGCTCCTCATCTGTATACTCTGACTGGAAACTGTAAGGACACCCATCATATTCAAAGTTCTCCTCCACAACATCTTCATCTGATAGATATTCGTCCATTTTGCACAAAACTTGAAGAAGAAAGTTGTTGTGTAACCGACTGTCTTCCCCTGAAACAATGAGCCGCACTGCGCAGGCGCGGAGCAAGCGTTCTTCTTCTTCAGTTCAGAGGTCAGTACAGCCACACAACATGTCTGGAATGACACAGACTGTCGTGGAGGAGTAGCCTGAGCGGACCATGATGGAATATTGGTGAAACTAATGAGTTTTTGGATGATTAATGCAGTTTTAGGAGCGGTGATCTATGCCCTATGTGCTACCATTATACGGATGTCCGCCGCTCGATTTTGGATCTAAATTTCTCTCCCGAAGCACTGTTTGGATCAGAAAAGCCTTCTGGGTGAGTTTATTGTTCTACTTCATTCTATAAACAATGTGAAAGCCGCAGAAACCGAACTTTTCCGTTACGACTGTCTGGCAAAATAGAAACACTGTAGGATTGTAGCCGTGCAAACCATGTCCTGTACTATAAATAACCAGAAATTTGGCTAACTAGCTGTTAAAGTTTGGATGTCAACACATTTTTTGTTTGTTTGTTGTGTATTTATTTATTTATTTTTATTATTCATTTTCAAGCTCAAAGGACTCACAAGAAACACCAGGGAAATTTAACATGGCTGTTGTGGGCAGGGTGTCGGGATGACTGACCAGCAGCAGACATATTTATATTGACTGTAAAAGAACGTCACATAGAGTTACATCAACAGTTTGATTATCAAACAACACTTTGAACATACCCCAAATGCTTTCTTGGATCAACCCAGCAACATGTTAAGAGGCTGAGAAGAGGCTGTACTAAGACTGTCTGACAAAATAGAAACATTATAGGATTGTAGTCATGCCAGCCATGCCCTTTACTACACTCAACAAAAATATAAACGCAACACTTTTGTTTTTGCTCCCATTTTTCATGAGATGGACTTAAAGATCTAAAATTCATTCCAGATACACAATATTACCATTTCTCTCAAACATTGTTCACAAATCTGTCTAAATGTTTGATAGTGAGCACTTCTGCATTGCTGAGATAATCCATCCCACCTCACAGGTGTGCCACATCAACATGCTCATCAGACACCATGATTAGTGCACAGGTGTGCCTTAGACTGTCCACAATAAAAGGCCACCCTGAAATGTGCAGTTTTGTCTCACAGCAAAATGCCACAGATGTTGCAAGCATTGAGGGAACGTGCAGTTGGCATGCTGACAGCAGGAATGTCAACCAGATCTGTTGCTCGTGCATTGAATGTTCATTTCTCCACCATAAGCCGTCTCCAAAGGCGTTTCAGAGAATATGGCAGTACATCCAACCGGCCTCACAACAACATTCCACAGGCCACAATTGACAATCTGATAAACTCTATGCGAAGATGTGTTGCACTACATGAGGCAAATGGTGGTCACACCAGAAACTGACTGGTTCTGAGTCCCCAGACCCCCAATAAAGCAAAAAAAACTGCACATTTCAGGGTGGCCTTTTATTGTGGACAGTCTAAGGCACACCTGTGCACTAATCATGGTGTCCAATGAGCATCTTGATGTGGCACACCTGTGAGGTGGGATGGATTATCTCAGCAAAGCAGAAGTGCTCACTATCACACATTTAGACAGATTTGTGAACAATGTTTGAGAGAAATGGTCATATTGTGTATCTGGAATGAATTTTAGATCTTTAAGTCCATCTCATGAAAAATGGGAGCAAAAACAAAAGTGTTGCGTTTATATTTTTGTTGAGTATATAAATAACCAGAAATCCTAATCAAAATCTAAGTAGTGCGTAAAAAAAAGTAACCCTTTGTTCAGTGGAGCAAGTTTATATTACACCCAATGCTGATTGTTACTTAGGATTGAAATCAGTTTAATCTTTATATAAAATTCAGATTCTCCCCTCACACAAACCATTCTTTCATTGTTTCTGCAGACAACCTCAAGTGGACACTTTGATGTTTGGCACTTCTGCATTGGCTTTACTTTTAAACAATATAGACTGCAGCCTTCAGCAGACTAAACTGACAGAAGAAGCTTATTGGCTGGCCTTTTAATTAGCCTTTGTATTTACACTATACTATACTATACAGTTGGTTTACAATGGAGTGATGGGGCATACTGCTATTTAAGCAAGTTTAGGTGTGCCATGCAATTTGGACAACCAAAAAAATACTACCACAACCACAAAATAAATGAATGACTAACTGGATGATTTTTAGTCGACTGTGTCAGCACTCCTTTGCATAGCCTCCCATATCCAGCTAGAAATTCTGCAGCTTTAAACGAATCCCCCCTAAGTTGATGCCAGGACCTTGTCTCACATAAAAGTATATGGTTAGAGGGAATGTTTTTGCCATTTATTTGTTCACCTTATTGATCTAGTTATTATTTTATCAACAAATACTTAATTAGTAGTGCATTGTCAGTGATGTTTATCCATCCATTGAGACCTTTCTTGCTTATCCTTTTTGAGGTCAAAGGGGCTTAGGCCTATCCAAGATGACAAAGGACAAAAGGGTGTGGTGCACTTCGGACCAGTTGCAAGCCAGTCACAGAGCTGGCACAGTATCAGACAACATTCACATAAACTCTCACACATGCATGCAAAAATCACCAACCAATCAAACATGTCTGTCATCTGTGTTGTTTAGGAAAAGCATTTCCTGCAGTCCAACATGGCTGGTTGGAGTAGTTAAACTTGTAAAGCCTGACCAGTTCTCCTCATATGACAACTCAAATCAGCTCAAAATCTCTGCCTTGACAAGATCTAAAAATGCTGACCTGAGTTCTCATGTAACATATGACTCTTTTTGTTCAGGAGTCCTTTAAAAATATCCAGAAAAATCTCTAATTAGCACATTTTTTTTTAAAGCGTTCACAACAGAACCGTCTGAAAATCACAAACAGCATCCATTAGCTGTAGAAGCAGCAGATGAATACATAATTCACCAACATTCTCACAAAGGGATTCTATCACAGAGAAAGTTTGTATTAGTCGTGACATCTCTTCAGAAATTGTTAGTCAGTTCACGATAGCAGAAGAATCTTTTGCATGAAACATCAGAGCCTGGTTGGGCCCCCATGCAGGTATGACGTTTTCCGTTGATCGTCAGTATCTGTGTCTTTTTTTAGCTCAAGGTCTCTTTGTCCCTTTGCTGAAAAGAAGGAACACACTGATCTAAAAGCAACAGTATTTTAGAATAAAGTTCCTTCAAAGGAGGAATAAAGACTATAAAAAAACTAAGAAATGAAATGAAAAGACTGGCCATGCTTATCATACAGACTGAGCACAAGTGTGCCAACGCACAGACCACAGAATTGTAAATATGACAGGATATATTTTAGACATTTTAACGGTAGACAGCAGCACAAGAGTTTTAAACATGTTAATTTATGCCAAGATTTTACAGGGAATATCACATTACCCTTGACCATATGCCCCCCAAATAGAGTCAGCACATCGTCAAGTGAGAAAAGATATTTGTGCAAAGGACAATTGAACCTTTTCACTGAAATCCTTTGCATGCTAAGTTCATAAGCAAAGCATGATCGTGAGGCTCTAGGATGTTTGACCCAGTCCATCCAGAATCCTTCAAGTCAGAGAAAGAAACATGCCTGTTTACCTTTTACCAATAAAATAATGTTTATCTTAGAGCAGGCAAATGAGCTATGTTTGACATTTATCCTTGAAAGATTTCTTTAGAAGCTGCATTCACAAATTAAAGGTGGCAAGAGAACTCCTTACCTTTAACCTGTACGACCTGTAAAATGTAGTCGGCACATACTTGTGTTGTGTTGAGTATTTTTGCAAAGACAAGAGAAAATCCTTTGAAGTACTTTTTGTGATATTGGGTTTCATATAATGCCTTTCACAGGCAAGGGATGATCATAGATAACCTTGACCATTGATGTGTGACCTTGAAAATCAAATCGAGTCATCTTTAATAAGATTGGACAGTGGTGCAGAGTTTGATGAAAACCTCTCATCTCATAGTGTCCACTGCCGTTATATTCCATGGCATTGTTGTATGACCTTCAAAACAGACATACTTCTTATATCCATACAGCAGACCTTTGTGTAAACTTTGATGGAAATTATTTTTTAAGTCTGTAAGTTATTGTGTTACTTAAATTAACATGTGATTACGGATCAGCCCATCCTTATGCTTGTGTACTTGTTATTTTGCAGCTTTTTTTCTCTGTTTCACCAAAACATAAAACATCGTCAGTGCTGAATCTCAATAAAAGATGACTGATGATCAGTATAGGCAGCAAAAAGCCAGATCAGGGTGACCCTACTGCAGTATGATATATTGTCATGATTAGGGATGTCATCGTTTACAATTTTTTCTACACGTGTACACGTGACTACTAACTGACATGTAACCGGTTACGTGACAGTTATTAATGATCTTTTTCTAACGCAGTTGCACTATAAATCCACTAGAGAGTTCAGTCTCCTTTAGAATGCCTCCTTATTCCATTAAATCAAAGACATTACAGTCGTTACCAAACAAAAACCTTTATTCAGCAAGCAGAACTTAATAAGTCGGCAATCCATCTCACCATTTTAAGACTTAGGCCTACTTGTGACAAAAAGTAAAACGAGCTGAAAATAAAACCATTTATGATTATGACAGACAAGAAAATGTACAAGTGAAAGCTGAAAAAGGTTTAACTTTATTTTTAATTCATTGTTTTAACTTTTGCTCACTACTGTACAATATTTTTTAAAACTTAAAGTGCAAACTGCATCCCTCTTTCACAACTGGAGCCTCATCATGTCTCATAGCAAAAGTAATCTGGAAATGGCGAGAGAAAGCAACTCAAAAAGAAGCCAAAGTGAGCTGTGAGAGGAAAAACCTTCACCTTTATACTCACTAAACTGTTGGAAAAATGTTTTTTCTTCCTCCTCATTAGACGCGAGGATTTGTGATCAGGTTGAAAAAAGCTGACAAAGTACCAACAAACAATATAATGTACTACAACATGCAAAAATACAGGCAAAAACAACAAGCCAATAACAGTTTTTGTTTTCAGCTGAAAGACGTTTGCGTATGGAGAAGATTATGAGCGCTGCGCTCACACACAGCAGCAGCAGCAGTCTCTCTCCCTCCAACTTGTTCAGGTGTTTCCATCGCAGGTGGTTTCTCATGCTGCTGTTTTAAGCCAGTTTTGCCTGACATAGCCTCCACTAAACAGGATTTCCACTGGTAGTTGGCTTGAAAAACTACCATACAGTGCTCCGCTTGTTGTTCGCTGCCATTGCGTCTCCGAGGCAACCTGAAGTGGCGTGACACTGGCTGTGGCTGCAGTTCTTTTGTATTAATGTAACATTGCGCCCCGTTCATTTATTGTATATGCAGATAAGTGCACTAGTGGGAACATTTAAGTGCATAGTTAGTTGATGTCATTATCTAAAGCTTTCAGGCAACATTGTCACCCCGAAAAATACTATCTATATCAGTGAGAAATGAACAAGGCGCTGACGTGTGCACAGTGATGGATTTTTCTAAATAGTTATGATTTGTTATCCGTGTACCCATTTACATATGTAGATGTTGACACCCCTAGTCATGATTATATTTTTCGTCATCACGACAGGTCACATCAAAGTTTAATTCTTTAGTTATAAATAAGAAAACATCTCAAATAAAGATGTTTGCTTTGAAACATAAGAAGGGGTTGCAATAAAATGTTTGAGTGTTTATCATGCTATGTTGTATCTTTTGGACCCATTTGCACAGTTCTAGCAGATACAATCTGTTTGATTCAGGTCATGAGATCAGGAGATGAGACCTATAAAGTTTTTGCCAAATACCCTACTCTCCTTTTGAACCTGTAGATCAGACTAAATCTGTTATTTCTGACCTTTTCCCATTAAAATTAAGTGGGACTGAAACACACTTGTGTTTGACTGACTTTAGTTTTCATTCAGATTAAATAAAGTAATTACGAATTTGTCCAGTCAGTACAAAGATTATGAAAATGATACAGCAGATTGTACAAGGAGAATTTTGAACACCTAAAAAATCAAAAAGTTCTACTTTAGAAACAGTTGTTTTGCTAAAAATGTTTGAGTTATCCATTTAAACTAAAACCACTGGACCATGTTATTGAACCTATGTAAGTGTTCTTTGTAGTGCTGTCAAATGAAATAACTCCAAAGTACTCCTAATGCCATTAAATTGTCATGTATGAGTTGTGCACACAAGTTGAATAATGTATACCTTCAGTTCAGTCTGTACATCCAGGATTCAGAAGGGTATGCATCAGTAATTTCAAGGATGGCACGTGGAAATGGATGAAGAAAGGGGTCTTATTCAAAACACGATCAGCAACAGAGCTCTACCAGATGATTTTCCCCACAAGACCAAAGTTTAATATTTACTTTACACAGAACTTGAGCTATGACTGGCGTTAGCTCAGAGTCAAAAGAAATCTGCACCCTGTAAAATCAATCATTTCAGCCTTTTCTGCTCCTGTTCGCTGTTGTCCTTTACTGTTTGATCCATTTTTCCTCTTGGTTAGGATGATATTTCTAACCACTGGAAGTTCCTTATCTTCTCCTCCAGAATAAAAGCAGGTTTCGTCAGACTGCAAGAAAAGTAGCTTTTGCTTAAAAAAGAAAAGCAAAGTAAAGACTGACTTTGTAAGACAACCACTTGTAATAATAGTTAAGTTTTACTCAAGAGAAGTCAACTAAAGATGAACTACTGCAAATAAATAAATGCTGTAAAATTTAACAGAGGATCACTGGGCATCACTGAGTCATTTTGGACATGCACTTTTGTGCAATTCTGGCTGAACAACAGAATCAAATATTGAATTTGTTGGAATAAACTCCCTATAGCTGCCTCCTCCATATGAGCCACATTTATACTGCATTGGATCACCACCTAAATTAAAATTTCTAAAATGAACACATCACTCATTTTGTATTGAACTGATACATGAATTCATAAAAAGTAATAATTGCTGGTTGTTGATTATGCCTCCATAATAAATACCTTTACAATCATATAGACATGCAGACCCTCTTAAAAATGAGATGCATCTCAAGGGGGTAACCTCGAATATGTCTATATTCAGCAGAGACAGATATGATGAGGGAGTTTTGATCCAGGCGTCCATAAGTTGGTCACAATCGTTAATTCTTATTTTAAGGCCCTTTGTATCTGGATGAGTACATCTTTGGATGTTCTGTATATGTTTTAGATTTGTGTGTGTGTACAATGAAGAGTGTGGCTTCAGCCCACTCTATTGTAAAGTGTCTTGAGATATCACCTGTATGTATTGTTGTTATGCAAAAAAATACTGATTGATTGTTTGACTATCAGCAAAACAAACCCTCGGGGAGCACATTGGAGGCCACAATGTGCATCCCCATGTGGACCACCTTGCGGAACAGAAGTAATCTGTTCCTGTGTAAGAATAGGAGTAAAAACTAAAGTGACAGTTTCATTTAAACACAGCAGCAGGGTAATCCATTCATCATGCTTGTGATCCACCGGCATTTCTGGTCAGTCATTGCCAAAGAGCAGAACCTTTAGTGATATATCCTCTCCCGGTATCTCCTCCTCATCCTCCTTCAAAAATGTACTCCATCCAGATCAAGCTAAGAATAAAGGCTAAAACAGAAAAAATATGGGCAATCACAGGTAAATCCGTAAGACACTGTGTGACTTAAAGGAATACTCCAACGATTTTGGACCCACGCCCTTTCCCTATCATTGACAAAGTGAGACAAGCTCAAAAATACATATATACCTATACCTAAGGATATACCAGCGCACAGTTTACAAAGCCCGGTGAGTTTTGTAAACCAGTGACTTTTTTGGTGAAAGGAAAAACATCATGCCTGTGTCAGTAAACTCTCGTTCAACTTCCTCATCCATCGTGGCTCTTGCAGCTGTTGCGAGGCTACATAAACATGGTTACGTCCGAGGGTCGCCTTCTTCCGGCTGCTACTGCTGTTCCGCGGAGCACTGCGCATGCGCAGGTCTGTGTGTATCAAAACGTTATTTTAACGGATTGAAAAGAAAACACGTCTTTTAAAATGTTTTATAACCATTCGGATTTACTTCACGTGCTAATACGCCATCCCCTGGACCACTGTAAGGAGTATTTTGTCCACTTTCGTCAGTCCGGCTCTGACTCCTATTGACCTCCAGCCATTGAGCTAAGCTACCTACGAAGCTAACAGCTGGGAGCCAGCCACTGGACGCAGAGACACAAAAAAGGTATTTTTGAGCTTGTCTCCCTTTGTCAATGATAGGGAAAGGGCGTGGGTCCAAAATCGTCGGAGTATTCCTTTAAATTATTCAGCAAACCTCTCTTTCTCTTTTTTCTTTTCTGAATTTCATGAGATGAGAGAAGCCAGATATATAGTTACTGTATAGTTACCGTATTGGATGATGAGGCTGTTTGTTGTTGGTTTGTGAGATGTGCATCACACTTCCAGCTGCTGTCAGGTTCAGTTTCCATTATGACAAACGGCTTTAATCCGACATCGGATGTGACGGGACATATAATATAGATACACATGTATATTCTGGTTCAGATGGGTATATAAAATAGTGATTGTTTATGGCATTGAATTATGCGTGACACTCTGGAGACCTGCCTCTGAGGGTTTATTGACGTGTGCACACTATGCGCCAGTCACAATTATCATTGTGGAGGGTTACATCACCTGCATCGAGAATAGACCAAGTTGGAGCTGACGAGCTTTCAGAGCACCTTCCGTTCAGTTTTTTTGGTCCAAAACTGTCACAGCGTCAACCTGAATCTGTCAGCACCTCCCCTTGGTGCGCCGTCACACCCATCTCGGTGCAGCCAGTCTACCAAATTGCCAAATTGGCTGAGCATGGTGGTGCACTGGACGAAATTCCCTTTGCGTTGGGCGCACCACCACTCTGTGCATCAGCCCGCGCTGTGCCAGCAAATTAGGGCCCTTATTTCTTTGGAATTTTGTTTGGTCTTTTTAGAATTTTGTGGTTTTGATGGGTTTATTAAGCCAAACTTAAATTATATTAAGTGCCAGATCATTGCTCTGAGAAATGTAAGGAACAGTCTCAAAGAACATTTTTCATAATGTACAACAGGTAGCTGGAAACAGAAAAATTATTTTGTGAGAACTATTTTGCTCCATGTGCCAGGTTTAGTCCTGCAGATGTTTTCAGGTACATTGCCTTCCCTTGTGCAGTAATGAAAACATTTTTGGGAAGAACACACTGGAAGTCTGATGCCAGATGAATTTTCTCATCAACATGTCTGCTCTTCACCATTAACGCTCACTTCCTGAATATCAAAGCATTTCAAGCAGGTGGAGAAGCAATTTTTTTCATAGTGATCTTTTGTGTTCTTAATTGGATGAAAAGAAACATACGTGTGCCTAACTCATGCAATTTTGACCAGCCACTGACATAATGAAGAAGTTATGATACTTGATTGTACCATCGGTGGTGCAGTCTGATAGTGCGCTCAATAATCAGAGGTTTTGAAGATTTGAGCTCTGGCTATCACATGCCAATGTGGCCTTGGGCATGACCTCAATTTGCCCCCATTGCTGCATCAGTGGCATGTAACTGGGAATGACAGGGTGTGACAGTGTTGAGACTGATGGACAACTGACAGTAACTCCAACCATCAGTGGGTGAATGGGTGTGAGTGGTTAGATGTGACCTTTAAAGCTGGTTTGAATAATTAGACCAGAAAAGTGCTATATAAGCTCAAGTTAATTTACCATTTACACAATTAGCAATCAAACTGAAGCCATAAGAGACTAATTGAATTGTGTAAACCTTCAGTAAATGAAATATTGACTGCTGGAGTAAATTTGACTCTTCGTAACAAAAAGATTTTGAGTAAACAGAACGACTATGGAGAAAGGCAGAATGGATTTCTGAGGAGATACTGGAGGGGAGACTGAGGAAAATATGAAGAAAGCAAGCACGAGTTTGGTGGGGATAAGAATCCTTTTATGGTAGATCTAAGTTTGTCTGTTACTAAGCAACAGCTTTTTCCAGTTGTTTGAGAGGTAAAGTCATTTTCATCCCCAGGTTGACAAAACCAGTGCCAAAACAAAGTTTCAACAGTCTAATCACATCTGAGCACTGTACCGTGAATTTATAAAAGAGCTGCCAGCATTTATTCATGATGAAAAAAGTATTTATATCTTCTTATTCTAGCGGAATGTTGGAGAGTGAACATAATTTACATGAACATTAAGATGCACTGTCAGTGCTGCAATTTGGCACATAATCAGATTAAGGGCAGATTATACTTTTAAGGTCACTGGGTCTCATGTCAATATCAAATAAATGTGTAAAGACATCATGAGCTTTAATTAAATATTCACCCCTGAAGATCTATAAATATTTTAAAAGCTTGCTTAGATGACAGAATAGCAGCCCATTACTTTGCATTGAAAGATTTATACCCTAAATGTTGCATCAGAGAAAAGTTCAAAGCAGAGAGGCTTTGTCTAAAAAACTAAAATGCTGCAAATACTCATATGTTGAGTCTGGTCAAGCCTGCATGGTTTCTTGTGTAATTTCAAGTTAGGTCATTACAAGGCTTTTGTTGCCATCATTTACATTAATTTATCATCTAGGCGCCATACAACGGCAGGGCTGGCCTGTTGTTGATGTTCTTGTGTTTCAGATACATGGACCATCGAGCAGGCCGAGTGTATCTGGCACTGTGTATTTCCTAGAGCATCTTATGTTTGTAGATTCTGTTATTTGGATTTTGAGGGTGATTCAAATCCATTTGCAGTTCTCGGATTATTTTAAATTATTTATTTGGCCAGAAAAGGCAGTTTCACCAATAACACATCGGGTTCTTGGCAGATTCGATGATATTTTCAAGAAAATTGGTCACAGAACAAGAAAGAAGTCATTTGAATTTAATAGTAATTTACATCTGGATGCAGATTAAGGATTTTTTTGGAAGGTGTCTTAATGTTGCCAGATAGGGAAGTTTTACACATTTTTACTGACAACTCAAGTTCCTAACAGATTTTAATGACATTTACAGGAAATGTTGGTGATGGCACAAACGAGAATTGATTAAATTGTGTTGGTGATCTGAACCTGTATATAGATGCAGGAATGTCTTCAGTGATTACATAATGACAATAGCTCACCCAACTATGTTGCAAATGATGAAGATGTATTTCATTCAAACACAACACTTAAACGTTAAAATTATACTTCTTAAAAGTTAGATATGGTCTAAATCAAACACTTTTTAAAGTTCATGCAGACATTCTATAAAGATTCAGTCTCCTGTTCTTAATCAGATGGGATTTGCTAAGGTTGGGGGTTGAGCATGTTCTTGTATTTTCCAGATCGAAGCCTGCAGCAAGGAGGCAGAGAAGATCGATTCCCTCATCAACTATGCCAGCCCCACTCTTTTCTCCCATGTCCCCCTCTCCGCCTTCCTCACCTCAGAGATACGAACCTCCTCCATCTTCTCTTCTGCAGCTGCTCGGCCTTCGGGTCTCTCCCCCGGCCTGTGCCTCCTCCTGGGCCTCCTCGCCACCGCCGCAGCCCCCACCCTCCACCAGCTTTGAGTGCCTTTAATCCCCACACAGCCACTCCCTCAATAACTTGAATGTTTCCAAAGATTCTCCCCCTTCTCCTGAGATGACAGGGGGTGTCAGGAGGTGAGTGTATTTGTGCGATGGCGGAGCAGGGAGAGGAAGCAGCGATATCTTTCGACAATCATTCCGATCAACTCACCTGCGTGTCAAACAATCAAGATGGTGGAAAAGCTATTAGTGTTGAAAGCTTTTTGTATGAACAGTATTATTTGGTGGAGAAGTCACCTACCGGGTTTCCCTCCAGTGAAGTGTGTGTGTGTGTGTGTGTGTGTGTGCTGAGTGAGTGTGCACGTGTGACCTTTTAAGAAGCATTTGACTTCATACCAGCAGTGTTTATCCATCAGCTCCAGCAGAAAGCTCTCCTCTGAAAGCTGTTGAGTGGGAATGTAAATTTCATGACTCACTCTGTCTTATTTAGAGCCTTTGTGTGTAAGTTTATTTGTGTGTTTGTGCATTTGTGTGTGTCTGATTAGTTACGGAGACAGACAAGGACAAAATATCTCAGTCTGGCACAACATCTGTCTGATAGATTACCCAAAATTCCCTCTCCCACACACATCTCCATACTCAATCAGACTCAAAGATCAATGTCACCACATCTAGACTCCTGTGTTTGTTTAAAAATGTTAATCAGAAGTCTGATCAGTTATGCCGAGGTCAGACTACAAATTAAACGCAACACAGCAAAAAGCAACAAGACTTGTCAAAGTGGCCACATCATGGACCCCTCAGACCTCTTGACAGATACTCTAGGATTTTGGATTTTTCATCTGTCCTCCTGTGATTTGTTCTATAACATCAGAGAAGTTGCCCAGTAAAAGCACAGAGTTCTCCACTCACCACTGTCAAGTCAACACAGAGAAAAATGTCAAAGTGAAAGAAGAATTAGGCTAGTGCTAAAAGATGAAACCATGACAGGGGTCTCAGACTCAGGTCATTTAACCAATGAGTTGTTGGTAACACAGAGATACAAATAACTAAGTTTGCAGGGTGTTTTGATTTCTCAGATTCAGTTATCCATTTATATTAAAGTGTCACAGCCTCACATGTAGACTCCCTGTCTCTAAGTGCCCCTCAGATGAGTCCCTCCATTCAGAATATTGGATGCTAAGTTTGCGTCGATTCATGGAGCTTTGGATTTGCAGCAGAAAACAGGCGAGTTCTCCATAAACACACAAAGGCATGGAAGCTCTCTTGCAGAGCTCCTGTCCCCTGCTGAGCCCGTCACTAACCAATATTACTCTTATACCATCTCTGGGGATTGGGCCAGGGGGTTGGTCAGGTGGTTCCTCACATTCTGTCTCCATGATGTTCAGTAATTTTGAATTTTGAATTTATTTTTATGTTTCCTTGCAAGTACAAGACACTTCAATGTGTGATTTATTTTCCCATTTTTAAGACTTGATATATCCCAATTTTTTATGGTAATATTCTTCAATGGATCCACAGGTAGCAATGTGGGGGTCACTACATGATCTGATTTATAAGCAGAATTGGTAATGGGATAATCAACAATGAAATTTTATTAGTTCCTATCCCTAAAAATGTACTTAAAATACAAATAAAACTGGGGGAACTGAAAAAGGCCTGACTGGACCCAGTGCACCTGCGTGTTGCTGCATGAGTGTACTGACACTTTCTGAGTAGTTGCACTGATGGGCCCTCATTTGTCAATCTGGTGAAACCTGAAACCTGTCCATTTGGCTAATCCAAGTGTACTGACAACCCTGTGTTGAAGAATGTGGCAGCTTAAAATATTGATAATAATTTCATCATGTGAGTTCAATGAGTTATGCATATGATGTTGTTTTTTATGATGGCAACCTTTGAAGACACATTCCTTTATGAAACCGGTCCATGTGACAAGTAGGTCCAGGGCTACTGACCAGTGAGATAGAAGAGAAGTTTAAGCAGTGGTACTAACAACATCCCTGTCTTTATGACGTGTTGTGAACACGTTATGTAATGATCATGTGGGTAACTATCAAGCTCGAGTATCATTTATGAAAACAGGATGGACAAAGCTTTTCAGTATTATTAATACAGTTTGTTCACCGTCGTCTCTTTGGTATGATCAGCGTTATTATGTTAGTCCTTATTATTGGTCAATCAGCACCATGTAATACATCCCATGTGCCTATCAACCAGTCTGACAAAAGCAATGTTGTAGTTTGACCTCGGCATTGGTGACACTTTAAGCCTTCAGTAGATAGATGCACAGCCTGTAGCACAGTGCATCATGTACATACATGTGAGGTGTATATGGACCTATAGTATTTTATACCTCTAACCTCAGCAGTGTTAGCAACATGCTCATTTTCTGAGCCAGTGCAGAAGAAACAATCAAGCCACCAAAGTGGGTTTTAAGAACAGCACTGACCAAACAAAGTGCAAATAGTCAATCAGAGAGTATTCATAGAAAAGGAGCCCCTTTCAGTTACAGCAGTGCAGTTACGTCAAACAGAGCTCAAAATGTGATGAAGGATTTATAGATATGAAAAGGTCACCAGAGGATATCTGTCGTGGTAACACTTTCATCTGATGTGGTTTTCACTGACTATCATTATTAATTTATACCGCAGGACCATTGTTGATAAAGAAAAACAGATTAAATCATTATATTTTACAGATATAAACTATATTTAAGGGGCAATTTGGTTTGCAATACATGTCCCCCAAGCTATTCACCTTGAAAAAATGTACGGACGTACAGTCACACATGAAACATTTTTCAAAACTTGTCTATGATCTTGATCAGTGTGCTGACAGATGAACAGTCATTGTTGTCCTGCAGCATGTACACCAGCAGCCTCTTTAAAAGTCCTCATGAACATGTAACCAAATCTGTCAGCTCGATTTGGCCCTCCTGGAGTATAGGCTCATGCCTGCAAGGTACTTTTAGGGTCAATATTGGGTTGTCACAAGAACAAGTGGTTGCCATTACAGCAGAATAAAAGACATTGAAATGATTCTGATTAAAACCAAACCATTTTCATACATGTTTGATACAACAACAACAAGGAAATCAAGCTTTTCAAGATGAAACTAAGACATTATAGACATTTTCCAGACCCAAATGAGAAAAAAAGCATTTCCACACTGCTTAGCATTGTGCTTTCTGGATTCACTTTCTGTATTTAATCCATTCTCCTTGTCAACAGATGACTTTTCAATCCTCATCTCAAAAGTTTTCAGTTCTATTCTCTACCTTTAGCAGCTTTTGAAGGCTTATGTAACACTGTGCTGTTGAGTTTGCCTTTTTGCCATAAATTGGTAGCAGAACAACCAAATTCACAGAAGGATTAATAAAAAATGTATTAAACAGACCAGACAGTTCAGATATGATGAAGTCACACCCACATATCTCAGACTCAATGTGGAAAAAGATGAAGAAACTTTTGGATATAAGATATATTTATAATATGTTGAAAGATTCTCAAGTTTAAAACTCAAGTTTTAAAACTCTAATTCAAGACTTTTAAGGATCTTTTAAGGAAGGATTATTACTATTATTCAGTGATACTAATGGTGGTTTCTTCCTAAGATCTTTTTACCTAATACTTGGCATGGAAATTTAAAATATATATATATATATATTTCATTTATTGCTGCTGGGCAAGTGTTTAATCTATAATGTAGAAAAACAGATTGTCTCTTATTTTATATTCTATATCTAGAAATATATTTGTGTAGAGAAAAATCATGATATCTCTCGGCGCTTGTACAACAGATAGCACTAAAGATGCAACAGTAGTGAGCTTTATTGATTCTCTGGACAATCTGCTCGCTTTTTTTCAGAGCTTTTTCTTTCCATAATGGAACTTTATAGACTGTTTATTTGCTATAACTTTACTTTTAATACAGCACTCACTCTTTTACTCATCTGCAGGCTTCTACTCCAAGAAGACAAAAATGAAACAGTTTACAACTAAGCAGTAAATTGATCATATTTAAAGATTTGCAGTTAAGTCGTGAACACCACATCGTATAAAGTGTTACCAGAATGTTCCTCAGAGATAAATAACGGAAATCTTCAATTCCCTTCCTCTGTGTGAAACTAGTAGCTCTGAAAAGTGTGAAAAGGGACGCTTCCTGTCTGTAAATATTAACGAGAAGCCATTTTATATAAAAAGGACAATTAACTAGTCGCTACCCACCATCCTCTTTGGGTAGAAATGATTTCCACAGGATGCCTTGCATACAGTGTTCTATATGAAGAAAAGATGAAAATGCAATAACTTTATATTTGTTAAGAAATGTCTCTATATTTGATATGTAACTGATTAAGATGATGATCACCTATGTGCCATGGTTTATATATGTCTATCTATCTATATCTATATCTATCTATATGTGTGTGTGTATAAACACACACAATATATATATATATATATATATATAAATGTATAGAACAGATGGCTGTTATTCTTATTGCATGATTACATTAATGAAGTGTTTTTACTCCAGAATGTATTATAGTGTGTTGTCCTGTCTTTATGTGTGTGTCTTTCTGCCTGTACAGCACAATGTGTCCCCGTCTCTAACAGTATTACTGTGCTAGGCAGCTCTGTAGCAGGGAACCCTCACCTCGGCTCCTCCGTCTATTACTATTTGTATTATTTTAATATGATTATAATTATTTTAATATGATTATCGTTATGTATGTGACCAATGGAGCCCACTAAAGTGTTTTATTTTACAATTCTGTGTAAGTCTTTAGTTTTAAACTTGATTTCATGTTACATAAGAAGTGAAAACTTAGGATGAAAGAGCTCAACAGCTTCTGATGAATTATTTCTCTGCTGAAAGAAAAGAAAAAACAATTTGGGATAAACAACTTCTGAATTTGAGATGAGAAGATCTGTGCTCACATCAAACACGTTCTGACTTCAGCTCCTTCTTAGAACACAAAGGCATGAAATCAATACTCATGTTCTCATTTCATCCAGAGGAGAATTCTGCCTGCTAAATCATTCAAACCCTTTGCTGGTACCGTTTTGTTCTGCAGGATGGCCGCTCTCCCAACTTGTCAAACACAATCAGACCATTGACTTCTGGATGCAGAATATGTCAGTCTTGATGGGCCACCAGGTTCATTTATACTTGTACAGTTCTGTGTTCAAGTTGTCTCAAGAGAGATTTCAACAGGGCAGCTCAAAGGAGCCTTGAATTTGAATCAGTATCATAAAAACTGCTAACTGTCTTTTGAACTCTCTTCAGCTCAGGGTAGTTTACCTTCTGTTTGGATAAAACCTGCCTTTAGTTTGAATGAGAATAAATCTCTCTGGAGGATTTATACTAATGACATTAACCTCGGCCACAACAAAGAACTAGGTAGGATCTTAAATTGACTTTTATTAGTCAGATACAACAGCATACATGGTGTAGATCACTTTGGGTTTCCTTAACTGTCAGTGTCTTAACTTCAATGAGAGATTTAAAGGCACAGCAGTGTCCTTATTTTTTATTATTTGAGTTTAATAGGTTTCTAAAATACATGATTTTTTTGGCTTTACCTGTTATGAATTAATTAATGCTGACTACTGTATTACGATGTAGAACAATGTAGAACTATCTTTGACCTGGCTTAGGTTTAACAGGTTGTTTTAATGTGTAAGGCATGTACATTCAACGATAAAACAAGACCTCCAAGAAGGAGTTACTTTCTGAGGATAAGCAGCACCCTCCTGTGGGTGTGTTTCTGTGATACATCGATTAGCCGTGAACTTTATCCAGGATCATATATCTTTTTTTATGTTATTCATTAACACCAGAACAGCCATTTTGAACACAGCCATACTTCAATGATATATTAATTCAAAGCGAAAATGAATGCGTCATAGGCACGGTATTACTGAGTTTGGAATAAGCTGTAGCTTTGTACCTGAACACCAGATTCCAGTTGACCTCCTCTTCCCTTTGAACCCTCAGTTACAGCTGCATTCATCTCTTTCAGCTTGAACTGCTCTCTCCTCAGACCTCGTCTTACCTGGTCTAGTTATAGGTCTTCAGGCCTTTGGGGACAGCCCTCTTTAATGCATATGATCCAACATGGTGTTGGCAAACTGAGACCAGCCGCAGCTGCACATGGGGAAACAGCATATATGCTCGCTATAGTTTGAGTGATGTCACAATATATTTGTACGTTTAGCAGCATCAAGCTATCAGGCCAGATTTCTCCTGAATTCCAAAAAAAAAAAGGAAACATCAAACTCCATAAGCACAACATTTCTCTCAGCTTTAATACATCAACCTACACTTAACGTACAGTACAGGCCAAAAGTTTGGACAAAACTTCACATTCAAAGAGTTTTCTTTATTTTCATCACTAATTCCATTGTGGATTCTCCCTGAAGTAATGATGGCCACTCGTTTCTCTTAACTTAGCTGATTGGTTCTTGCCATAATATTAATTCTAACAGTTGTCTAATAGGGCTGTTGGCTGTGCATCAGCCTGACTTCTGAATAGGGATGGGTACCGAATTAGGTACTTTAAGAGGTACCGACCGATTTCTGTAGGTACTACCGAGTACCGATTCACGTAAAATCAAAAGGTGCCATGTTTAGGTACCTAAACACATCCTTATGACTGTGAGGGAGTGGAAGAAGCAGGCATACCATTCAGTAGAGTAGGTGAATTTCCATACCAGACTTAAACACAGCATGTTGTTCATGTTGAAGAAGTTTTTGGGACAACTACAGTATTACAATACAAACAGTTGAATGTTGTTTTGATATATATCTGTCAAATGTTATGTATTGAGAAATAAATTTACATTGAAAAAATTTGAGATCTTAATATTAAACAAATTAATATTTATTACCCCATAAACACACGCAAAAGTACCGAAAATTGGTACCGTTGAGTACCGATACCGATTCCCAGGTACCAGGCATCAGTATGGTATCGGTTCAAATGTGAAAGGTCCCATCCCTACTTCTGAACAACACAACGGATGGTCCCAACCCCATTTATAAGGCAAGAAATTCCATTAATTAACCCTGGAAAGGCACACCTTAGAAGAGAAAACCATTTCAGGTGACTACCTGTTGAAGCTCATAAAGAGAATGCCAAGAGTGTGCAAAGCAGTAATCAGAGCAAAGGGTGGATACTTTGAAAAAACTAGAATATAAGACATGTTTTCAGTTATTTCACACTTTTTGTTAAGAACATAATTCCACACATGTTCATTCATAGTTTTGATACCTTCAGTGAGAATCTACAATGTAAATAGTGATGAAAATAAAGAAAACACTTTGAATGAGAAGGTGTGTCCAAACTTTTGGCCTGTACTGTACCTTCACTGAAATGTCGATATTTCTCAACATGTCAGCTTATATACACAGAAATGTGAATGAGCCTTACGAGGTGTAGAAATGGTCATATTTTAAATGTATCGTATGTATTGTGTCATGGCCTCTGGACTGAGATGTAACATGAGGTTGCTGCAAACACTTCACTGCTCCAGCCAGGACATCACCAGGACTGTCTGTGTGGTGGACAATATGAGAGAGCTCCTGATGACGTGGTCTGTACAGATGGATCATATTTCAAAAAGTTATAATAATAATAATAACCTTTTTTGTATAGTACTTATAAAACCATTGGTTTACAAAGTGCTTTGACAGCAGGCAGGAACATAAAACAGTGGGCCACTATTTGCTGATTTGACAAGTTGGGAGTAAGAATAAAAGCCATGTTTGGGGCCTATTTTGAGGCCTTTTAAGAGCCAAAATGAACACTATTCAAGCAGGAAACTCATTTCTTCTGCCTCTTCATAACATGTAATTGGTGTATTCGTAAGTGTAACTGGACCAAACAGTGTCTCCAACAGCAGAACTGTTCTGATTCTGTAATCATAATTACTCTAGGACTGTTTTCACTCATCTTGTGTCTTTCAGCTTTGTAAAGATTGTTTTTTTATATATTAAAGTTTCCCTGGTCTGTATGTTTACTGCTTGTTGTCCTTTTCCTTTTATCATCACCGTGTTTGCCTCTGTAAACTGCCAAGAACTTCAGAAAGAAAGAAATCAACAGGATGCATATTTCATGTCATATAAAAGAAGCAATACCACAGCCAACAATGTGTTTTTTTTCATCACAAACCTCAGAGACACCAGCTTACACACCTTGAATCCAAATACAGCAAAGGCACAGCGTCAGCACTGAGAGATGAGATTTGACTTTTTAATCAGAATCATTGTTGAAGCTGCTGATCCAACAACAAATGATGTTCAGACACTGAATCAGTTCCTAATGTATTTCCCTCTGAGAGCCGGGGAGGAACACTAAGATCTGTTTCAATGTAACAAAAATCTGCTTAAGCTCTGAGAGTTCTACATATAAGATGTGTGAACTGTGCTGAAGGACTGAAGCATTAATATTTCATCCATGGAGATTCAAACACAACAGGGAGTTATATTCTTTCCTTCACATACACTTGTCTCTCAGTGCATGAAGCGAGAAAAGCATTCAAATGTCAATCAAGCATCTGCTTCACATTGTTTGAGTCATTATAAAAGTAAATGACAGGGATGATAAAAGCTCGAAATAGAAACATTATTAGGACATTTCTTTAAATGTACACAGTGTGGCCCAGAGGAGCTGAACATTCCACAGTGTGCTGTATGGTCCCTGCATTATCATAATACATAATACAAACAAAAATGGATATTTCCTTTATTGTTGCTGCTTCAAAATGGGACCCAGGCCCCCTCCTTTAGCATGATCCTGTATATTTTAAAGGTTGTGGTGGATGCATGGGTCCATTCAACTTAGATATTAGGACAGTAATGTCAGAGTATGTCCATGTGAAAATAATCAGAAATATCTTTCAGTCAGCTCCAAAGCTACATTCAGCCAGCCTCAGAAGACTAATATTAACTAGAAGTCTTGCTCTAACTTTCAGCTGGGGTTGGCATTTTGATTTAGATACACTTTTTGTAATACTGGTTAAAATGGTCTTTATGACCCGATGGTAATCAACTCATAATGTGTTCTTAAAACAGAGCAAAAAATATCCGCTATCTACAGCAGGAGTAAAACAGGGAAAACACCAACCAATAATCATGCTGGGGCACCTGTTTTTAAACCAATCAAATCCTGTCGCCATTCTGCCCGCCTGCTGCATGTGCATTTTCCCGGCGTGCACAGACTCGGTGCGTGCCGTGTAGCCGAGCTCATACGTATCAGAGTCCACCGGAGAATGCTTACCTTTCAAGTTTTGTCTTCGAAAATCAGGGAAGTCCGCTGCGAGCCATCCCACAACCCCAACCAAGCTCCAGTATCCCTCACATTTTAAGACAGATGTACAAGAAATCTAAAATAAACTCTTTGTTTTCTAAGTTTGTTCTGCTGCTCTAATCTCGCGACAGCTGCCACCCAGGCCACTGCAGGTGAACGTTCTCGCGAGGCTTTTTCTTCTTCTTCAGTTTTACGGCGGTTGGCATCCATCATTTTGGAGCATTACCGCCCCATTCAGGCTAGAGACAGAGTTCAGTTTGGAGAGGCAGAGGAATGTTTTTATTATTATATCATCACACGGGAGATTTACGGGAGAATACTGATACAGGAGGACGTCGGGAAAGAGGATAAAATACGGAAAATACTGTAGTTTCATGGCCAAAACAGGAGATTTGACAGCTATGTGGAGAATGTCAGAGGAACTACCTATACCCCGATCAACATCGACTGTGAGTACTAACTAACTTTACATGTTTGTTTGGTGTTTTCTTACCGCTGACTGAGACATGACTTGGTGTAGTGTAAAACAAACACTCTGTGCTGAGGGTTTGAAGTTGAATCAGTCTTCTGGATATATCAGCCAGGCGCATGTATGTGAGCAGGGGGGGGCGGTTAGGCGGAGCCCTGAGGAGATGCTACTTTCAAATTCATGCTAATTTTCCAAAATCGCCAACCCCAGCTTTAACCAATGAACAGGCAATGTTATTATGAGAGTCCACATATTAAACCTTTCAGGGGCTCTGCCATGTTTTCAGGTGGACCTGGCCTTACACTACAGAGGAGCCAATGGTCTCAGTTGCTAGCCACGTGTTTTAGCTGCTTTTATTTCTATTTTCTAAATGTAAGACAGTTGATGTCAGGGGTGGAATTTTGCTAAATTTACTCAGCTTACTGTAATGACGCAGCTTTTGCTTGGGTCTACCTTTTAGAAAGTGTAGCAAGGACACTCATGAAAGTTAAACCAGTTGGTGAAGACTATAAAATGTGAGCTTAATGTTTAAATTTTGTTTGCTTCAACCTACATTACCAGCAATAACCCAGCAACACTGTCAAAAACACTATTGACTTTTATGAAGGCAATCATGTGGGGCTGATGTCAGGATTTGCCTACAAAACAAACGTCATCCCTGCACCACGATACAGTAAGGTACTTTCGACAAAAATCTACTTGTTATGACAAAACTTGACTCTGAAGAATATCTGTAACTGGAACAATGTTGGATCTACAGTTGCAATAAAAATGATTCACCCCCCCAATTGCAAATTAGGTTTACTGGCAACAATCACATCTTTCCAGCTATTTGCAACAAACAAGTAAAACAAGAACAGTTGAAATTATTCAACACAACTAATATTGCCAGAGCCTTCTTCAAATTTAAAACAAAATGCCAATTTTAATGACTAGTGCAGTCTCAAAATTGTTCAAACCCCTGAAAAGAATAATTTTGTTGACAGTAATGTGACGTGTTAGAAATATGGCTGAGTCAAGAGAACTGTCCAGATAGTAAGGAGAAGATATCATTGCCTTGCACAAACAAGGAAAGGATACAAAAAGATAGCAAAATCGCTGTTCCTAGAGATACAAATGGACGTGACATAGACAGCCAACAAAGGTAGCCACCAGCTATCTGAGGAGGCAAAAACAAGTAACTGCAAAAGACCTGCAGCCAGACTTAGTGGCAGCAGACACAGATATTTCAGGTTGCAAAATAAGATGCATACTTAACACTGAAGGGTTCCACGACTGAACTCCAAGACGTACACCACTAATGACCCAAAAGCACAAGAAAAGTTGCCTTGGATATGCTCAAAGCCATATAAGTAAGGCACCAAAGTTTTTAGGATTCTGTTCTGTGGAGCGATGAAACAAAACTGGAACTTTTTGGGCTCATGGACAGCGGTATGGCGTTTAACCTCTATTCATCTATCCATCCATCCTACTATTGTTGCAGCTTTAAACCTGTTTACTCCTGGTGTTGACCATGCCTACATCCCCAAATGATTTGAGTAGTAGCCATATAATTAGTTGAGTACCTTATATGGGTGAACAAGCAGCCAAATACTTAAGAAAGAGGCCAGGAAGAGTATTCCCTAAAGCACTGAGCTTTGCAAATATTCTGCATTGTTTTTCAAGACTCTTGTCTGCATGTGTAAATGGAGCCTGGTTGTCTTTTTATCTTGTCATTTTTCATCCAGTAGTTCATTTACCAGCGTCCAATGACCAGACAAAAAACATCTGTTGGTTTGAGTTTAGTCCTAATTTGACAGTTAAATGGATTAGTCAGTGTTGTGTTTTCCAAGCAAATAAACTATGAGGCAGTATTTTGATAATTATGTTTCCACGTGGATCACCATAAATTCTACAGCGCTGGGTGCCTGACAGATGGTAAAGATGTATCATGCCTTCAGAATACTGTGAGGAGGAGAATAATTGCAGTGAGGATCACCGCTGACACACAGCGGTGACTCACCCTGATCTTAAACCTCTAATCTCTGAGACTCTCATCACAAATCTGGAGACAACTGCTGGAATTAGAGTGCTCAGAGTTCAGCCGACAGAGAGTAAAAATCAGTAATTATGTGTTAAAGGCTCTGTGGGTGTGAGGAAGACTCCTCTGAAAGTCAGGCTTTGTTGGAATCACTTTGACATTTGTATATCTATAGACATTCATGATCATTATATTAACTGTGCTCAGACATCCAGCCTGTTTTTACATTTAAATAAGAAAAATCCTGTCTGCATTATAAACAGAAACAGTTCTTAGTAAACAGAAAATAATCCTCATCAACAGTCTTCAATTAAAAGCTTGTTCTCAAGTTGGTTGTCAGTTTGGTTCAGATGAGCTGAGGAGGTCGTCCACCATTTTACGTTTATCTGTTGAGCAGCATTAAAATTGTTTTCAGTGAAATTGGTCAAGAAGCAAAGAAGACATTATTCAGTTTTAATGATGATCTTAATACAAATGCAGATCTGGGATGATTTTTTAAAGGATTTGTAAGCATTTTGCATCAGGGCAGTTTTGTGTATAGAATACCTTTATAACTGGATCTTTGTTCAGGTGTTTAAATCAAAATGTTAGTTACCAAACTGTTTAAGTCCTCCTCAATCATTCAGATGAAATGTTCTACTAAACAGAAAGTCTTGTTTTAGATTCTTTACTAGACCACAGACAAGTATAAAATCCTTGACCTTTTTCTATAGACATATACATGTATAGAGAGATATATAGCTGATATTGAATTGAATTGAATTGAATTGAATTGAATTGAATTGATTTTTATTTCGGTCATGTCAGCACACTTATACAACATCACACATTGTCAATAGATGATCACGTTGTACATGTCCGAAAGGGACATGCCGATATTCATATTTATACTTCCTCTGCACCTTGCACAAATGTTTACAATAGCTTCACCTTATTACAATAACTTGCAGTGACTCCTTTCACTCCCATGGTGGACTGTTTAAACCTGCTGGCCACTGGGAAGAGGTTCTGCAACATTCGCTACAGAACCACCAGGTTGACCCAACGCCTCCAAAATCAAACTGCCATATACTGACTGTTACTACACTTAATCTAACTTTTTCCTTTCTTTTGTGCACATCTGATATTTAATATTAATCACAGAGATTCATATTCATACTTCCCTTTGGTCTTGCACAATTGTTTACAAATGCCACCTTATTATCTACTTTTATTCATATTGTACTTGAAACCTGTGAACTGTAGCCTATGCAATGAAATCTCAGAAACACCAGCTGCATACTGAATGACAAAGTCTGAATGACAAAGTTTGTCTAAGGGTGAATCCCAAATCTTCCCCTTAGACCTTCCCTTTCATCGCACCCCTTCATCTACCCCTTCACATTGGTCCTCAAACACAGGGCCAAAGGGAAGGGGTGAAAACAGGTTCATGAGAAGCGAGACGCCATTCGATTAAAGCTACATCATCATCATCAGAGCCGCTCGCTGCGTCATAGGCAGATACGACAATAGCTGTAGCTACAGCTGCAAAAGCTAGCTTGTTATAATTATAAGTTTTAAAATACGACGAACTGTTCAGAACATGATTTATATTTACTTGGTGATTCAATAACTACCTGCAATTATGCACTGCCTTCAGTCTCCACTCTGCCTTCTTGTCAGCAGGCGCAGTGCATTATGAAAAATTCTCCTTCCCACTCTACTTTGTTTTAATGGCTCTGAAGCCCTTCATCTTAGCCCTCCTCCTTAGGAGGGGTAAGACAAGGGCTAAGGGGTAGAATCAGGATGAACCCTTAGTCTAAGTCGTACAAGTACATACTGTAGATAGATAGATGGATGGATGGATGGATGGATGGGATAGATAAATATATAAAGATATAAATAGATGGATAATGACAAATCCAGTTGTAGTACCAGTAAGAACTAAAAACTACATTTACACCTACCTCTAGGCCAGCTTTTCTCAACTGATTTCTCAACTATGACAAATTGCAACTGAAATCAAAGAACATTATAAGTTCCCTAATACTTTTTAATGAAAAACTTGCTCAGTTTGAACCTGATATAATACAGACATCACAGTTTGCCAAAACACAAAAAAGTTTAAAGTTAAACCAAAATGACCAGTAGGTGTGCAATGCTTGAGAGGGAACTATTCCCTTTTATACTAAATTAGCTGCATTCAATAAAAAGCCAAAAGCATCTCAGTGACACAGGGTTAAAGAAATATTGAAATAAAGCACTTGCGTGAAGCTGGCCCCCCACCCCATGCAAAATTTCAGAATTACAGTCTGTTTTGTTTGTGCTACATTTGTGTTATAAAAATTGTTGTTTGTGCTACTATTGCTTTTCAGGTATTACATATTATTTTATAGGTCATCCAGAGTTTACCTAGCCCCCCATTTGTTCCAAATGGACCCTGAAATGGTACTGTCCGTTTGTGTTTGTTTGTGCTGGTTATTGCAGTCAAAACTTTTGATTGTGCTACTACTGTTTTAAAAATGTTACACACTTTAATTTCTGGCAATTACGTCATCCAGGCTGCCATTTGCTCCAAATGGACCTGAAATGCTATCATTCTTATGTATTGGTTTGTTCCATAAAAACATTTGTTTATGCAGCTATGGTTTAAAAGATTTTACACACTTTAATTTAAAATTTCTTCACAGGATCACTGTATTTTCTAGAGACAACGTCACCACCAGAATTGCTCTCATGCTGGTGCTCCTCATTTGTTTTGGCTGCGGTAAAACAAGGATTGTCTCTTGCTACCATGGCAAGTTTATCACTCATTTGGTTTTAATTCCATGTTCCTTTGTATGTGTCTGCACATTTTTCATATTTCAAGCACCTGGAATGCCACTGTTAGGGCGAACTTCAGGTAAACATGTTACACTGTAGAGTTTTTTTCTAGCCTACAGAAAAACTTTCATGACCCAGTTCTCACTGTTAGGATAATCTCTGAAAAGTTTCATGGTAAAGCTGCAGTAAATTAACCTTAATAATTACCAAAATGAATTGAAAATGAAGCTGATGACTGCATGAAGGAGGAGCATAGGTTTGTTGCAATGATCTAATGTTCAAAATGGAATATCATCAAAATCAATGCGTTGTAACAATTGAGCAATCGCTGCTTTGTGTAGCCAAACACCACGAGGACACATCTTTGGCTACGTTCACACTGCAGTCAAATGTGACCTGTATCTGATTTGTTTCTGACAGTGTGAACAGCACAAGTCACAGTGAATCTGACATTTTCAAATCAGATTCAGGCCACTTTCAAATGTGGTAGTAATTCAGATACGTATCCGATTTTCTTGAATGCAACCGCATCAGTCAGGTCGCATTTAATGTGACTTTGAGGTCGTTCTACAGCAGCAGTTTATCTCAGGACAAATGTTTTCAAAGTCACTTCATAGAAAGAACATAATCAGAGGTTAAAATAGACATGATTATTAAAAAGTTTATGCATTTTTTCCTAAAATAAAGAGTTTTAGTTGTTTTTACAGCTAAAAGCATAATTAAATAATGCATATAGGTCGCAGTGATGAGGAAAAGTGAGAAAGCGCTGGGACGATCGACTGGTGTCTCCATTACACACACAATAAACAATAAACATGAATGAATCACACGTTTGTATTATGATACCTGATAAACTTAGTTTATTAACACTGCACTGACTTTTTTATGGATTTATCAGGCTAAAATAACAGTTTACAGGATGCTGAGACACTGATGATCCACCGCTGTCCATCTCATCTGTGTGCATTTACACACAGCTGTATGTATGAGACAGCGTCAGTCAGTGAACAGTCTGCTCCTGTCTGATCTGCTATCAGACAAACTAAGAAACATCATAACAGATGAGAGACCTAAATTTTCGCCTCTTTTAGCGTGCTGTGGCTCTGAGATGTTTGGCTCTCCCGCAGCGATCAGTCATCAGCGGGGGTCAGCAGGAAAGAGCCGTAGGCCTCTAGGTTTATGAGAAAGAAAATATAGCCATTATTTCTTTAATCAGAGCTCACTCAAGGTGAGCTGCTGTAACATCAGGTTCTGTGTTATGGGAACAAACTTTTTCAGCATTGTGAAGCACAGTTTTGTTCTGTGTTTGTGCCCCTCATCACACCGTGCTGTGCGTGGTGTCATTAATGTTAAACTGAGCATGTGTGTCACTTCTGAAGCCTGAGCTGTTAACATCACAGTCTGCTGTCAGGCCACGTTTACAGATGTAATCTGAACAACCAAACAAAAAAAATAGATTTGAGCAATAAACCGGAATTGAACATTAAGGGCTGCAGTGTGAACGTAGCCCTTGTGTTTTATGATGCAGCTTTCACTTTGCCTCCCAGGTCACTATACATATGATATTTATACTTTTATACTCTAATGCTATGGATTTTTACTTCTGGAATAAAGTGTCTATTAGTGATGTTATGAGATGCGCCGAGGCTTCGAAGCGCGTGCCGAGTAATGAAAGGGGCGTTTCTTCAAAGCGCGTATCGAGGCTTGCTTCATTTAGGGGAGGGGCCAAAAATGATGACGTCCGAAGCCTCGCTGCCCGGCTGTACCACGTGACTGCTTCAGAAAGCGGTTCAGATTGTGCCGAGAGGTTTGACAGCGATATAAACCCCTTAGCTCAGTACAAAATGTAGGTGTTTGTAGGAGAGTTGTGGTCAGTTGAGAGTTTGGATACAGGAGTTTAGATAGTGTTTCGATAGTTTGGCGTGTTTAGAAAGAGAGTTGGAGAGATAGATTGGAGATTTAGGAGAGTGAGGAGAGGATAGGTGAGAGGATGGAGCCAGATAGGAGGAGGAGGATTTCCCCTGTGTGGAACATTTTAATTTAATTAACCTGAATGAGGTGAGTGAATAACATCGAACAATAATTCAGACACATTAGGTTGTGTCCAAAAAAAGGAATCATTTAAAACCAAAAACTGTTGAAAAACTGCTATTTCTGAATAAAATAGAATAAAACCTCCCCTGTTCTGTACAGTTCCACAAGCACTTTCACTGTCCTCTGCTTAAGCACATGGCACTCTCCTGAAGTGACAAACTTTACACAGCCTGCCATATTATATGTGATGCCAATACTGTATTGCTGGTAATGGACACATAACTAAATATGTTGTCAAGAAAAACACAATTTTTAGGGTTAGGCCTATTGCTCAATTAAACCACACTACAGAAAAATTAAAGTTTATCATAAAATAATTTAAAAACATTTCCAAAACATTTCAGTTTCATTCAAAAGTAAAGAGTCCCAACAAGCTAAGCAAAGAAGTCCAAAATTTTCATCAAGTATAAAGTTTATCAAAGCAAGTCTTCAAATTTGTTCTCAGGCCATCAGAGAGAAAAAATCAGAATGTTGCAAGCAGTTCATCAAACCCAAAGATGTCAAAAAAACATTCAGATCCAAAATTCAAAATATTCAGTTCTTTGTCAATTCAAAATCTCAAAAAGCACAAAATACTACCCAACAAACTCTGTTCTCAGTCCTCCTGATGCCCCCACCCCTCCAAACTCCCAAAAAACAAACAAACAAAAAAAACAAATCAAATGCAATTGACAATGAATATCAAGAAAAGTCATACATTAAACACACAGTACATTCAAAAATATTTTATTAAACAAGTGTTATATTATGTCGAGAAAAAATTACTCGATAATATATAATTTTTTTAATTCATAGTCATTCCCAAGAGCTACAACAGACAATACATCACACATTGTATGGTTAAGATGAAGCTGCCTGCCATTATACACCTGGCCAGTAGGTGGTTTCGTGTGCACATGAAGCTTCATGAGATGAACCCTTTCTCGAACCAATTGGCTCAAGTGGTTCAATGCCTCATGAGGCTTCAACTCACCACCACTAGTGTCTATCTATATATCTCCCAGACACTTGTAACCCTCGTGCAGTATGCTCCCTCATGCCACCGTTGCAGGACAAACTTCAAGTATATTACACTGTTGTTTCTTTTTTGCTAGCCAACAGAAAAACTTTTGTGATAATGTTCTCACTGTTAAGATAATCTCTGCTGTTGAGGTTTTGTAGCAGTAATTTGGGAGTTGTTACCTGTGTTAGATCTACAAATCTGCAAAACATTTATAGAATAGTGTAACAAATTTACAAGACCACCACAAAAGTTTTATGCCAAAGCTGCAGTGAATTAGGTTTGGTAAAGGCCAAACTGATTTGAAAGTGAAGTTGATGACTGCATGAAGGAGAAACTTGGAATATCATCAAATCAGTGCATTGCAAAAATTAAGCAATCACTGCTTCACATAGAACACAGCATGGCAGATCTCTTTTTTTTTTTTTATGCTGCCTTCACTCTGCTCCTCAGGTTATCATACAGACACTTGAAGCCCTCCTGGGGTATGCCACATAATGTCCCAAAGCATCCTGGTTCAAGCCTCTTTGAGATGCAAAGATTGCCCTAAAAGTAAAGGTCTTCCCTCAGACCACCAGACTGGAGGGAAATTCAGACAAGGCATCTTGCATACAACTGCTGCCAAGGTCAGTGTCATTTCACACAACTTCTCCCAGACTGTAACTGTGGGTAACATTCCCTAAAAAAGAGCCTTTCCTTTGCTGTTGTCCTGCTTATTGAATGCAGAGGGACGCTGAGATGGACTCTGGATTGGCCTAAGGCAGGGAGAGTCAGGAAGGCATCGGGTGAATCCCAATTGTACCCCTTAGTCCTTGTCTTACCCCTACCCCTTGGTTTTGCGAGTTTACGTCAAGTGAAGTGGTGTCCCAATATTCTGTAGGGCTAAGGGGAAGGGCTAAGACCAAGGGCTGCACAGCCCTCAAAACTAATACAGGCCGGGACCTCACTTGAAACCAAGGGGTAAGAGAATTTCCCATAATACACTGTGCCCGCCGACACGAAGCAGAGCGGAGACCAAAGAAAGTGCTTATTAAATATTAATCATATTTTTAGTTGTTGGTCGCATTTTAAAATTTCTCATTAAAACAAGCTAGCTTACACAGCTGTGGCTACGGTTATTGTAGCCTCTGCTTATGTCACAGCCAGCGAGCAGCTCTGGGCTTCTAGTTTCTCAGCTGTGCGTTTCCCCTTGGCCCTCAAAACAGAGGGCTAAGGGAAAGGGGTAAGACGGGGAAGGGCTAAGGGGTAGAATTGGTATTCACCCTTAGTCCTTCTGTAACCTTGGTCTCTAGATGAGCCATGCCACAGGTCTGCAGGACAGCAATGTTGGTACACACAAATGGAACTTCCCTTGTTACTTGTGTACTTGGATGCAGATCGGTGAGGAACATTGTTTCATCAAACAAACACTTGGAAGATTCCTCATGGTTTTCTCAATCACCATTGTGCATCAATTTGGAAAGCACCAGAGGTGTGAGGATTGGCCCTCTTCTCCAGTTTCCTCCTGCTCCTTCCCCTCCCCTCTCGGGCTCTCCTCTCTTCCTGAGTGCTGCAGCAGGGGCGTGTCCAGGTAGCAGACCTGGGCTGGAGCCTCACCTGTTTCCTGCTGCCCTGATTACCTTCACTATTTAAGCCGGGAGCTTCAGTCTGCTGATTGCCGGCTGGTTGCTCTTCTTTGTGGATCATTTCAACCTCAAGCCTTTTTCTCAGTGCGGCCTTAAGCCCTGTCTCCGCTACTCGTAGCTCATTTGATCCTTTTGATGTTTTTTTGCTCATGCTCGCTTCCTCTGAAGACTCATCTGCCTTTCCTTTGTCTTTCAGGTCTCCACAAGCTCCTGCCACCGTCATCACCACTTTTGCACATAGTCACCTGCTTTAAAACCTTTTTGTTTTTGGACCGTTTCATGGAGAACAATAAAACCTGAGTTCACCTTTCCTGATCGTCTGCCTCTGCTCTGGTACCAACTTAAAAACACACGGTCATATCCTAACAGAACACCTGTTAGAGGAATTGGATGTCACATTCTTTGCTGCTAACAACCTTTTCAAAAGAAAAGCTGTTCAAAAGAAAAGCTCTGAAAAAAAGCATCAAATGCACAAGTGTTGAGCACAGAGGCATTTGACTTGCCAAGTTTGACAGGCTGTTGATGGTTTCCATTTTTTAACTATTGCCCCTTGACTTTCTTCCAGCCCACAGATGCATCTATGTGCAGCCATTAAGGATAAGGAGAGAGATAAGAACTCATCTTCCTTTTATTGGGTGGAACTCCTAAGCCTCTCCAGTTTTCAAAGCATTCTCATCTGTTGGAAGACTGTTTGCAGCTGCATCAGACTCCTCGCCAGGGTGAGCATCATTTTTCTCTTGTTTTCTTCGATCTGGGAAGTAGTGAAGACAGGGTCAGGTCCTAGGACAGTTGTTGCATCAGCTTCATCCTTTTCACTTTTTTGTTTTGCAGAGCAAATCCACCCTTTTCCCTCAATGAAGGAAAGGTGATAAGCAACGAACCGGTCGACTCAAAACGTTAGGTTTTCATTCTTGAACAGACAAATTTTCATGTATTTAAACTCTGCTTCAACAGCAGCGGAAGTTGCAGTGCTTCGGAAGACAGACCATTATTCCTCTCCAGAGTGGTAAGTTCTGTCCAAGTCTTATTATGTTGGGAATTATCTCAGGGTGGCAGTGGATGTTATCTCTCTCCCCAGTGGCTATGGCGAGTGACCTGCTCTCCTCACATATTTCTGTCACCCACTGTCGGTCGTTAGTCTGGATCTGCTGGTTACAAGCATTCGCTGGTTCGTGCCGCCCCACCTCTTCATCTGGAATGCTTGAGCTTTGAGCTTTCAGGTATTTCTGCCAGGGTGAGTGTAGGACAGAGATTTGCAATGTTCCTGGGGTGGTAGAAGGATGTCATACAGAGGTGTTTGCTGTGGGTGTCAAATGTCAGGTGAGGGTCCATCCTAATACCCAGGTTGGTGACAGATGTGGAGAGGGGGATGTTTTGGCTAGAGAAGGTGATGGTGGTGATGGTGGAGGACCTGATGTGGTGTGCCAACTACGATGGCTTCTCTTCAGAGCTGTTCAGCAGTAGAAAGTTTAGTTTCATCTATCATCACCTATCTTCTCCAAGCAGGTGGTCAGTGTGGATGTGGCAGAGGAGCAGAAGAAGTTGGGGTATTTCTGAGGTAGAGCTCTGTGTCATCAGCACAACAATGAAATGAAATCCCATGCTTGCTGATGACATTGCCAAGGGGGAGCAGACAGATGAAGAAGAGGATGGGGCCCAGCACTGAGCCCTGAGGGACACCGCATGTGACAATGTGGGTGTGAGATTTAGCTTGGCCCAGGGCAACATGTTCGGTCCTGCCAGTCAGGTATGAGGTGAACCAGTGGTGTACTGATTCTGAAAGTCTCGCCGTATCAAAAGCATTTGTCTGAAATGTTTTCTAGTTTGAGCTGTGGTGACATTGGTGTACTGTTCAAAATTAAAGTTAGGTCACATGTTTGACTTTGTGTACAGTACACTGCAGGCAGAAGGATGTGCTAGTTTTACAGTGTGCCAAAGCAGTACTAAAGCAAAGCAGCTTGCTTGTGGAAAAGTATGCCGTCAGTTGTTCTCCATAACAATTGTTTTGGTTCAGAGCAGAGCTGATTTCCATCACTGTGTTCAGTGCTTGTGCTTTTTACATGTGATTCAGACGTGCCCCACTTCGAATATGCTGAACTATTCCTGTCATTCCTCTTCATGTTCAGGGATTCATTTGGATACAACATTCAAACATTCCTCTTCATGTGTCTCTGATTATGATTCCAATGATGAAGATCTGCTTCTCTGGACTTATCTGCCTATTAATGTTGCCGACCATTTGAGCTCTGTCTGCAGCTGCTCTTCAGGAATGTTCATGAGCATCTCCATGAGTGTTGAATATCTTGTCTGTGTGCTTTGTGCCTTAATCTAATAGTGTCTAGTCAAAACCATTGATCGAATAACAAATGACTCTAGGTCATTTATTTACCCTGTTTATCTTTGCCAACTGACACTCTTTAACTGAATAAACCATTAGCACCATTAGACAACCTTCACTGAAAGAATGAAGCTTTAAACAAAGGGAAGAAGCTTTGACTGAGTCCCAAATTCATTTAATTTGTCTCTAGAACACAACACTAGAGTCTTTTTTAAATTGTGTGAAGGTGTTCACTTCTCACTGACTCTAATAAGTTCAAAAACAAATCACATCTCTTTGGATGTTCACATTCATAAACCTGTGCACTTTATTTCTTGTCTGTTGTTGTTTGTTGTTTTTTTTTTGTTTTGTTTTTATCTCAAACATGTTGTACATATGTACATATTCTATTGCTTTGCTGACCATAATTTTAATTTTTAATTTAACATTTTATTTAAAAGTTTAATTCTTGCTTCGTGATTTCTGCTTCTGTTCTGTTAATGTATTTACACGTACTTTGAGAGTGAAGTGAACAGGCATCAAATTCATGCCTCACATACCTGGCCAATAAAGCTGATTCTCATTCTGATAAATTGGAAATCAGTCAAAAACTATTTTTGAATTGAAAAACTCAAAAGGTGAAATGATTTATGATTCAGTGCAAACAGGCACATTGTGGCTTTTTTTTTTTTTCTAAATTTAGACTATGATTGAAAAAAGAAAACCCTCAATAATAGTGTTTGCACTGATGCCACTTTCTTGGTGCCATACTAGTAGCTTCAACCCCCGGCTATCAGAAAGTATGGTATTTGATATTGGGGGTTAAACCAGGAAACACATTTATTCACTCCAAAGTGATGTGTTTTTTCCAGCAGCCTTGACTATTCGTGATGATGTTCATTTTGGAAAATGTCACTTCTTGTCTGATGTTTAAAAATGACTTATTGAAAATAAGGGAAGCTTAAAGTAACATTTATAATGCAGCATTAATTACCCTGAGCTATAGGACATAGCCCTGCAGTGTCTATATCTCTGAGTCTGTGTGACTTCAGTGTTTGCGAAATGAGAGTGACTTACCCAGGCTTTCAATAATGACACCCAACTGTTGATGCCTCCAGTTTATTAACTCCACCAAGGAGATTATGCTGTTGACAGCGTTTGTCTGTCTGTGAGCAAAATAACTCTAAAACATATTAACTAAAATCACAAACCTATTAACTAAATCATTAACATATTAACTCCTTTAATGACATTCTCAGGGGATGTTGGTCAAGGAAAAAAATAACATTTTAGACTTTGGTGGTTATCTAAATTAAAATGTAGATCCAGGAATTATTTAATGAATTTGTTAACATTGCTGGTCAGCACCGTTGCACATCAGGTAGTGTGCATGCCTCACAACAGTAAAGTTGATTGTTTGAACCATAACCCAGGGCCTTTCTACGTGGTTTGCATGTTTTCCCTGTGCATGCCTGGGTTTCTCTAGGCACTATGGCTTCCTCCTGTTGACCAAAAAACATGCTTGTTAGGTCACCTAGTTAGTCTCAATTGCCCTTAGGTATGAGTGTGAGCATGAATGTTAGTCAGTCTATCCATGGGGACCTGTGAAGAGTGTATCCCGCCTATTTGCCATTGTCAGCTGGGGTAGGCTTCAGCCCCTCGCAACCCTAAAATGGGTAAGTGATATAGATAGTTGATGAATGAATGTTAAAACTGCACAACAGGGCAGTTGTCAGACATACCTTGGCAGAGGTTTGTGCTCTTGCAACAATTTTAGATTTGAATGTGACACTGAAACTGGTCAAAAACCTAAATTAAAAGAAAAAAGGAAAATCACATCAACAATGGGCCAAATGTTAATCATATTTCTTGATATATTTCATCGAGCTATGATAAAATCTATGGATTTGGCTATTTTGAAAATTGTTCACAATAAAACATGTCATTGTAATTGGTCATCTCTGGGTTTTATGTATTGAGCATAAGAACTGTGAGGGCCTGGTCTACTAAGATGCAAAATAACGGGTGCTAAATTGAGTGTGCAAACAAAAAAATTGCATGTGCTATTTGTAGGCGTGTTGCAGGTGATCTACGATCGCTGCGTGTGCAATTGATAGCAAGAGGAAAAGTGGTGGGGACCCCCCTCTTTGAAAGAGGATTTTGTGTGTGCTATCAGCTGTCACTATGGAGAGTTTGGGAGAGCAGAGTGGCGTAAATGAAAAATGAAGTTTGAAGCCGTGGAGTTTTAGGCAAACAGACTTGCTTACCGCAAGTGTGTTTGCCTTTGTTGCTGCATGTCATTTTGATGGACAATTTTCTTTCATGCCATAATTCTATCTGTCATTCTTAATTTTCCTTTTCTGATTGCAATGAAACATCATCTAAATGGCAGAATTCACATAGTTGCACACAGCTTCATCATCAATAACCTCTCATGTGAAGAGCAGTCAAACAGTAACGCAGACAGACCGCGTGGGTAACTGTTGCCTTTTACGCACTGACAGCCTCTAAACTCGCTGTCAGTGCGTACAGAGTATGCTGAAGTCTGCTCTGAAAGACAGACAGAATGATTATAGCTATGAAGGTTGTTTTTTTAATTTTACATACATTAAATGTGAGAGTGCAAAGCAGAGAGGGTTTACTTTTCGCGTCTGCATGGCACACTTGATTGTCCCAATTTTTCCAGTCCTTCATAATGACTGACAGCTTCCAAGTCTTTGTATTTTTCACCAAAAATTCAGTCGGTTAATGCGACTTCTGTTTGCCACCATGATTGCAGCTCTCCTATCGTAACACTGTGCTCTTCTTTGCACCTGCTTTTCAAACATACTAAATGTAGGCGCAAAAACACCGCTTGTAATCACTTGCGGGTTTGATACATAACATTCAAAATTATTTCATTTGCATCTCCTCCTCCTCCTAATATTTTGTGCATTTTGACAATCTGCATGTATTGTGCATATTCATGAGGGAAACACGCTAAATGGACTGTGCGTGGTATTCTGCTCATCTGACAGATGCAATCATTAGCGCACACTGATAGTTGATCAGATCTGCGTGATAAGCAGGGACCTCACTTGAAACCAAGTGATGCGTGCGCTATCAAGTTTGCACTTGTTATAATACACACAAACCTTTAGTAGATTAGGCCCATAATCTTTTTTCATCAAGCACCTTGCCATTTGAGACATTCGTGTTTTAAGTTCATTAATGATTTGCTGAGATTCAAGCCTGAATTTTTCATGGAAGAAAAAAAAAAGATTAAATACACAAAGAAGAATTTGAAACCTTTGAACTGAATGAAAGTATTTGTCTGCTTACTTCATTCTAAATTCTGTTGTAATTCTGTGCTTCTTTCCACTCAGTTGCAGGAATTCGAGTCACTTGCACCGACCGTGACATCATGTATAAATGCTTTAGATCAACTGATTTTGCAAAAATGCTATGAAGAGCATGCTGAATATCAGAAATTGCAAGATGTGCAATATATAAAAATGTGCAATATGTCTAAAATTGCAATATGTCTAATATTGCAGTATGAGCAATCTGTCAGAATCTAAAATTGATTTTTTTGACATACTGCACAAGATGTGCAAGATGTGAAGAGCTGAATCCATGCCCCTAAGAAACTAGACGCCACTCCTTTCCCATTACATCATCATCAAACAGAACCAGTGATATAGGCAGAAGCACAATTCTTTATCCACTGCCAAGATGCCATCTTCATCATGGTTAATATTTATGTTGCATAGCAAAGGATTGAATATCTAATTAAAACACCAGTGTCATTATTATGAAAATCAGTAATTATGATCAGTTATTTAAATTTATGTGCTTCCTTCGGTTTCTGCTCTGCCATCTTGTCAGCGGGCTCAATGCATCATGGGAAATTTCTCATAGCCCTTCCTCTAAAGTGAGGTCCTGGTTTGTCTTTGTGTCAAGAGCTGTGTAGCCTTCCTCTTAGCCCTTTCCCTTAACCGTATGGGAAAATGTGATACCCCTTCATTAGACTTGAATGAACAAAACCAAAGTACTTTCTATTTGGTAACTTACAATAAGCATCGAACAGTGAAGAAAAAACTCTTCAAGTGAAATTACAGCATAAATGATGTAAATATACTGAATTAAACCTTAAGGCATTTAGATCACTTTAAGCATTTAAAATGTTTTTTTATTTACTGTACAGGCATTCCTTATGTATCTTTGACTATCCATTTGTCTTTCTTAATAAACTCTTTTTTTCAAGATGCACACATTTTAACATGCTATTTGGTAGACCAAAGCCCAAATGAAACTGATTTCCAGTATGACATTTGAAAAATGTCATACTGGTTATGTTTTCTGTTATTTTGCACATTCTTGTTCTTTGTCTTGTCTTTCCTGTTTTATTTTGAAGCACTCACCCTTGTCTCTGTTCCAGATACAGTATGTGTCCTGTCTGCCCTGCCCTGGTCTTGGCACACCTGCTTCCTGTTTGTTTCACCCCATCTGTTTCCCATCACCCATCATTACCTCTTGTATTTGACTTCATGTCTTGCGCCGTTGTGTGCCAGTTTGTTGTACCTCACAGTCTTCATCCCAGCATTCTTTGTAGTCTTGCCTTACCTTGTTTTTTGTAGACCTTGCCTTTTTTGGCTTCTCGTTTTGGAACTGTTGCCTAATCTGACTGCCTTTTGACCAAACTCTGCCTGGTGACTGATTAAAGTTTTTGTCTCTATTTGATCTCTGGTGTTGGTTATGTTTCATTTGTGCCTGCTTCTTCTTTGCCTTGTTTCATGACATTCAAAAGAGCCTTTTGCTTGTATAAATGTTATTGTATGTGAGTTAACTGATGCAGAAGATGCCTGAATATTACCAATTGAAATTAAAAACAAGAAAAGCTTGGTGGATTTGTGTGATAATAACAAGGGATATTTTAAGACCCATCCAAAAAAAATGTAAATTGCAAATTGTTGTGGAAAAAATAATAATACTCTTAAACTGTTTAGGGGCTCTGCTTGTTATGGCCCCTAAGAATCTTTCCAACCACCTTCATGGCCCCTCGGCTGGAGGAAGCAGAGGGTAGTGTACACCTCCTATACACCTCCTATGTAGATTTACCAAGAAAAAGTTTGCTGGAGGTGATGTAGGCATCATTCATATCCCATTTGGCCAAGAAACACACAGAATCCTTCTGTTTGAGAAGGTAAACTTTGATAAGAAGATGCTTGTTGCTTCTGAAGAGGCCACCTAAGGAAATTGGATGAGTCAAAAAAGGCAAACTGAGAAGTGGCAGATGTGAACAACAACAGAAGTTGCAGCACTTCAACAAAGCAGCATTTCTTTGCTGTTCAGGCAGACTGTGGGAGAGAATTGTTGGCCTTACAGGTTTTTTGGGTCTATTTTATAATTGCTTTATATCCTGTGCTGGCAGTCACAATTTTGCTTTTTTAAGCCTCCAAACAGGTGACAGCAGATGGACAGAGGTAGCAGGCATTATGTTCTTGGTTTGTCTCTCTGTGCAGGCCAGTTGGAGAAATGCTATGTCTTATTGAAATTTGGAACAATAATAACCCAAATTCTGCTTGTTTTGGTTTGCTTCCACCTTATATTCAGTAAATAATGTAGCAGTATTGGCCCATCCTGTGGCAATGCATGCCCTGGCTTACATGCCTGCTCTTACTTAACAGGTTGATTGAAATCACAGACAAATGTTCTTAGTATTATAACAAGCATCATACATTCCCCATTCAAAAATACTTAACTGTCCCATTATAAGTTACTACTTTGATTCCTTCTTTGTTGAATATGTATGTTATCATATGTAATATGAATCTTGGTCCAGACTACAGCCAAGTAGACTGATGATCTTTAAAACTATTAAAACATTTTCTGCCAGTTTTGTGTGAAGAACAATACAGATGGTCGTGATCACACCTGCTGACACTTTTCACTGCAGCAGAAACTCTCAGAGACTAACACAAAGCTGGCTTTTCAAGGACTTGGCATCAATGTTGTGATCTAAATGTCATGGAAATTTTTACACCCACAGAGTCCACAGTGAGGAAAATACCTATCCAAATATCTGTGTTACACATCACATGGCACAATGACCCGAAATGTTGCATTTGGTTGAGGCATGACCTCAATCATGTAAATAGAGCATAGTGCATGTTTGCAGAAAAAATCCATACCCCTCCAGTGATGATGTGGACTGAGAGAATACCCTTGTTCAAAGTCCAGACTTGAATCTGCAGGGGTGTTATTTTAAGTCTTTTAGAGATAAAAGTGCAGTTAGAGGGGTTTTTTTTCAAGAGGGGAATTTGGGTTGGGAGTTCAACTGCATGTCAACTATTATTAAAGAAAAACACAGAAATTTTGGCCTCCTTGTACAAAACCCAAAACCAGTGAAGTTGGCATGCTGTGTAAATCGAAAATGAAAACAGAATACAATGATTTGCAAATCCTTTTCAACTTATATTCAATTGAATACACTGCAAAGACAAGGGGCTCTAATTTCGTAGACCAGGCGCATGCGCAGTCGCAGGCATGCGCCTGCAACAAGCGCACTTTGCAAGTTTCCTGCAGTGCCAAGAGAGGCGCACTCAAGGCACAGAGGAGCACAGAGAGGCGCATCCACGCCTCCGTCCCTGCCCCTTCGCGCAAGTGCCAGAGAGGGAGGAGAAAAGGCATGAGTGGGTTTAGCACTGTTTAACTGAATGATCCCCGCCACCGCGGAAACAGTGTGCTGGAAAGACCCAGCAGCGGAGAGCTGCTGTCACTTCAGCAACTGGACTGGCCATCGGGGCACGCATCGGAGGCCACGAAGCACGTCACCGAATGGGCCAGCTCCAGGGCCAGGACAGATGTAATCTGTTCCTTTGTCATTAATAAGAGTAAAAAATTAAGAGACAGTTACACAGCAGCAGGCTTATCCATTCATAATGCTTGTGATCCACCTGCACTCCTGGTTTGTCATTCTCAAATAGCAGAGCCTTTGGTGATATACTGTATACTCTCCCGGTTTCTCCACCTCATTCTCCTTGCAATAATTTACTCCATCTTTTTACATCACGTTAAAAATAAAGACTAAAATAGAGGAATATGGGAAATCACGGGTAAATCCTGAGTGACATACATTTATTGTCTCTCTTTTTTCTTCATCTTTTTTCTCCCTCTTTTCTTTGAATTTCATGAAATGGGAGAAGCCAGATATATACTCGGTATCAGATGTTAAGGCTGTTTATTGTTGACTTGTAAGATGTGCATCAAACCTCCAGCTGCTGTCAGGTTAATTTTCCATTATGACAAACGGCTTTATTCTGAGATCAGATGCCTCTGAGGGTTTGTTGACGTGTGCGCACATGTGTGCCTGTCACCAAATTACAGCTGCGGAGGGTGCGCTTCGCTTGTGCCGAGAATAGACCAGGTTGGAGCTGGCGAGCTTTCAGCGCACTTTCTGCACTGTTTTTGGCACGAAATTGTCACTGCGTCAACATGAATCTGCCGACACCTCCCTCTGGTGCGCCGTCACCTCCCCCTGGTGCGCTGTCACACCCATCTCTGCGCAGACAGTCTACCAAATTGTCAAATTGGCAGCGCACGGCGGTGCACCAGACGAAATTAACACTGCGCGGGGTGCATCAGCTCTACGCCCCCTGCGCTGCGCCACGAAATTAGGGCGCAAGATATTTAATGTTCTAACTGAGAAAATTTATTTTCTTTTGCAAAAAATCATCAACTTAGGATTTAATGGCAGCAACACATTGCAGAAAAGTTGGCCTTTCCTTTTAACAACACTCAGTGAACTGAGGAGACCAATTTTTGAAGCTTTTCGGGTGGAATTCTTTCCCATTCTTGCTTGATGTACAGCTTAAGTTGTTCAACAGTCCGGGGTCTCTGTTGTTGTATTTTACGCTTCATAATGTGCCACACATTTTCAATGGGGGACAGGTCTGGACTACAGGCAGGCCAGTCTAGTACTCGCACTCTTTTACTACGAAGCCACGCTGTTGTAACACGTGCAGAATGTGGCTTGGCATTGTCTTGCTGAAATAAGCAGGGGCGTCCATGAAAAAGACATTGCTTGGATGGCGACATATGTTGCTCCAAAACCTGTATGTATCTTTCAGCATTAATGGAGCCTTCACAGATGTGTAAGTTACCCATGCCTGGGGCACTAATCCACCCCCATACCATCACAGATGCTGGCTTTTGAACTTTGCACCTGTAACAGTGTGGCTGGTTCTTTTCCTCTTTGGTCCGGAGGACACGACGACCACAGTTTCCAAAAAAAATTTGAAATGTGGACTCGTCAGACCACAGAACACTTTTCCACTTTGCATCAGTCCATCTTAGATGAGCTTGGGCCCAGCGGAGCCGGCGGCGTTTCCGGGTGATGTTGATAAATGGCTTTCACTTTGCATAGTAGAGTTTTTTTTTTTTTTTTAAGTTATTTTTTGGGGCTTTTATGCCGCTGCTGGGGGTTGGCAGCCCCCGTACATGGGGCGGACGCTCTACCAACTGAGCTAATGTCCACCCCGCATAGTAGAGTTTTAACTTGCACTTACAGGTGTAGCGACAAACTGTAGTTACTGACAGTGGTTTTCTGAAGTGTTCCTGAGCCCATGTGGTGATATCCTTTACACAGTGATTTTTGATGCAGTACCGCCTGAGGGATCAAAGGTCACGGGCAGTCAATGTTGGTTTTCGGCCTTGCCGCTTGTGTGCAATAATTTCTCCAGATTCTCTGAACCTTTTGATGATATTACGGAGCGTAGATGATGAAATCCCTAAATTCCTTGCAATAGCTCGTTGAGAAATGTTGTTCTTAAACTGTTCAACAATTTGCTCACGCATTTGTTCACAAAGTGGTGACCCTCGCCCCATCCTTGTTTGTGAATCACTGAGCATTTCAGGGGAGCTGCTTTTATACCCAATCATGGCACCCAACTGTTCCCAATTAGCCTGTTCACCTGTGGGATGTTCCAAATAAGTGTTTGATGAGCATTCCTTAACTTTCTCTGTCTTTTTTGCCATTTGTGCCAGCTTTTTTGACATGTTGCAGGCATCAAATTCCAAATGAGCCAATATTTGCAAAAAATAACACAGTTTACCAGTTTGAACGTTAAGTATCTTGTCTTTGTTGTGTATTCAATCGAATAGGTTGAGGGATCTGCAAATCATTGTATTCTGTTTTTATTTACAATTTACACAACGTGCCAACTTCACTGGTTTTGGGTATTGTAGTTACATCCTCTGAATAGTTTTTGGAATTTGTAAGAGGGAAGGCAGTCCCATCTCTTCTGCAGCTTGCAGTAATTCTATTATAATCATTTCAATAATATTCTCTGTTTTTTTCTGTTCCAGAGAAAACTAGTTGCTTTTTAGCTTTGCATGAACAATTGTTGCACCAGTCACAATCTGAAGGGTCTCACTAACAGAGTGAAACCCCTCATGAGCCCATCATGACCATGCATTAGCTTTCTGCTGTAGTTTCCCAATCGTGGTTGCTCTTCCAAGAGTGTAAACAAGGGGACCAATGTCCGGCTCACACATGCACTGCATTTATGTCCTGAGAGTACCTGTGGGGGGCTACATCTGGGAGCACCGCTGTCATAGTGTTCTGACTTTAAATAGTCTCAATCCTGCCAACCCTCTAGAAATAACTTTATTGTCTGACTGGGTTAGTGTTTGGTACCTGCCCTTAGCTTTAATTGCAAACACATGGGGAGTTGATAATGGCAGTGTTGCAGCTTAGGGGTAGTTGCCTCCTTTATTGCTCCAAGTGGTATCAGAGATGTGATGTTGGCCAGAGGAGTACATGTGGATTTAATGGGGATAGTGGAATTATATGTGTGACTACATTTGTGAGGATGTAAGCCATGTTTACACAGGGACACTCTGACCTGAAACGGAAAGGTTTTTCATTTACGTATTCAAAGTTGATTCCACATTCAGATGGAGACGTTGGAACAAATGAAAACACTGTAGTTTGCATGCCAGTCCAGTAGATAGCGATGTAGGTTTGCAGAGAGACAGCGCTGCTACAACACACGTACTAAGAAGAAATACTTGTCACAAACAACAATGGCGAGTGGACGCACAAAGACCCAGGAGTTTGTTGTCTGGACAACAAATCTGTTCTGAAAACAAATCTGTCTGGATAGTTTTGTCTGGATAACAAACGCACAGTAAGCAGCACGCATGTTGCTCGGTAGACGGTCGAAGCTGTTGTTGTTCCTGGTATGCAAGCACAGCCTTCATGTGAAAGAGTACTACGCATGCAGTGATGCCAGTGTTTCACCTTGAAACGCTCTGACTCTGGTTAACATGGAGCTGCATTGAGGAACGTTTTAAAAACTCTCCACTCTGGACACTGGTTTCGAAAGTTTGCAGATTTAACCACTCCGTATACTGTTTCCATGTAACGGAAGGCCAAAACGCAATGAAAACTTATTGGATTCTACCTCGTGTGAATGGCCCCTGTAAATGGACTTGAGCTTTTAAAATACTTTCTATTTGGCAACTCAAAGCAACTTTACATTGAAAGCCACATCTGCCATTCACATTCATTCACTCTCACATTCACTCACTAATGCTTCTGAGTTTGTGTGTCAGTTATTTATCATTATCAGCTAACGCATTCACACCCTTTCATACCCATTTACACGCCACTGACGCAGCAGTAGGAGCAACTTGGGGTTATGTGTGTTGTCTAAGGACACATCACCATGTGACAGCTGGAGCTGGGCTCAAACCTGCAACTTCCGATAACTGACAAAGTGCACTGCCAAGCTGCACCACCAGTATGTGAAGGCACAGTCCCACACTGCGGTAACCTGACACACCAGCTGGACCATTTCATGTACTGTATTTCCCTTGTCCATTTGGGAAGGGGCAGAACCTGTAAACAGCATATCCGACATGTGATTGGACGATCATTCCATTAATCACATTCATTACAGGACAATCAGAAGATGTTGTAGGTGGACGCCACTGATGCAACGTAAAGAATAAATAAGCCATTTCATAGAGCAAACTATCACCCAGTGTGGTGGAAGTGAAGCAGATGGTTCCAGTGTTTTATGCGTTTTCAAGAAATGGAATTATAAAGACATGTGGTCCAGATCGGATAAAAGTGTTACTGAAGCTGTTAGCATCTATGCTAACCTCTGTGTGAGCAGTAAACTCTTGTTATCGCTTAGCTCCCATGTTTTCCAACCCTTAAGGACACTGACTGGGCCATCTTGCTGTGGGGCTGTCACAATTTTTTTGTTTTTTTTGTAAACAAGGTTTACAAAGGTTGAAATTTGGGAAAATGAGCCATGACACTGCTAGAAATTTCACCTTTGGGTACAAACCCTGCTGATACTGCCTCTGGGCGTGTGTCACAGTGCCACAGCTCAGCTCTCTCTCTGTTCAGAAATCTTGGGGCAAATTCTCCATGTGGTTAGAAGAATTGTGGGAGAAATCAAACCCCAAATCAGTGCGAGGTCATCACAAGCTACAGTTTGTTTACCTTCAGTCAATTTTCTGCTACCAAGCTGCTTAGGCCAGCAGAGAAAGGATCAAACTATAGTCTTACTTGAATGTTGCCAAACACAAATAATGCTTCATACCAAATGAAGATGTCAAATGTTTAAGGATTATCCTGCCGACCAAGCTCAGTTATTTTGACCAGGAATGATTTTTCTAGCTCAGTTTACCCATAACAACAAACACCTGAGGCCTATAGCACGAAGCAGGATTAATGTCTTAGCGAGATAACTTCAGGGTTAACCCTGATTTACCGATAGCACAAAGCCGGTTCCTTTTTTATCAGAGTAGATCACCATGGTGACTTATTCTGAACGGCTATCCTGCTCCGGAGCAGGATAAGTTGGGGACTGAATCTGATCCTGCCAAATGACCCTCGCAGTAGCCAATCAGCTTCTCCAAATCAGTGGCCTGCCCTCTTCTCCTGAACCCAGTAGAGGGAGGTGCACAACTTTTGAGACGATCATGAAGATGAGAGAAAGTTTCACAATACCGATTTGACCCATTAGATCAATCTGACGACGTGATATGAGACACACCGGTTCTCCTGGCCCGGAATCATCTATACCTGGGTGGTGCTGTATATTGGAGCCGTTTATTCCCCGTGTGACCCGCAGGAGCGATGCATGAACTGTCCTGCTGTCATTTTGCATCGCCCTGCAATATAAACTTCACTTGTACAGCCCCTCTCATACATTCAAATGCATCAGAAAGTGCTTGATAAATAAAAGGGATGTAAATCTTATGTGAAAAAGCACATTATTCTATTATTCAATCAGGTCGATCATGTCATTCCTGCACTTTATTCATGTGTTTGAGGGTTCTTTTTTTTCTTGCTGATTTTTAAATTGTTAATTTTATTTTTTATCTGCTCCCACTACCTCCTCACGGCAGAGGGATTCTCTGAGGGAATGGGGTAATAATTGTCAGACATACAACACATTTTCACAGCATGTTGCTTCATGAGATTCATGAGTGTGATCACTGTCAGATATAGCCCATAATAAGTACTTTGAGCATTTTCACAGTCGTACACGCATTTTAATAATAATAGCCTACTTTTTTATTTCAGGGCACTTTTCACAAGACTCAAGGTCACCTTACATGAGTCACAAACAAAGAGCACATGAAGTATAAATAAAAAGTGCATTAAAAGCAGGCATAAAAAGCAAGTATAAAAAGAAACTTTGTCCATGACTGACAGCTGCTAAGATGTTTCATTTCTCTATTATATTGTTTTTTTTATCCTAACATCTTAACATTATCAGACGCTGCTCTTCACATGTAAAATACAGAGCTCTGTCAGTGTGTTCTCTTCTCAGCGTGTTCTCCTCTCATGATCATGATTGGTCAGCTGCCTTTGAGCCCTCCCTTTATACGTGTGCGTTCACGGCTCTTGATGAGACAATCCTGGATTGAGTTACCGTGTTGATAATCCCCTCTGCTATCGATTATCCTGATTGCCATTGTTTGCGGTTACTCAATCCTGGATAGATGCGAGTTATCGGGGATAAGTTGACCAAGTTTCGTGCTATAGGCCTCTGGGCTCAATCCCCTATCGTCCTTACACACTCTCCCAACACAATACCCCCTGTTTGCACGTCCTCGCTGAGGATCCTCCATATTAAGGGCCGTCTCAAGCCATGTAGTGCAGAGGGGAAATGGACCTTTCAGCTCTCAAATAGCTTGTCTGCATCAATTGCACACTTTCAACAACTTTGAGGGAAGCGCAACGCCTAAATTGAAGAGAAAACAGCATATAAATGTGAGTGTCACGTGTGTCTGATATGTTCCCCACACCTTTGTCTCACTGACAGAAAACCATGTTAAATGTGGTTTAAAAAGATTAAACAAGCAAGTCAATAGCTTACTACCTATTAATAGCTTATAGATGTTGTGTAACTGAAGTTTTAAATGTTGTAATAATCATAAACAAATCATTTTATAATCATTTAAAAATGTATATATTTAGTTTGTTCATGATTAATTAACTATCTACTAAAAACTTATAAATGGCTTACAAATGATCGTTATTCTACAGTGTTACCCATCCAGTTTGATGACACAAGCTCAAGATTTATTCACCTAAGTCAACAGGTTAACTGTGTTTTATGGGTCCTCCAGTTCCCATGGCGAGTCCTCCCTTTGCATTTCAGACCTGATGTTGACTCTCTCATCTACAGAAGGTTTTCCTGTGTGTAATTCAAACCCGGATGTTAGGTGGTAAGAAGGTGGTCTGCAGACATCTTGAACAGCAGGTCACTTCCTGCTGTGCTTTAAAGGGTTGTATGAATAATGAGCAAAAATGCCTTGGGTGCTTTCCCTGTGAAATGCTGCTAAACTTATAGTGCATGGGGTTATATCTTCAGGAGCCCTGCTGGAGAGAAGACTGGTACTGATAAGGTGTCTATTATTTATAAATATAAAGCAGTCTAAGGATGCATCATGTGGATTAAATATTTTACGGGATTAAGGCCACAATTTTGTTTTAAGATTTGAGAGAGTCATTAAAATAGTAGTTATTTATTCAGATGATAATAAGGTAAACAAATGTTTTTTGTCCTTAAAAATTGTAGATCATGGCTATTGTTTTTTTTTTTCTTTTCTTGGAACATAAAAGGGTCAGAATGCTCCAGTATAATGGGGTGCTAGTTTGGCATAGTGGTTAGCACCCCATGTACATGCTTCTGCCGGTCCAGGTTTGAATGCCACCTGTGACCAGTTTGCAGAGTGTCTTCCCCTGCTCTCTCTCCCCCTTTCACAAGCCTATCCACTGTCTCTCTCCTATCAATCAAGGCACAAAATGCCCAAAAATATACATTAAAAAAAAAAACAAAAGAATGCTCCAGTATAAGCCAAACTAATGCTGCGTTCACACCGCAAGCGACCCAGCTACCAAAATCACGTCGCCCACTGACGCATCGTCGCTCGTCCATAAATACCTCATTTTGGACACAGTTGCCGTCGACCGTCTCTCGGTGACGTCACATCCGCTCAAGTTTCAATGCGATCATATATATCATATAATAGGATGTATAAACAGACATTATTCCAGCTGTATCCTTTTCATTCACTTATCAAACACAAGGCACTTCAGCTGATGCCCTGTAGCAGCAATATCTGTGAGTTTACCGCGGTCCGTCTAGGCGGAACTAATGTCCTCACTGACTACTGTTTCCCACGCGGACATCGATTGTTACTCTGTAGTCTGGATGAAAAACCGTCTCTCTGGGGTACCGTCACACGTGCACACACCATTGATTGACCAACTCTTTTTTACTTTCACATCCCACGACAAGCTATGTGGTAGTGTGAAAAGCGGCTGTCACATCGCGGGAGGGTTAGCCCCGCCCCATCGCAGCTGTACATTGAATTTGCATGGAGTGATCGCCAAGGTAGTACAAGTAGCGTACGGTGTGAACGTAGCATAAAGAGGACAGCTTGCCTCCAGTTCTGCCTTCATGAAGGGTGAATTAACAAAGTTAATTGATGCAAGTGGAGGTTATAAAAATTCCTGTGAATGACAAAATTAAGATGAAGCAGAATAATAACACCCTCAAGTTCTGCAACTGAGTGCTATTTGCTCCTGTTTTGCCATTTCTCTAATGGCAATTCAGGGGCTTTGCTCAGAGATCACAGAACACAAGATGAGCTGATTCAGACAGTGAACAAGATTAAGAGAGGGAGGGGTAACTGTGAAGACATGACTCCAACCCCAGCTCAAAGCTTTTCTGTAAAGCGACAGACTTAGTGTTTGTCTGTGTTTAAAATTATACATCAACATGACCTTTTTCTGTTTTCTTTAAACAAATATTTTCAAGGCCAACAAGAGAGCACACATCTTAGTTTGCACACATGCTGTTACTGACATCACAGGTGATTTCATGTGATATACATAATTTAGCTGATATTAACACTGAATCACCATTCTACAGTCAGTAATCACTGAAAAGCTCTTTATGCTGCCATCACACTGAGGTTTTCTAATATAAAAAATTACATTATTAACAGACATGCAGTTATGCTTAATAGTCTATCATATTCAAGTTTAAATTGAAAGATGTTATTCTGAGTAAAATTCCTGCTTCATGTTTCATTTATTCATCAATTACTTTGAACATTACGGATTATATTCTCAAATTAATCCTCTGTAAACTTTATTTATAGAGCACTGCCAATCAATAAAGAAATTCATAGTGCTTTACATAGTTAAAATAAAGACAGTATGATGTTAAAAGCAGTACAGAAACACAATTAGCAAAAGAAAGACAAACATAATTCCAAAATTGAAAAGTGGGATAAAAAGCATAAAAAAATCTATCTATCTATCTCTATATATATGTACTGAATATAAAGAGCAGAGGGGTAAAAGGAGGAGAAAAATGAGATGGAGCCAAACTTATGAGAAGGCAGTGGTAAATAAAAATGTCTTATTTGCTTCACAGATGTAGAGAGTTTCAGGTCCTCTTCTGGTTTGTTCCACAGGTGGAGTGTAGAAAGCAAAGCTGCCTCACCCTCTTTAGTCCTGACCCTGGGAACAGTATCTAAACCTGTCCCAGAGGACCTTGAGGTTCTGGATGCCTCATAAGGGAATAAGAGATTTAAAAGGTATTCAGGCCCAAGACCATCAGGTGCTTCAAAAATCAGGGGAAGGATTTTAGAATCCATCCTTTAACTCACAGGAAGCGAGTGTAGTGACATCAGGACCTTCTTTGACGTGATGTACTTTCTTGTTGTTGGTGAGGCCTCGAGCACCAGCGCTCTGGAGGAGCTGCAGCTGTCTGATGGGATTTTTCATCAAACCTGTATAACACTGTTACCATAATCCAACCTGCTTAAAATAAAAGCATGAACATGTGTCTCTGTCATCTTTAAGGGAAAATCATTTGATTTGTATTTATAAGATGGTAATTGCATTATTTTGTCACCATTTTTATATGGCTGTTAAAACTAATGTGAGTCAATGATCACACCAAAATTTCACCAACATAACACACGTGTGGGCTGTTCTTTGTGAAGCCTATGGGCAACCTCCATTAAACTGCAACACTTTCATTGCAAAGGACTCTGAGGATAAGTTGCCCTTTCCAACAGGATTTAGTTGCATATGGGGGGATCTATTTTGCAATGAAACTTTGAATATTACTTAATTTACATGGATACAAATGAGATTGGCAAACCCAGGACTCAATCTTCTCAACATTCAATTTGCACACATTTTACCCTTTACACATGCTCTGTGGATTATGAGTTATTTGTATTGGTTAAGCACCCAAAAGAACAGAGCAAGTTCTCTGTGGATTTGTCCCACTGTTTGCTCTGCTGTCTGCCTTTGCCCCTTTTGTTTGTTCCTGTACTCGTCTCTGGCTCTTGTCTTGTAGGTGGCCTGGGATCCTTGGTGGAGACTGCCTGCTGCCGTGGAGTCACAAAGCCTCAAAAACTACAATTACAAACATGACACATATTTGGCCATTTCATTAGCCCCATTTTATTCCCATTATCATTATAGCTGTTAATGTAGATATCAGCATGACCTCCCTATCCATGGTTGATACATCTATAGTATCCATATTTAGCACCGCATAGTCATGGGGTCCCTCTTGAAAATGAGATGTCACATCTCAAGACGCCTTTAATACATTCATACTTAACAGAGACAAATATGGTAGGGATGACCTTGTGGTCTTGGCAGCCATGAGTTCGTCACTACCATAAATTCTTATTTTCAGTAAGAATATCATTGATTATACTTCTATGAAATGATCACCACAACCATTCAGACATGAGGACCCTCCTGAAAACGAGATGTAGCATCTCAAGAGGCTACCCTCTAATAAATCAGACGACAGGTCTATGGTTCATGGATCTGTCCCTAACTTTAGTTCTTACTTTACTCCACTTGACTCCTCTTACCTCTCTTCCTTCTCCCACACACCCAACACAGCATCGTGTGGATTTGCTGTTCATCATTAGACTGCGATCCACATTCAAGATTTCCTGCTGCTGAACAGAAGGTTTTTTTCTTGCCGCCATGATGGAGGGATTCATGATTGGCTATATGGGTTCATGTTGGGCGTTGATGTATATATTTGTATATATATGTATATGTGTATCTTCGTATGTATATATGTATCTATGGATATATGTGTATACATAAAATGAAGAGCTTTATTGTAAAGTGTCTTCAGATAACACTTGTTATGAATTGGTGCTATACAAATAAAGATTGATTGATGATTGATTGCTGTGTGTTTGTGCTTTCAGCTGACTGCAGGTAAAGTCAGTGATAAGAGACAGTTTACTCATATTTGAATTACTTGCCAAGAGATAACCAATAAAGTGGGACTGAATTGAATCAGAACTGAACAACAAATACAAGGAATAAGCAGTCGACTCAGTACATGTACATGTAAGCTGTTAAAAGGAGTCAAGAATGGAGATCCTGGTCCAACGAAAACCTATAAATCTTAACTTATTAGAGTGTTTTTAGTCATCTAAATTGCTCTAACTGTAAAACTCTGTCTGAGTTGCATAAAAAGAGAAGTTGCTCCGTGAATGTTATTTAGATTTCTTTTCTTAAAGAAAGATAAAAGTAACACAAATTTCATCTGTGTCTATGAAAAATACTTTAAAACGCTGCAGACAAGTTTCTAAGCAGGCAGGAGGAGAGCACAGCTAAGAGAGTATTGTTAGGGTTTTATTTAATCCGATATAAATCTTTACATCCGCTTCTCAAGGCATTTCTTTGGAACAGCTCAGGTTAAATAAAGTCAGAAGTTCCCTCAGGCAGAGAGGATTTGTAAATGGTGGAGATAGAGGATGAAAATCATTATATCGAGTACCGAAGTATCATGCATGACTACACTTTTGGTACTGATTACTTTGCAAATGTACTCTACAAATGTTTATTCGTGAAGTTCTGTGGACTGTTCTTGGTTTTTCTCTCTTTGTGCCAAGGCAGCACTGCTTTCTGTGCCATGTGGCATGTGACTGTGGAGACTAATCAGACGTATCAAACGGCACTCAGCTGCACCCACAAGCACACACACAGAACATTACTCAGTGAACAAATGTTGGAAGTACAGAAATAATTTAATATTATTTTTTAAGTAATGTAGAATTTTTTTTGTTGTTGTTAAGAAATACAAATCAGTGCAACATGAACCTAAATTAGAATAGTTATGTTATTTGCATTTGTATTTATGGATTATCAATTCACCCCCACCCCCCAACAAAAGACATCACTAAAGTATTTAATGGTTGAATAAATCCAACTTTGACCAAACTTGGATTCAGAATTGAGTCTTTTTTTAACAGGGTGCAAATGTCAAAATGTATTAGAATCTGTTCTGTGGCTAACATCGACTCAGCTCAGACACAACTGTTTAAAGACTTAAAGATGAGTGTCAGTGAACAAATCAGTAAATAAAATACAACTTTTAAAACAAAATTTTGTCTAATAAAGCATAGGTTCCTAGCATTTATTCCTTCAAACGCTGCTTCCGTCACACAGATGGCTGTGGAGTGATATAGTGATTCCTGCACTGTATCACATGCTGCAGCAGCCACAAACACCAGCAAACAGGTGACAGTGCCACATTTAAAAGGCTCTGCAAACCTGCCAGGATTTCAACCGACCTGATTTTGGGAGTGTGAAATGATGAGGCCTGAGAGCTTTTGCGCTGAAGTCTGGCTGCGCTGTCTGCAGCGCTGATCCTGTTCATTGCCAAATTGTTTACTAAGTGATCTGATCATTTGTTCCTGCTTTTGTCGTTGCAGCCCTACATTTTTTGCACTAGTTTGTTTTTGAATGTTTTGCCAGTTCTCGCAACCTTTTTCTCTTTATTATTCAAATATAAGTTCCTGCAATATGTGCAGCACTGTTCGTGTGAGAGATAATCAATCAATCAATCAATCAAACTTTATTTGCTTTTAATGTATGACTGCTTTTTTATGCATTGTGTTCTTGTTTCTTTCATGTTTTTATTGTGTTGTTTTATATGATGTTTTTAGCCTCTGTACAGCGTCTTTGAGTGTTTAGAAAAGTGCTTTATAAATAAAATGTATTATTATTATTATTATTATTTATAAAGCACTTTTAATACATGAGATGTATCACAAAGTGTTGTACATTAAAATAAACAAGCAGATCAGAGTAAGGGGATACAGATTAAAATAGAAGATCCCACCCTCCCTCCCAGCCCATATTTAACACAGACAGCCACTCACACGCAAAATGATGTACCCAAGCACACACACACACACACACACACACACACACACACACACACACACACACACACACACACACACACATGCACACAAACAAGGACTCAAAGCCAGGAATCTTCAGAAATCCACAAAGGACTGAGGAAACGCTACCTTGAATTGAAAATGAGGAAACACAGGAACTAAAACTAAACTGACTAAATAAATAAAACATGATAGGATATGACAAAGGTAATAAAATGCTAAAAGTTAATTAAGATAGAACTCTTTTAAAACCAAACAATAAATTAATAAATAAAAAGTGGTAAAACATTAAAGAGTAACCCTGAAACTGAAATGGAGTAAACCCCACATGATGCAGAGTAAAAGATAAGGGGAAGAAAGAAGGAGAAAGAAAGAAAGACTGAAAGACAAGTACAGAGAGTGAGTTAAGGACAGAGAGAAAGAAAGAGAGAGAGAGCCCAGGTGAGCGAAATCCAGAACCTGCGCAAATAAAATATTTATCTTCCTATCACTTTCTATCATTATATTACAACACTAACGGAGTGGCAGTTACAGATGACAGATGACTGCACTCTGTACTTTTGTGTGTATTTATTGCTTTCTGAAGATGCTAAATTTTATTACTTGAAGCGTAGGCCTCTGTGTTTTTTAGGCTGGGACCTCTTTAATAAGAAAGAAACATTGAAAAGAAGAGAAACATTTTCAGCCAATGTTCTGTATACACTTCTTTTTTCCTAAAATGAGGCACTTTTCATTAATTGTTTTCTGAAGATGCTCACTTTTTTTACTTGAAGTGTAGGCTTTCTTTTCTGCATGTTCGGACCTCTTAGTCTAAGAGAAACATGGGTAATTTGGTTTTATTTGCACTTTTTAAAATTTTATTCTGAGGTTTTTGATCTCTTTATTCTGAAATAAAAGCCTGAGATTTATTTGCCTGGGACTACTTTTATTTAGGGTAAAAGAGCGAGCTGTAAAACATCCTGTACTGAAAATTGACAAATATTGTAGAAACCATGAAAATGAGGAAATGGGGGAAGACTGTAAGACAAAACTGGACTTTGTTTTAGACCTTTTATTGAAGGTAATTCTATTAACTGGACTTCAGTGACTTTTAATTGAATGCCCCTGATCTATGCTAATCTCTGTTCGAGCAGTCACTTCCTGCTGTTGCTCACCCAAAGTCAGCTGGGATCGGCTCCAGCCCCCATGACCCTGAAACGATAAACAGTAGAGATAATGGATGGATAGACCGATTATTCTCATGCATTTCTCTTTTTGTCACTGTGTTCTGATGCCTGAAGCATGTTGAAGTGCCCTTTTTCTGAACCATGCTATACTGATTTATACATTTACACACCGGTATAGAAACACTATACACTCTTATATCTGAGGATTGTCTCAAGCCTTCATATCAGAGGATTTGTTATGAAGTTCAACTTGGGACAGAGGTTCCCAGAGACCTGATGGTTTTTCATCTGTACATCCTTGACTCTGGGATGATCCTCAGATCCTGATCAGCCCCATATAAGTGAACATTCCACCTGAAACATCTTAATACACCCTCTCTCTCCTGCCTCCTCATCCAACCGGGGAAACCTCTAAACATATTTGTGAAGCATGCAGACTTTTTTCTTTAATCTTTTTTTGGGGGATGGGGATTTTAAAGGTTAATAAAAAAAATCTTGATTTGATCAAACCATCAACAACCCTTATCCGTCCTTGCAGCATCTCTTCTTACATAATCTTTCATCTACTGCTTCAAAAACGCCTTTATGTTTTCATAACATCCAAAAATAAAATGAAAAGAGAATAGCTTAAGATAACTAACCCCTATAAGGACAGATGTTATTCTGTTAAGAGTCAGTGGAACAAACAGTCTTTTTATCTTTATTTTATTACATAACAATCAATTTTATACTGATACGATGGTTTTGGAAATAGACATTTCATATCAAAGTGCCAGACTCAATACACACAAGGAAGGGCACTGCTGGCCGCTTATTATACAATGTTTTTATCAGACCTCCCCTCTGACTGGTTTTCATACATTGTTCTAACTCAGCATCTAATCAGTGGAGGGAGAGCAGAGCTGCTCATGTAAAGCTCGGCGGTGGCCTTGGATGTGGCCTTGGCTATCACTCCACCACAGCATACACTTCCTATCACTGCACGTAGGCAGACATGGGACTGTGTGCGTCACGGTTATCTGTTTTTCATGTAAGAATCAGAAAACACAGATCAGTGGAGCCATGTTACAAAACAGGACATTTTTAACCTTTGAACCAAAGAGTGCTTCTGTATTAGTTTGACAGTTTATTACAAATTAATTAAAACTTTTCATGCTTTTATTATACTGTTTTTGGGGTATTTCACCTTAAACTTCGTGGGAGGTGCATACGTAATATGGAGTATTATGGTGCAACAATGTGAAATATTTTCTGCTTTTATAACCAACATCAATCTGAAAAATCATCAGACAGAAAATCATCTCTTTGTGTTTGTTCCTGGCTGAAGCTCACCTACCCTTTCTTCTTCACCTTTTTTCTTCTTTAGTGAAAGAATCCTAATACACCATCTACCAAAGACTTTTGGAAACATCTAAAAGGAATTGATCCAGCTCTGACAAAAAGGATTTCTTTAGCTGGTTATAATAATGCAAGCTGCCGGTAAGCCTCTCACTTCATCCTGATGATCACAGATACTGAGGCTAAATTTCTCAGCTTCAACAGTTCATGGTTTTTCCCTGTGTGGAGGTTTTGAAGTTTGAGGCCTGGTACACAGGTAAGACTTTTTTAAAGAACATGCCAGACTTTGAAACAGAAAGAGACTCCACACTTTGAGACAAATAATGTCAGATTTACAGATATCAGATTTGTTCTTGTTGAGTGTAGTATCCCACGAAAAAGCGACAAAATATAGGCTACCACTTACCGAACACAACCAAGACTGTAGATGTCTTCTTATGAACTCATTTTATGTCCAGCTCCTTTACATGTCAGTTTGTTGCGTAAATGACAGTTTCACCACAAAATCACAAATTGGTCCCCCATTTCTGATGTTCATCAAACTTCATGCCACGTCTCTACTCACATTGCTATGGCTTCGTTTGCTTCCTGCCTCAGCGAGCTTTCTCCCTGATTGGATTTGTTCATAAATATTGAAGAAATTTAATATTTATGATTTCAAGTCTAGGCATCCCCAGTCCCCTTCGAAGAGGATAACATGACCCTTAAAACACCTCACACCACAGGATGATCTGGTGAGATGGTCTTAAGACCACCAGACATTCCTTAAAATAAGCCTTTGCTGACTTTTGTTGCAGCAGGTTGATGCTCACAACAACAAGTTTGCTGGCTCAACACCCCTCCCCTCCTCCGGTATTGATCAGAGCCTTTAGTGTTAAAGGATAAGTTCGGTTTCTGCAGCTTTCACATTGTTTATAGAATGAAGCAGAACAATATACTCACCCAGAAGGCTTTCCTGATGCAAACAGTGCTTCGGGAGATATTTAGATCCAAAATCGAGCGGTGGAATCCGTATAATGGTAGCACATATAGGGCATACAGCACCGCTCCTAAAACTGCATTAATCGTCCAAAAACTCATTAGTTTCACCAATATTCCATTATGGTCCGTTTGGCTACTCCTCCACGACAGTCTGTGTCACTCCAGTTCCAGGCGACACATGGTGATGTGTCCTTGGGCAAGACGCTTAACCCAAGTTGCCCCCACTGCTGGGGAGCAACTTGGGCATGGACATGAAAGGGCGTGAATGTGTTAAAAATACTGATGGATAACTAACATAGAAATCCTGAACCATCAGTGAGTGAATGTGAGAGCGAATGGGTGTGAATGGGTAAGTGTGACCTGCAGTGTAAAGCAGCTTTGAGTAGTCCAAGACTAGAAAAGCGCTATATAAGCTCAAGTCCATATTTTTCTTGCTTCAAGTGAACCAAGTACAGATAGATAATAGCATTCCTTGTGAGTAAATAAGGAAAGTTATGTTATTGAGTTTGTAGGAAAGGAAAACAGATAAATATAAACATTTTGTGGATAACCCTTAGGCCTGTAAAATGCTAATAAAGCATTTTTTGTTTTATATGCTGTTTAGTGTGTTTTCTTAGCCTCCTCCTCATGAAAGATTACCTCTATGCAGAAGAAAGAAACCCTACAACACCTGAACTTCTCACTCTTCTCTTTTTATGTGGCCTGCTATCAACTGGCCATTGGTTCAGGGTACCCCACCTCTTATCCACTGTCAGCTGGAAAGCCTCCAGCCCCCACAGCCACAATACAAAGAAGTGATATAGACAATGGGGAATGGATGGACCAGTGAACCCATTAGTGACAGGACCTCCAACAGAGCATCTCAGGCAAACAGAAAATACTCTTGGGGTGCTTACAGTGTTAGAACGAGAAGACTTTTTGAATGTCAGTGACTGTGAACTATAGCCTGACACACCTGATGGTCCATTTCATACATTTCACCAGCCCATCTGGGAAAGAGCTCATGGAAAGTGTTTGGGAATGGAAGCAAACTTTAAAAGCAAATCCGAGTGGTGATCGTCCCAAAAATCACATTACAGGCCAACCAGATCATGTGGTTGGCTGGTGCTACTGTGGCGTAATAAAGAGCAGATTGAAAGACACTTCCTAAAACAAACTGTCAACAAAACATGTCAGAGGTGGAATGAAAATGTCCTTGTTATAGATAAGTTTGTCGTGTTTTTTTTCATTTGATAAATGAATGTGGTTCAGATCTGATAAAACTGCTACTGAAGCTGTTAACATATAAGCTAATCTCTGTCCAAGCAGTCAGTTCCTGCTGTTGTCTAAATCGAAGCCCCTGCCTTTTCCTGCTCTAAAGGACCCTGATTGGGCTGTCCCACTCTGAGCTGCTCACACTGGTTGTAGATTGGAGCAAGATGGATCTGCCTGATTACAGACATTGAAACAGGCTGTATAGAAAGGTTAACTGTAAACATACCTTCAAAAATGAACTGAAGTCACAAAAAATATATGGGCTCTTTTAACAGCAAGTTGGAGTTATCCGAAAATGACCACCTGCCAATTTTTAAAGGAAAAGGTCTCATTCATTGAAGAATGAGGCCTGTGCTCGACTACATTTTTATAAAATGCCAGAATGCAAAAGTATGCGATTCAAATTTGGAGGCCACTGCGCCTGTTTAACTTTTTTTGGCTGTTATTTTTTTCAGAAGGGTTTATATGTTTCATAGCTTGTTGCTTAATTAAGTGAGTTATGTCTGCATTTATTATGTATCATAGTCCTGATGTTTTCTGGATAAATCTTAACATGAGCTTGTGAACAGACTGCTACGCCAACAATCTAACAACATATTTTATTTTCAGTATTGCTCGTTTGTGGTGATGAGTTTCATACGCCACTGACTGATGTTACATGTGCGTGGACCGAAAGACTGTGTGTGCTTTTCTGTGGTGTGGAGGCTCATGTGATTTTTATCATGTGTCGCAGGCAGGAGAAGTGATATTTCATGCTCTTGTACTTTAGTATGTTGTAAGCCTTATTCGGATTACGTTCTAGTGTACTTTGTGTGATGATGTAAATGTTCTGAGGGGGGATTGTTGTTGTACTGATTGGGGTGAACTAGGGATGCATGTTAGGGTCTAATACCAATATCTCAATATTTTTAGGCTATATCGCGATACACAGTATAAATCTCGGTATCTTGATTTCTCTTCTAAATCACCATATAAATGTTAAATTCAACCCTTAGGTGCATAAAATAACACCAGTATAATGGTCTAAGCAGACTCTTTGGTTAAACTGGAAACTGGCATCCAAAAAAGTGAATATCAAAATCAATTAGGTTAAGCAGACACTTTGTCTCAAACCAGGCTGCTGCATTCACAAGCTTTAAAAAATTAAAATAAAAAATGGCATAGTAGGCCTTTCTACTGTGGCTCAGCTTAAAGGAATACTCCGATTATTTTGGACCCACGCCCTTTCCCTATCATTGACAGAGTGAGACAAGCTCAAAAATACCTTTTTTGTGTCTCTGCGTCCAGTGGCTGGCTCCCAGCTGTTAGCTCCGTAGGTAGCTTAGCTCAATCGCTGGAAGTCAATAGGAGTCAAAGCCGGACTGACGAAAGTGGACAAAATACTCCTTGCAGTGGTCCTGTGGAGGGCGTATTAGCACCTAAAGTAAATCCGAATGGCTATAAAACATTTTAAAAGACGTGTTTTCTTTCTTAAATCCGTTAAAATAACGTTTACATAAACACAGACCTGCGCATGCGCAGTGCTCCGCAGACCGGAAGTAGCAGCCGGACTGACAAAAGTGGACAAAATACTCCTTGCAGTGGCCCAGGGGATGGCTTATTAGCACGTGAAGTAAATCCGAATGGTTATAAAACATTTTAAAAGACGTGTTCTCTTTTTCAATCCGTTAAAATAACGTTTTGATACACACACAGATCTGCGCATGCGCAGTGCTCCGCGGACCGGAAGTAGTAGCCGGACTGACGAAAGTGGACAAAATACTCCTTACAGTGGTCCAGGGGATGGCTTATTAGCACGTGAAGTAAATCCGAATGGTTATAAAACATTTTAAAAGACGTGTTTTCTTTTATAAATCCGTTAAAATAACGTTTTGATACACACAGACCTGCGCATGCGCAGTGCTCCGCGGACCGGAAGTAGCAGCCGGATTGAGCACTGCGCATGCGCAGGTCTGTGTGTGTATCAAAACGTTATTTTAACTTTTATAATACCTCTTTCTACTCAATATGATCATCGAATTACAAAAAAACATCTGAATACAATCAGATAAATGGTAAAAATGTCCTCAAATGGATTATCAGTTGCCAAAAACACCCAATGTATCAAATGAGATACGAAAAATCTATATGATGAATTTAATGGACATTTTGATTTTTATGGATTTTAGCAGAAAGTGAAACAAACATTTCAGCTCCAAAAAATTATAATTTTCTGGCTATTATCTATGGTCTTGGGCCTTAAAGGGTTAACTTATTTAAGATAACCTATTTTGATGCTAACTCATCTTAAAGTGTGTATTTCGATCAGGCATATATCTAAAAGTGAGACTTTTTTGTAATTACTTAGAAACTCCCCACAGTCCCTTTAACTACATGAGATATGCATGAAATACCCTGTTTTTATCACATGAAAAAAGATTATTTAAAAGATGCTCAGCTTAGTTGTACTGTAACTGCTCAAAAAATATGATTTTTTTATAGTTAATACAAATAATTTAATACTTTATAATTTTTAATTGCATGTGATGAACTAGAAAAGGACTCGGAGAGCGTAGACCTCCGCCAGCGCCACAGTCCTCACCCATATTGTGATTTTTACCATAAATATTAGTCCTACCTTTATTTCATCGAAGTATTTAGATTCCTTGACCATGAAAACATACCATTAGCAATTGGATTCATAATTTCTATTTTATTTTAGTAGTTGTTCACAAAAATCACGTTTTTCATCAGACGCTGATCCAGATCAACACCAAAATTGGATCAGTTCTTTTTTCTATCATGCTGATCATTTCCTTAAAATTTCATTAAAATCCATCCATGACTTTGACTTATTTTGTTCACAGACGGACAGACAAACAAACTGTCCCGAAAACAGAACCTCCTTGGCGGAGGTAATCATGAAATTATGTCATAGTTCTATTTACCATTATTGATAATAAAAGTGACAGATATTTTCTCATAAGAGGGAGGAGAACATACTGTAATACTTACTGGGGCCATGCCTTTGGCGATGTACTTTGTCACTGCAGCAGTGATTAATTTCCATTTTGGACTTTTTTTGTCATATGGACCTAAATTGGCATAAAGTGCCAGAGTTTTTTGCTTCGTAGCATTTGTCGGTTTCTTTAACATTTCGTATGGTGTAGGAGGAGAGGTAAATGTGAAGTTTGACTCAGTCTTTGTTTCGTAGTGAATGACATTTCAGGTGGTGAAACAAAATTGTGGTATGCATTACTACCTTTCATTGTTATAGTTTTGCGGCTTTTTTTGCAGATAACTGTATTTTGTTCCACGTCGTCCTGGCAAAACCTGAACTTTTACAAGATGATAGAGCCAGTACTGTGCTTTTTTGGAACCAAGTCGTCCATCTCCATCTTCTATTAAAGTCTTAGTAACTCGTAAACTCGCCTGGAGGTTGGACTTTTCTGTTGCCCCCTCCAAACTCTTCTCCTTCCTCTCCTGATATATCAACACGCACGCACGCACGCACGCACGCACGCATGCACGCACGCAGTATAGTTTTCCGGATGGTTGGAGAGTATGCTGCTTGCTATGAGAGGAGCGCCGAGAGAGAGAGGAACGAAACTTCAAAGAGAATTTCAAACTGCCGTCTTAAAACATTCACATGTTATGATATGGTCAATCTAACATCTCACATGGAACAACCCGCAATGTTTAGACTATACTCGATATATGAGTATCGAGAGCTTTAAATATATTTTAAGGAAGGGTGGTGGTCTAGGTGTAAAAGCCATGATTTACTGAAGGTATCATCAGGTCAGCGCTCTGTATTTTCTAATCCTATCTTAAATAGATGGTTCAGGTACCTGGCATGAGCCTGACCATGTAGACCAAATATTTTGTTTGTAATGTGTTAATTTCCTGTGACCAATCCACCCTGATAAGGCCCTATTTTAAGACATGGCATAGTCTACATATCATTTGGCACCATTTATAGCAATGTATAGCATTAGCATCTGTCCCCAGATTTCTGAATGGAGAGAGCTCTGAGCTGTGACACTGCAGTAGACGTTCAGGCTCTTGCCATGTACTTCACACAACCCCACTTGAAAAAATCTGAACTATCCCTTTAAAATAACACCTTAAAAACTAAGCAGAACAGTTCTGTTTGTAGATGGAGAAAGAGTGTGAGGGGGAGGAGGGAATCTTTTCCAGCTTCATGTGAGGGGGTTGCCTGTTACATCAACTCTCTGTGAAGCCATGAACCTTTGTAACAGCTGACCTGAGAGGTACCACTGACTGTCCTCTGGGACGGGTGAAGCTGCACCTTTCACTCCTGCAACTTTAGCCTCGTTTGTCATTATTGGACACACTTTTCGATTACTGCTTTGTCTATTAATACATCTTCTTGTTGAAAACAAAACACATTTGCACCAGATTGTAAAAATGTACGGTTGTGTACCTTCAAGATGCTCGCATCTAGCTCTCATTGTAGTATGACAAAGACAAGTGTGTTGGTCGGGCCTCCCTAAAAGTTTGTAGGAGGACTTCTGGGGAGGCACAGAATGAGAAAGCAAACAAGCAGAGAATGTTCTGCTCATTCAAATTCTGTGCTCCATGCAGCAAATAATGAATATTTTCCCCATGAATGCATTGTGATGTTTTTGAGGAATCAGATTCCAGAGGGATCTTCGACAAGAGTAAATCTACAAAAGTAAATCTACAAGTTTGAGTTTTTGGAAATCAGTCTTTAACAAAATCTCCATGGCAAAAGTCTGTGCTAAGAGTTGCTTGCTATTTTTGCAAAAAGTTGTTTTTCAAAAAGATAAAAAATATATTTTTTTATGCTTGATTTAAATTGGTCAAGTATTAAGACTTACCTGGAATTCTGAAAATATTTTAATAAGCAATGTTAAAAAAATGATGAAAAAACTGTTTTCCCAATTTAAAAACAAAAAAACAATGAGACCAATATTTAAATGACTAATATTGTGATATTCTATAATTTACTATTGAAGGTACTTTGAAATATTTATGTATCATTAGTTTACAGGGGCCACAACAGATATTAACCAGTTCATTGGGAGGCTCCCTCTACCCCTGGCAATAAATACTCAGTTTTCCTTGTCTCTGATGGTTTCAAGCCCTGTTTTCATGTCTAAAGCTTGTGACTGGGGCAGGAAGGGGCATGTCAGTCTTTATTTTGCAATGTTGAAGACACAGCCTCAGTGCAAAGCTAGGCACAGGGTGAAAGCAAATTGAAATATTTGCCTACTGTGCATGGGTGTGCTTTGAGCTTAGATCAAACCTGTCAAGAGTGTAATCTCTCATTCCCTTTAAATCGGTGCATGCCTGGTGTTTTGCTATTCACAACGGGTTTAGTTGTTTGGTCTGAATTTCAGTTGTATTATTTGTTGTTGGGATCCATGTGCTCTAAAAGGAACATGTCCCTGCAGAAGCCTAAAACAAAGTTGGCTGACCATCTCACCCCCTAGGTTTCACACGTAGGTGTGAACCCTCTGACAAAGACAATAAGACCCTGCTCTGCTATGCAGGCTTTCTTCTTTCTGAACCATGGAGAGAAGGGGACACAGCTCCTCTCTCTCAGCTCTTTCTCAGCCTGTAGAAAGAGACACAGAACCTCTCCAGTCTCTTCTAAGGAATACAACTAAAGACTTCTTCCCCAGTCCTGCTCAGCGCAGACTGTAGCACCATAGTCGACACAAGAGCCAGCTTAAGAAACAGGAGTTCCTGATTGAAACAGGAAACAACACAACAGAGTCAGCATTGAGCTGCTAACTCAAGGGACAAAAGAGCAACCAGTGGACTTCAGAGCAAGGAGCTGAAGGGACAGCCGGCCTGCAACCCACTTGGAAACCACCAAACTTGTAGCACTGGACTTTGCAGAGGAGAACCAAACAGGACACCATTTCCTCCCATGGACTTGGTAATATAACTGGGCCTTAGAGAGTTCATAGCACGGCTAAGCACAGGAGTATTTGGCTTTACAATCACTGCATTGCTTTATTGAATATGTTCTTAGAGCTTTAAGCTATAGCTAACTGCTGCTTATTTTAACATTACCATTTCATGTCGAGGCATCAACTTTACATAAAGAGACCATTTCTAACTTCCACCACTCTCCATGTGGTCCTGTTTGCAAATGCCTTTGTGTTAAGACACCCTTGTGGGGCAGCCATCTCGCCTTTGTCACACACACACACATACACACAAACACACTTGTCCATAGGACTTAGGTTAGGTTAGATATTGTATGTGTTCATGTTTGGTTTGTCAATAAATGATTTTGAACACAAAGTCAGTTGCATAAGAATGAATCTTGCCAACTTCTTCTGTGAAGAACTCCAAATCCCTCAACTTTGAGTGACAATTCATTAGGTAACTTTGGTCATTTTTATTAAGTTAATTATAAATCATGGTTCCAAATTAATAGTCAGTAACCCTTTTGAGACTGACTTAATAAATTGACTATCATTTCCCTTTATGGGTGGTGCCTGGAGGTAGATTTAATATAAATTAAATCCCATAACTTAATTTAAACAATTATTTCTGATAGCCAATATTATTAAGTGACACAGTAAATAGTTGCCCACGGATCATAAAGCACAACAGTGTTACCTTCTTTCATTGTGCCACATTACTCAAAGAACACACAGAACACTTTATGATATGCATTCATGCTAAGATTCAAGTGTTTAAAATGATTTGTTTTGCATGCAAAAACATATTGGACAGCCTGTTTATCAGCTGTGAGCATTATTGTCAATGATATTCAGTTTGTTTAAACATATTGGAAATGGAACTTCATGTTGTGAAGACATTTCTAATCTGGTGTTTGTTTTTTCTTGTATTGGGGAGTATTGCACATGCTGAAGTGGACAGGAATGGTGCACTGAGGAGTGCTGCAAAGAACAGCACTCTTAACTCCGTACCATCTTCTTCCGCTTATTCGTGGTCGGGTCGCTGTGGCAGCAGCCTAAGCAGGTAAGCCTAGACTTCCCTCTCCCCGGCTACCTCATCCAGCCCTTTCCAGGGGATCCTGAGGCGTTCCCGAACAGCTGAGAGTCATAGTCCCTCCAGTGTGTCCTGGGTCTTCCCTGGGGCTACCTGCCAGATGCCTGAGCCACCTCATCTGGCTCCTCTCAACACGGAGGAGCAGCAGTTCTACTCCGAGCCCCTCATGGACGACAAAACTTCTCACCCTATTTCTAAGGGAGAGCCCGACTGAGTCAAGTCATTTCAGCCGCTTGTACTCATCATCTTGTTCTTCAGTCACGACCCACAGCTCGTGTGAGGATAGGCAGGAAGATCGGGTGGAAAATCACAAGCTTCACCTTCCAGCTCAGCTCCCTTTTTACCACGGCCCGGTACAGAGCCCGCATCACTGCCGATGCCGCACCAATCCACCTGCCGATCTCCCAATCCATCCTTCCTCTGCTCGTGAGCAAGACATCGAGGTTCTTGAACTCCTCAACTTGGAGCAGAATCTCATGCCCGACCCGGTGAGGACAATCCACCCTCCCCCGGGCGAGGTTCATGAACTCGGATTTGGAGGTGCTGATTCTCATCCCAGCTGCTTCCCACTCGACTGCCAACTGATCCAGAGAGAGCTGCAGGTCACAGTCCGATGGAGCCAACAGTACCACATTAGCTTTGTTTCTTAACTGTCCATCCCCTAATGAACTTTTAACCTTAACTTTGAATAAATGCTGATATTTAATGGTCTAGGTATGCTGCTGGGCATCCCATGTAGTGTATGTTTTCATCTTCCACATGTGTGCCAATCTCTTTAATGCATCCTCAAAATATCCGAGACACTCTGACTTGAGAGGACTTTGGACTTAAAGGTGTAGTCAGCGAAAACGAGTGGAGAGGTTTTTGATAAACAAATTTAAACCCGCCTCTCCCTTCATACCTCACCCCTGGCTCCACCCCTGAAAGTTGATGGACGTGCATCATCATGGAAATGGCCGTAGAAACTGCATAGCTGACCAACGTAGCTAAGGTAACCCTGACTCGTCAGACAATAGTAGCCACAACTTGACTGCTGTTATTGATAACATCACAACAACAGTACATTCTGGCAGATTAGACAATAAGATGAATGCCCAACGGCTGTTACTGTTATGTGAAGCACCACAAAGCTTATGTTGCTTACCTGTCCAGCACGAAGACGGCGACATCCGCGTCCGTCTTCAGGTCTTTCAATTCGCAGAGTTCCCTCCACGGTTGGAAAGTAACACCAATGTTGACCCGGGTCTTTGCCCTTCATGGTCATAGCCCTTCTTTTTCACTTTTCACTCCTCTGACCTCTTTCTTTTGGGCTGTTTTTCAGCTATTGCCACTGCACCTATTGTATCTCTCTCTTACGCTAACTGTGCACGCTACGCAACCTGCTACTCCCCCTCCCCCCTCTGTCTGATCTGCGCACAAGTATGATCGTCCCCTGGATGTGGGAGGGTGTATCCTGTTCTGGTGACTCGGCCCGAGCCACAGTATTTACCTGCTGAAATTAAGAGCCAAGGCTGTGTATTGAAACCAGACTTTTCTTCAACATGCTGTCAGTGGTGACATCTTGTGGATGGAGAAGAGAAATACGGTGATTTTGACAAATAGTGCATTAGATTAGAAGATCGCTGACTGCACATTTAAGACCAGGAAAGAGGCCATTTGAAGCAAAGTCAATTCTTGTGTATTCAAGTTAGAAATACACTTATTTGCACCTGACCACTCCTCATCTTCAGAAAACCACACCCCTTGCACAGATAGAGAAGTACATGATGATTTGTTCTTGTAACAGCACGAGTGTTGGATTATTCCTGTGCCAAGAGGAATTGGTGAAGACACCTGCGACTCACGTGAAAAGTCTGTGCCTGCCGAGCCCTTTCTGTTTTTCTGCGTGGATTTCAGTTGCCTTTGTTCGCTGTATCCGACTATTTTCTATCTATGTCCTTTAAGAGCTTATTTATTGTGTATCTATTGTCAAGATACTTGACTTTCTCTGTCACCAGCAGCTGGGCACAATTTTACAGTTTGGGATCAATAAAGTAAACTGACAAAGTGTATTTTTAGGTGTAAACCAGCATTTCTTTCTACAAAAAAACTGCATAATATTAGTCCACGCTGTGTTTTCTCTGCCTCTAAGATCATGGGATGTCTTCAAGGCCTGTGCAAGTTGTGTGGAAAACTCCCACACACAAGTCGATAGCTGTCACTATATCCTCTGCAGCAAGCTGGCTGAGGCAACCATGTGAAATGTAAGTGACAGAATAATGTCTTAAACTGCTATGTTACTTTTCTAATCCATACAAAGCCTAAATGGTGCAGCCTGTGTGAGCTGACATTCACTAGCCCCTACAATTTATGACTCCAAATGCTGAAATTTAGTGCAGCTGTGAAAATGAAGCATGCAGGGAGTATAAAGTCAAATTTACTGCTTGATTTATTGGAGAGAAACCAACAGATTTTTGCTCAAAGAAGATGTGAATTAGAACAAGGCATTGGTACTCATTCGAGCTTCTTGAACATTTGGACTTTACAGACAACATTCTCCATCACCATTATCAAAACACTAAGGTATCAATGAGGTAATGTCTGTTAAGAAAACAAGATCATTTCTGAGAAATACTAAAAATGGTATTGGTATCTCTTTAGATGAAATTATATATTATGAAACTGAAGTAACCAGCTAATTCAAACTTCCAAATGATCAAAAACAGCTGTTTAATCATTAACCAACTTTACTTTATGTATGCTAACCTGGCACACCAGATGGACCATTTAATATATTTCCTTTGTCCATCTGGAAAATAGCCAATGGCAAGTGTTTGGAGAGAGCCAAACCTATCAACAGCATATCCAGCAGGTGATTGAACAATCGTTCCATCAATCCGCATTTATTACAGGCCAGTCAGATAGCGCAGTAGGCGGGAGCTACTGCACTACACACCTTGAGCCACTTCCTAAATCCTTAAACAAACTCTTATCAAAACATGTTGGAAACGGAGCAAAATATCCTTTCAGTAAAGACGTTGTAGCACTGGTATTTGTTTTTCATTTTATAAAGAAATGTGGCCTTATAAAGCTGCTACTGAATATATAAGTGATTTCACAGTGTTTTCAAAATATAAGTGTTTTCACAGTAGATTTTGTCACATTTTCTTTATTTCCATGCACTTTTTGAACATTTAAAACCGAATAGCATGAGAGGTAGTAGGAAGTAGGAGTCCCATATTTTGGTCTTGGGCTGCCTTTTAGCCACCCCTGATTTGACACCCCAGTGTTAAAGCTGATTGTGAAACCAGCAAGAGTGCCCACAGAACTTTTCAATAGCTTGGTTTGTTTGAGATTATCATTTATGTCTCAATTTTAAAGTATTCCTAAAGAAATATTTACTTACTGTGTCTGTTAACACCAATTAAGAAGGCCACAACATAAACCCTAGCACCAGTCAGACAAATGGTTGGAAATGATACGGAACTAAAAATGATTTTACATAGAAATTTCCCCCCCAAACAGTTTCATATCACAGACATCATAACTGTAATTGTCCTCCACCCCAGGTACCTCCAGTGGTCTCATCAGTGTATAGGTCCTGGTCTTCAGAAGTCTGGTACCTCATTCCATCCTGCAGGCCTCATCATCACCTCAGTCCCCAGCAAGCTGCTCAGAAATCTGCCTCTCATCCTGTATTCCCCACCTCCACCACTGGTGTTATTATATCACTACCCCGAAAGTACATGAGGACTTCATAACAGAGTCTAAGACACATTTTTTTACAATTACACATTTTTTACTCATCCATATTTGCAAAAAAAATAGTTCACCTGAAATGTGTCTCTCAGGAATGAATTACAACATGCCAAGATGGCAATGAAAACAGAGGAAATGAAATCCTTTCCTCAGTCGAGGACTCCCCAACATTTCTCTTTTGTTTATTGGCTTTGATGCCAACCAGAACTCATACCGGGACAGATGAGGACATTTATGGTGTGGGTACCAATGTATCATTTACTGTTAGACCACATTTAATTAAAGAGTAAACACACAAACAGATCATAGTTTCTAACCACAAACAACAAAATATTTGAATACAGTCCAGTCCTGCTTTTTTATCACATATGGTCCAACTGAACTTTGATACTTGACCACAAATCCTTCCCCATGTTTTTTTTTTCAGTTCTCTTGTCTACTGAATCTCCACTGTGTAATTATCCGAAATGTCAAGTGTCTTTTCCTGGTCTCTTACTCATTTGTTCATCACTTGTTTAAAGAAGTTCACAGTGTTATAATTCAAGTAAACCATCCATTTGACTGTGGTCTAGTTCTGTTGTGTGGTCTAGTTCTGTTGTGTAGAATTACATGTTGTTATTCCTCATTGCATACTTGTTTGAGGCACGGAGCTCTGTGGGGTGATCAGTTGAGCAAATGGCATCCTTTGGGTTATCAAGTGGGCACCCTCCTTCTTGGGTGTTTTGCTGATAGGCCCACGACACCTCCAGAGGGTTCAGCAGTGAATTACAGAATTCAAGGTTTACCATCAACTCATTTGATAGCCCAAGTGGAGTCCTTCCTCTTCAACCAGAGCCATTGACTCCCCTTTCCTGCAGTCTTGGAGAGGTCTTTGACTGCTTGCTGGTGGGCCTTCCCTGGCAGTCCCAACTCTCTTGAGTAGCCTGGATGTTGAAGTGGCAACGAACCCTCTTCAGCCTACCTCCACTGGGCGTATCTTCGCTTTCCAGCCTAGTTGTTGCTTATCAGCTGCAAGCTCAGCGTATCTCCACTTCTTTCCCTCGTAGGCCTCCTTCACACCCAGGGCACAGAGAGCTTGATGATGAAGACAACCTTGAGCAATGAAGACCACAGCACATGTCTGGTTGCAAATTGGTGGATGCAATCTCAGCTGGGAAACAGAGCTTCTGGTCCAAGTCTGCCAGCATCATCTGCCAGATGATGGGGCTGGAAGGGCGTAGACACTTATTCGACTCTCCAGTGCTGCTTCAAGACATTTTAAGACCTAGTTGTGCCGTCTGGTGTACCAGCCCTTGGTGAGGCTGGTCTTGCAGCCCACTAAGACGTGCTTTAGTGTTGAAAGCAAGGGATCTTCGCTATACCACTGGCTTAGGTTTGCGGGGGAAGGCAGGACACGGTCGGCAGCTCTGATGGTAAAGCTTGCCCTGAATGTCTCCATCTCCCACAGCTCTTTCCAAGATATCTTCCCTTTCCCTGTCAACCACTGCCCTTGCTTTGCCTGCACCGCAGCTTGTGCACGCCTTCCTGCTTCCTCTTCCCAACATACCTCCTGGACCACAAGCTTGCGTTTCTGTGCAGGAGTGGCCCTGCTCCAGGCTGGCCCCAAGACCACTCCTCCCCTCCTGCATGTGGCCCACAATGTCTATGTGTCTGAGTGCTGCCTTTGCCTGCTCAGACGCAACCAAAGGAGTCCACTTCCTCCCAGCCACCAGGATGGGGACAGCTTGGGCTACTGAATTGCTTGACTCCAGCAGCATCATCTCCAGTCTGACATTGCTGCACTTGCACTCCTCTGATAGACTGGTGATGGGCAGTTCCATCATCATTTTGCCATAGAGCCCAATGCTACTAAAGCACCTGGGAAGGCCAAGCCACTTCTTTGCATACGAGCTGACCAGCCTCTCCAGTTTATCAACCTTCGTGAACGGGACTTTGCACAGGGATAGTGGCCACATGAGACGAGGGAGTAGTCTGTACTGCATGCACCAAAGCTTCAGCTTACCAGGAAGTAGGGTTCTGTCAATGTTCTCCAGACTGCTGGCTACCTCCTTCCTGAGCTGATCAACCTGCTCCTTGTCTTTTAGGGAAGCATCAGTACACTGACCTAGGCTCTTCACAGGATTCTCAGAGACAGTTGGGATATGTTCCTTGTGAAGTCGTGGTCAGACAGCTTCCCCTTATCAGTGGAGATGCTTCTTGAATTGCTCGGCTTTATCTTCATACAAGCCAGCTCGATGTTATCCTGGAGCTTTCTTAGTCACCGTGCAGTGCAAGCCTTGGTTGTGGTGAGTGTTGTGAGGTCATCCATGCAGCTCTGATAGGCGGTAGCCTCAGACCAGGTTTTATTTTCTGATCGCCAACCACCCATTGAGAGACCCAGATGATCACCTCCATGGGGTGAAGACTAGCAGGGAGATTGTGCAGCCGGCCATGATTCCTACTGTCATGCCTTGCAACACTGTGGCGAACTCAGATGTTGTCAAACAAAGCTTGATATCCTGGAAGTAGGCCATTTCAAGGGATGTGAAGGCTGTTGGGACCCTTAAGTAGTCAAAGGCTATCCACAGGAGGTTGTGAGGGACTGAGCCAAAGGCATTGGTGAAATTCAGAAAAAACACGTGAAGATCTTTTCTCCCCTTCTTGTCAACTTGGATCTGATGCCAGATAACACTTGCATGTACCGCACACCCAGAATCTTGTGATGCCTGCTTTCTTGATTGGTGTGTCAATCAGATTGTGTCTTTGCAGGTTTCCTGCCAGCCTCTGAGCTACCAAACTGTGGGAGATTTTTTCTCTAGATATTTAGAAGGCTGATCTGGCATACCTGGACGATCTCTGATGAATCCTTTTCCTTGGGGATAAGGATTCCTCCAGCTCTGCGCCAAAATGTTGGTGTATCCTTCTTTTGCCACACTCTCATCATCTTCCAGAGGAATTGCAAAACACCTGGTGTTTGTAGAGCCTGTATGGCACTCCGTTCTGACCTGGAGCTGATGCAGCCCTTGCTCTACTCACAGTTTTGTCTATTTCACTCCATCTGGGTAGGCTGATGTCCAGCTTGTCTGGTGGGAGAATGACTTCCTCATGTTGTCGGTCATCAGCGCAGGAATTTTTCAGATGTTCTTCCAGGCTGGCCTTTGACACTGAGAGACTTTCATTCTCCTTTGTGAAGTAACTTTTAAAAATTTTGAAAATTGTAAAACAAGTTAAAACTTGATAATTGTTCAGCATGCTGCCATTTTAACAGGGTCCATGTTTAGCTAGGCTATGCAATAGAGTTAGCATCCCATGATTTTGTCTCTACTGTGTGAAAACATAATGTGTGTATTTTTTATATAAAACATCTGTTTCTAACCCCAGCCATCAGCCAAGGGAGGGGAGGGGCCACAGAAATAGTATCTTGTCATTCGATAATTTGATTTCCCTCAGAGGAGTGCTCACTGATGGTTACAGCACAATTACAGCTTTATGGGAGCAGGGTGAGGGGGAAACAGATTATTGCAGTAGTGTTGGGACAGGAGCAGCTGGACAATAAAACTTGCTTGCATCTTCTCTCACTCCCCCTCATCACTAGCACCCAGAGACCTGCCGTAAGTTGAACAAAAATGAGTTACTGATATGTTTCATCTTAACTCCGAAGGCCCTAATTTTGTGGCGCAGTGCAGGGGGCGCTGAGCCGGCGCACCCTTCGCAGTGTTAATTTTGTCCGGCGCACTGCTGTGCGCTGCCAATTTGATAATTTGTTAGACCGTCTGCGCAGAGCTGGGTGTGACGGGGCACCAGGGGAAGGTGTTGACAGATTCACGTTGGTGCAGTGACAATTTCGTGCCACAAAACTGTGCGGAAGGTGTGCTGAAAGCTGGCCAGCTCCAACCTGGTCTATTCTCGGCGCAGGCGAAGCACACCCTCCGCAGCTGTAATTTGGCGACAGGCACACATGTGCGCACATATCAACAAAGCCTCAGAGGCAGGTTTCCAGAGCGTCAGGCACATTTTAATGCAATAAACAATTACAGCAATCACTATTTAATGGAACCGTCTGAACCAGTATATACATTCGTATCTATATTAACTGTCCCATCACATCTGATGTCGGATTAAAGCCGTTTGTCATCATGGAAACTTAACCTGACGGCAGCTGGAAGTTTGATGCACATCTTACAAGTCAGCAATAAACAGACTTAACATCTGATACTGAGTAAATATCTGGCTTCTCTCATTTCGTTGAATTCAAAGAAAAGAGGGAGAAAAAAGACAAAGGAAAAAGAGAGAAAACAAATGTATGTCACTCAGGATTTTCCTGTGATTTCCCGTATTTCTCTGTTTTAGTCTTTATTTTTGACGTGATCTAAAAAGATGGAGTACATTATTGCAAGGAGGATGAGGCAGAGACACCGGGGAATATACAGTGTATCACTAAAGGCTCTGCTATTCGGTGTGGACAAACCAGGAATGCAGGTGGATCACAAGCATTATGAAGTGATAAGCCAGCTGATGTGTAACTGTCTCTTAATTTTGTACTCCTATTAATGTCAAAGGAACAGATTACCCCTCTGTGTGTGTGTGTGTGTGTGTGTGTGTGTGTGCATAGACCACGTGACAGAGGCTCTGACCATCTCCAGACCAATCAGAGGCCGCGCCTCGGCCGCAGCGCATTTAAAGGCAAGGAGAGGTGGTCATTTGATTGGTGAAGACAGCAGTGGGCTGCGTTAAACCCACTCACTCCTTTTCTCCTCCGTCTCTGGCACTTGCGCGGAGGGGCAGGGATGGAGGCGTTGATGCGCCTCTCTGCGCCTTTCTTGGCACTGAAGAAAACTTGCAAAGTTTGCTGGTCACACCCTGTCCCCGCGGGGAAGGCTGGCGCAGGGCAGGTGCGCCTGCGACTGCGCCTGGTCTACAAAATTAGACCCCTGAGTTTTAACCATAATCTTTGTCTTGAGTCGGTCATTCAATATTTTGCTGGCACAAAGTTGACATTCTGACAAATACAAGGTAGTAAAAGTAATGAAATGTGCCAACAAGATGGTAAAAAACTGTCAAGGGGTTCCTACTTTCATGTACGTGACACAAAAAGTAGCTATCGGGCTATAGGGAATAGCAGTACAAAATTAAGTGACAGTTATTTAAACACAGCAGCAGACCAATCCATTCATCATGCCTGTGATCTACCTGCATTCCTGGTTGGTCATTGCAAAATAGCAGAACCTTTGGTGATATATCCTCTCCCGGTATCTCCTCATCGTCCTCATTGCAATAATGTACTCCATCACGTTAAGAATTAAGACTAAAACTGAAAAATCACAGGTAAATCCTTAGACACCGAGTGACATACATTCATTTTCTCTTTTTTTTTCTCTGTGTTTTTCCTCCCTCTTTTCTTTGAATTTCATGAGATGAGAGAAGCTGGATATATACTCTGTATCGGATGATGAGGCTGTTTGTTGTTGGCTTGTGAGATGTGCATCAAACTTCCAGCTGCTGTCAGGCTAAGTTTCTATTATGACAAACAACTTTAATACAGATACAAGTGTGTATGCTGGTTCAGACAGATACATTAAATAGTAAAATTGTAAGGAATTAAGGGAATACATGATCCATAGTAGGGTGACCATATTTTGATTTCCAAAAAAGAGGACAATCGGCGCGGCCTCGAGACACAAATTCAGACAGGCTTCTCAGAGGTTAATGAACATGCTTTATTATGCTTCAATGGTGCAAAATTAACTTCTGTCATAAAATAAAATGAAATCTGTAAAAACTTGTAACAAAGTAATAGCTCTCTTAGACTCTTTTCAAATAAATAAATAAATAATATCAAATAATGTTCTAAATATTAACTCTTCTGTTAGAAAATCCAGCTTCAACAATATATCTCTTAATAACTGTAATAAGATAAATAATAGAAGAGTCTCACAAAGATACCTACAATACTGGTTTTCTTTGAGTGCTCCATTCTGTTGAAGTGACTTCAACAGAATGAGGGGCTATAGCACCATTGACTATGGCTTAGGTCTTAGTTGGAGCACTACTAAACTTTTTAGCAATGTCAGAAATGCCTTTTTTTTAGCAAGGTACTGGTGCAATCCATTGAACTGTAGCTGTTGTGATGTTTCACAGTATGAAATGCCATTGCACCTTGCGCTGCATTTACAGCATCCTCTGTTTTTCCAGGTCTAACAAAGAACTCAGTCAACTTTGCAGAAGAACTCTCACATAGGACAGCCTTTTTTATGTTTTTCTGTGTCCATGTGAGCTTCGAGAGCCCAGCCTCTTTATTAGACACTGAGGCATACAGTATGTGCCAGCTTTGCACATCATGCACTCCGTCTCCCACTTGTCCCGACAGGGGCAGTATGTGGGAATTTGTTTTTTTTTTGCAGTTCATCTGTGAAACTGCACTTACGCTTAGGCACTTTCCGTGCAATACTGCTCCGCTGTCAAACTCTCTGCTCCGCTCCCCGTCCCTCTGTGTGTGTGTGTGTGTGTGTGTGTGCGCGCGGCGCAGACCCGCCCACAAGGCATCCTCTCGGTTGCGCAACGAAGTAGTATCATAGTATTGTGTGCAAAGCGCCGGTCAATTTACATACATGCATAATGGTCCGATGAAAAACAGTGGACACCGGACGTTTTCATCAATTTATAAAACCCGCCCGGACGCACTGGACAGGACGTAAAAAATGGACATGTCCGGGCAAAAGAGGACGCTTGGTCACCCTAATCTGTAGTCCATAATATCATCATAAGATTCAGAGACTCAGGAGAAATACCCACCAGTAAGCAGCCTGCTGAAAACCAACATTGGATGCCCACGACCCTCAATCTCTAAGGTCCCAACCAGACTGATACATTTTACAAATATTTCTAAAATTAATAAAATCATTTAATGGGTTCAAACAATCTTTTCTAAAATTTGACTTAAGATATCAAATTAAATACAGGTGTGTAATTTTCAGCTACCACTGTATCCAAATTGCTTCACTTCAGGAGGAGTTTAGTTGAAGTTTTAAAAGCAGAGGAGAATACAGGTACATCTCAAAAAATTAGAATATCATGAAAAAGTTCAATATTTTTTATCACTCATTTCATAATTACCAAAATTTCAAGCAATACATTTTTGAAATGTTTCACTCTATCTGTAATGAATCTATATAATATATGGGTTTCACATTCTGAAATGAGTGATGAAAAATATTTGAGATGTACCTGTACACCTATATGAAGAGAATAATTTAAAATAGTAAGAAAATCACGTTTTAAAAAGTAATAATTTTCAAAAATGAATGCTGGGATTGAGTCTAAAGGCAGGTAGTTAGCTAGAGTTGTTTAAACTCTTTTTTTTAAGCATCTCAGCATCAACCAGGACAAAACTCTCCAGTGTTCCCCCATTTAAAAGCAACAATTCTGTAAAGTAAAAACTTAAAGGTTAAGAAAGTAAATGATTTAATCTGATCAAACTCTTTGCTATTGAAGAGTACTGTTAAGTCATCACATGACAAGTTTGAGGTCTGAGTTTGGTTTAAAAATATGAGTTGATTAATGGATCTTTGGCTGTAAAAAGAATCTTTGGATTGTTTCGATTATTTTGAAAAATCATCTCTTCTTGCTTATTTGATGGCTGGGCTGTAAATTTCCAGATTATTCTGGAAAATGGTGCAGTTAATTTCAATTTTGTTTTCTTGCCAACTCCATACTCTTTTCTACTTTTCTACAATTTCTTTTCAGTTTGGTGGTGTAATGTTTTTCCTGGGAGGCTTAGGTTTTATTATATTTTTTCTTATTTTTATTGGTCCCAGAGTGTGGCCATAGGTAATGACTAAATCTAAAATATGACCTCTGTAATGTTGGATAAAATTCATACAATTTAGAAGATTTGAAAATTTGGTGCTTAAAGAGTCCGATTATTGACATGCAGATTAAAATCACCTAAGATAATAACTCTCATACTTTGAGTGGATAATAGAGGGCAATTCTGAAAATGTAGTCATAAAAGAGGAGCAAAGTTTAGGTGGTCTGTACATGGCCAAACACTGAATGGCAGGACTGCAAAAAGGAATGATGTTCCAAAGAGGAATACTCGTCAAATAAAACGTCTTGCCTAAAAGAATAAGAGAACTGTTTCGTTTTTTTTGTTTTTTGTAATTAGTGGTGGAGATTTACTACTGAAAAGACTGTTCTTTCAGAGCCAACATTTTATTTAATTTTTATGTGACTCTACATAAATCTGTTTTTTTTTCTTCTCGACATGCGACTGATGCAGGTAAGGGCCTCTCCCTCCAGATTGAACAGGGAGACTTTTCTGTTCGAGCTACATAGGGAGGCTCAACAGGGTCAGATAAACAGACCCCTACATAAGGAGTCACACGGATATGGATAACAAAAGGATTAACTACCTACTATTCATTTGTCCAGAAAGGAGTCTTTAGGAGTTTTGAAGCTCTAAAGAAAGATCATGATCTGGAAAGAGATTATTTTTTTAAGGTACCTATCATTAACTATGTCCAGATCAAGCAACAAAGTTATTTCTAAATTATATAAATCCATTCAATTATCTAAACAAGAGAATACAGAATACATGAAGAAGAACTGGGAGAAGGAATTAAAGGTAGTGATCACACGGAGAGCAGGGAGAAAATATGCTACAATGGTTTTTCAACTAGTTTAAGAATATTGCCCAGACCCATTCAGAAACAATACCAAGGCAGTGGGGATGCTTGTTGGAGATAATGGAGCAAACCACTTCCATATTTTTGGGACTGTCTGATAAGACCATACTGGGGAAAGATCTATAAAACATATTAAAAATGTTTTTAATGTAAATATTCCATTTAACTGTGAAACTATGTACTTGGGCAATCTTTCGGTCAAAGCATGAAACACCAAGGACTAAAAGCTGCTGGCTATACAGGTATTTCAAAAATTTGAATATCATGAAAAAGTTCAATATTTTTTATCACTCATTTCAGAATTACCAAAATTTCAAGCAATAGACGTTTGAAATGTTTCACTCTATCTGTAATGAATCTATATACATTGATTTATATCTATATCCGTTGATTTAATTGTTGAAATAAAAAAGAGAATACAATTAAATAAATACAGGTACATCTCGAAAAATTTGAATATCATGAAAAAGTTCCAATATTTTTCATCACTCATTTCAGAATGTGTAACCCATATATTATATAGATTCATTACAGATAGAGTGAAACATTTCAAACATTTATTGCTTGAAATTTTGGTAATTCTGAAATGAGTGATAAAAAATATTGAACTTTTTTATGATATTCTAATGTTTTGAGATGTACCTGTAAATAAAGTTTTTTTCCGAAATTAGCAGTTTGTACCTTGTTTGGCCTTCTGAAGCTACAACACAACAATGCTTACATTTTGAATATGAATAACTCAAAGCCATTCAGCAGGCAGGGGGGTATACAAATACAGACTTCATCCAGCAGGAGCAGAGGCTTTCATATAAAATCAATAACTGTTTTCTAATTCAGCAAAGTCAAAGTTGATGAGTTTTTACAAGCTTGGTTGTCTTTCTTCCTCCCCCATAAGCTGCCTCATTACTCATCACAACTCCATCTTATAACCACTGTACTCTTCAGTTCCCTCTATCATCTGTCACTCCTGTCTCCTTTCTCCTCTACCCACCTGTGAGTCGACTATTCATACAGGTGACTGGGCAAGATGGTGGTCTGCCCTTTGGCAAGTGTTAATGGAGGCAGCTTTCCCATCTGTCTCAACAGGAGCCACTTCTGAATCCTGGACGCCATCTGTTGCCGACACACTCATCACCATTAAAGAGACAAGGGACTTTGGGGGGAAGAGGGGACTTACAATATAGCAAGAAGAATTAAAGGAAGGAAACTAAAGCAGATTAAAGTAAAGGAGAGATGAACTTGAACAGAGATGTCACTGTTTCCTGTGAACTGGATGAAAGGCTTAAGCCCCAGTCACACATTTCCGTTTCTCATGGCGATTGTGCACAATTGTCATAATCCTGATAAAGCGTGCTTTGGTCGCGGTGCATGCACTACTTGGTCTGGATCAGCGTTGTATAGTCGTGGATGAACGGCGGGGAACGTGGAAGGGTCCCGACAGTTTTGAACTGTTCAAAACTGTCGTGGAGAATCGCCGTACTCAGTGTAGCGGGGTGGAAGCCTAATGCAGACCTAATGCGAGCGGTATTAGCATGGCATGTATGGAGCTCAGTCGGGCTGAACGTGGCCCAATCGTGGTTCAATCCTGAAAGCTTTATGAGGACGACTGACATGGATGTATCTGATTGAGCCCCGACTGTGTCCCGTTTAAGACGGCGCAAGCGACGGGGCTCAGTCGGGGCTTATGTGACGCGAACTGAGCTCGAGCGGAGCTGACGTCCTGTCAGCAGGATGGAATCTTCCTCATATCGCTGTATTAACCTAACTGGAGCAGGACAAACGCAGCCTGAAGCGCTATAGCTGCGCCACTCACGGTGTATTTATGGGGTGTGTCCAGGGGTGAGACAGTCATTTAATCCCGTATCATAGCGATCACACCAGCCTCCTCAATTGTGTACAGTCGTGCACAGTTGCTATGAGAAACGGGAATGTGTGACTTAGGCATTACTAATAAGATAATTTTATATTTCATGTCATTTTAAGGTTGCTGGTTTGGTCCTTTTATCAGTGAGGGAAAAATTAGAATATCATGAAAAAGTTCAATATTTTTCATCACTCATTTCAGAATGTGAAACCCATATATTATATAGATTCATTACAGATAGAGTGAAACATTTCAAACATTTATTGCTTGAAATTTTGGTAATTCTGAAGTGAGTGATAAAAAATATTGAACTTTTTCATGATATTCAAATTTTTTGAGATGTACCTGTATGCATGGGCACTCCGACTTTCTCCCGCAAACCAAAAACATGCTCATCGCATTACTTGAAGGCTCCAAATTGCCCTTAGGTATCAGTGTGAGCGTAAAGGGCTATCTGTCTCGCTGCGATTGGTTCGGGGTGTAACATGCCTCTCACCTAAAGTTAGCTGAGATAGGATCCAGCTCCATGACCCCAAAAGGGATAATCGGTAAGGTGTAATGATATTTTGAGCCAGGAAATTTCGCAGAATAAAAAATGACGAAATATACTTCAAAGACGCATAAAGTAAAAGCACTAAATAAAAATCGCGAAGGGGCGCCATGCACCACGTCTCAGTACTGAGACTGGTGATTTTTTTTACCCTCCTCGCCTACCGAAGCAAAACTCGCTTCAGAATGGAGGAAGAGGAGGTTGAGGAATTAGCTGATGCCCCTTCATCAAATAAATCGGTTGTGTGGACCTATTTTGGCCTTCCATGGAAAAGACGAGGGAACGGTGAGAAGATTGCGGACAAAACAACAACCATGTGCAAATTATGCCGCTACAGTTCGCCGTATACTGCGGCGAGTACAACTACCAACTACCAACTACTTTGAACTGGAGACAGGCAGCAACTGTATGTTTGTGTAAAGCAGACATGTCCAAAGTCAGGCCCGGGGGCCAAATGCGGCCCGTGTTCAAATTTTCACTGGCCCGCAGTCTCTGTTATAAAATCAATTACATGTGGCCCTCTTGCACCGTTGACTGCTGTATAAAATACTCGTGTACAAAAAAACTATTTTACATTTCACCAGAAGATGGCAGTAGCACTGTGGCCACATCCTTGTGGCACTTGGCACCTGACCTTTTGTCATCATGTCAGCCCATCCCATCTCAAACATGGCGACTGTCGCTAAAAACAGAAAAGTTGACAGCGAGTGCCGCTGATTCCAGAACAAGTGGAAATTGGAGTATTTTTTCGCCGAAATATGAAACAACTGTGTCTGCCTAATTTGCCACGAGACTGTAACTGTTTTCAAGGAATTCAATGTCAAGCGGCATTAACAGACAAAATATGCTAAATACGACAAACTAACGCGGCGAAAAATTGAAACAACTGGAAGCTTTTTTAATGGCACATCAGCGCTTTTTCACAAGAGCCTGTGAGTCAAATGAAAATGCCACAAGGGCTAGCTACGAGGTGGCAACACTGATTGCCAAGCACTGCAAACCTTTCACTGAGGGTGAATTTATTAAAGACTGTGTGCTGAAAATAGTTGAGAAAATTTGTCCTGAGAAGAGGCGAGATTTTGCCAATGTCTGCCTGGCTCATAAAACTGTGGTACGGAGAATTGAAGACATTTGATTAGATATAAAGAGACAATTAGAGTCAAAAGCTGAATGGTCGGCCCCCACACATTTTCACCTTACTAAATCTGGCCCTCATGGCAAAAAGCTTGGACACCCCTGGTGTAAAGGCTCATTTATGCTCAACGTTAAATACGGATCCGGATACAGACAGAGCTCTCTGTCCGTGCTTAGCGTTCTTTTCGTCTGTATTTCTGTGCGTATCCTTGAAGCTTACGGATACGGACCAGACGGAGCAGTACCACCGGAAACCGTGGAGGCAGAGTTGCTACTGTCACTCTGGTACTCATCTCTGGAGAGAAATGAAGAAGAATATGGCGGGGCTCTTCAAAGAAAAGTTGTGTGAGCTAGTGCGAAATCACAAATGTATGTATGATGTTACTTGTCCGGGACACCACGACAAAATCAAACTCCAAACAGCTGATAGGAGATCGGGAGGGAGCCAAATGTTAGCTCGTTGGATGCAAAGGAGAAGTGGAGGTCGGTGAGAGACAGATTCGTGCCCCCTGGTAGATGCAATGGTCAACATCCATTGCCAAAGTAAAAGACGCATGGTAGTATGTGTGCAGTGACAGAACCATCATTTGAAACAGACGCATACTTTTTCATGCGTATGACGAGCATAAATGAACCTTAAGTCTGCATAAAAAACAATATTTGATTTTTGCATCTACTGTTGAGTTGACAGAATTGGATCATACTTGAAGATCAGAAGTATATGCACTGTTATAGGCTAAATATTATAGTTCACAGTTCAGACATTTATAGGTCTAAACTGCAGCTCTGAGGACTGCTGTTTGTTTTCCTTTTCATTCATGAATGTGGTTATCCTGATTGTTACAACAACAAAGAACTTTTTATTGAGATTTTATGTTTGTATTTGCGCTGTAGTCTAAATAAGGGAAAAAACACAACTTTTTTTTTTAAAGAGCATTTATTTTTTACTGATGCAGCAATATTTTTGTATGTCTGCATTAGGACAAAAATAAAGAAAATAAGATTTTTGTACAACTTCCTACTGTTGGGGATTTTCAATAATCTTTATTTTGTATCGTGAGTATTTCGTATCGTGAGCCCTGTTTCGTATTTTGTATCTTTTTGTGAGTTGACCATTTCGTGACACCCCTAATAATCGGAATAGATGGGTGGATGATTGAACAGATTTTGTTTTTTGCTTGACTACAGTGAAAATGCAGAATCATCTAGGTCCCTAAATAAGCAATCATGTTTCCATCAAAATGTTTTAACAATTTCAGTGATTGGAAGACAGGAAATGCAATTTCTTCCATTGTTTGATGGAAGTCAGAAAGATAATGATAATTAGATGAATTCCCTGTCAGGTATCATTCAACTAGTGTTTCTCAAATAGTGTGACACGAGTAGTTTAGGCAGGGGCACAGCCAAATCAGGGCTTGGACAGTAGGGGTGGGCGTATCGATCTTAATATCGATAGTATCGATACCAAGCTGAGTATTGGTATCGGATCGATACTAGCGTGAAGAGATCGATACTGCAGTTTCTCTTATGTCGTCTTTACTTTACTTTCCTCCGCTCCGACTGCTGCTTCTAAACGGCCCACCTCTCTCCCTCTATGTCAACATGTTACTGTTCCTGAACAAAAACCTATAAATCTGTTGTCAATATGGAACCAGAGCCAAAAGGGCAACCCAAGAGAGGGCTTTGTGAGCAGAAAGCCAAAGGTTAAGGTTAACTGTAGTTTAAACTTTATTTGTGCAATGGAAGGTATTTTTTGTTGTGATGTTGATATTGTTATATTTATATATTTTTACATTGCTGCTTTTTTTGTTATTTTGCACTTGTGAGTTTTTTTCTTAAACGTGGAATAATTGATTTCTTATATACAGTTAAAATTTTGTTCTGTTGTTGTGGTTCATTAATAAAAAGCATTTTTATTGCCTAAAATCTTTGTGCTGTGTTTTACCGTGATCATAATCAACCAACTCAAGGCAAAATTATAAAATTATTCAATGATCATTACACTTCATGTAAAAAGTATCCGTATCGGTATCGGCGATACTAGCCCTGTATTTACTTGGTATCGGATCAATACCAAAATTCCAAGTATCGCCCACCTCTATTGGGCAGCCCAGAACTTTGATTGGATGCCCCAACCCAGAATTATGTACTGTGATTAGCTGTTATCATGAAATCAACCAATGTGGGCTTTATTCCAATTGGTTTCCTTTTGCTGTCTCCAGTTGATGATGTTTGAAATTTAGTTAGATCTTTTAATTTGGAGCCTCGATAAATCTTTTTTTTAAGTATTCAAAAATGAGCTTCCACTCTGTTGTTTGGGGCGGGACAACCATTCACCCTCACAGTCATTTCTAAGGAGAGTTTAGCATCAGTAATTAACATGTCAAGTAAGCTTTTTTTTCTTCGTCTGTGAGAGGAAGCAGAGCAAATGTACAGAGAGAATATGCAAACTCCACACAAAAAGACCTTGACTGACTCAGGGATTGAACCAGCAACCTTTTTAATGTGAGGCATGTGCACTAGCCCCAGCCTGCCCTGATAATAGTGTTCATATGTTTGAAAGAAAAAGTTACCTGTCAAAACATTTTCTGTGAAGGCATTGTTTCAATAAATGAGTCCGTCCACGTGAAAGAACATGAAAATGTTGTAGTACATGTACCAGGCCTGTACATGGCTCTGTAATGCTGCTGTGCACATACATCAATACCAGAGAAGATACAGAGTATGTACATGCATCATGAGTAAGCAAACACTGGTATCCGCTGTTCTGTGTCCTGTTGTTACTCATGGTGGTCTTAGAGGAGCAGAAGATTTTGCTGTAAAAGCCGTTAATATGCTCAGAAGCTTCTGCAGAACAAAGGCAACACTGTTTCCCGACTTTGTTTCTGTTGTCAGAGTTTGTGTATGCGGTTTAAAGGAAAGGCAAGGCTATGATATCAAAGTTTCTGAAAATATCCGTATTGATTGTACAAACAGAAATGCAAAGCTGGCATTTTCAGGCAAAAAAATTCATATCCATGTTCACGAAATGCCTGTTTGACTCTAACTTGAGCCGACACACCTACATTTCTCTCTGAATGGATGGCCCCTTTATTTGGCCCTTGAAGTAACTTCCTGGGTAGTAGGCAGTGGCTGTGGGTGTGTGCTTGATAAACTCTTGAGCTCAAAGGAGGAGTGCAATAGAAAGTTGTTTCGAACCAATGTAATTAACTATTTACAAAGGATCAACTTAACTTTATCAGTAACTTCAGTCAATCTGATGTTTTCATATCCATTTTTTTTGTTCTTATCCACTGTAGCTTTTATTTTCTCCAGCTAAGCAACCAAGGTCTTTGCTTGACAACATTTCATCTGGAGTCTTATTTACATATAAAACCCCACGTACATCTGTTCTACAAGTAATGAGTATGTTTGTTACCAAAATAATTCAGATTTATTAAACCAGGCACACAAAAACCTTCTTATGTTCTCTTTGTAAATCTATTTCAACCTGTTCACACCCGGTCAGCCTCTTTGCCTCCCCTTTATCAAAATCAGCAAAACACCATATAAATGTAAGTATATGATGAAAGGTGGCTGATTAAAGCTTTGCAGTGTAAAATTCAGACCCAGGATAAAGCTAGAAATTTGTGTTCTGTCTAATCATGTAGCCCAGTGTGTCACACAATGCCAGGACAAATAAAGAAACAACCAGTGCCGACTGCAGGTTGTGTGTCATTTCACTGAAGTGCAGGACCTTTCTTTAAAAAATCCTCTTCTATTAGGAAAAGTTTGGCTGCTGATCTGCTGCAGTAAAGTGTCTTTTATTCCATGCAGTCTTTTCTCATATCATCTGTTGTTCTTACCTTAACTCCTCGCACTGACTCAAAGCAAAGCATGAGCTGAGGAAAAAAGCACATGGTACTGATCAGGTGGATGGGGGATTTTTTTTTTTGGCCAACATAACGAATAACAGTAAGTTTATATTAACCTTTTATGCCTGTTTCCCCCCAGTTTCCCTGAGAACTTTTTTCCAAAGGTATAAATCAAGTACTATCTAATCTATCTAATCTAATCTAGTTTTATTACACGGTTAAATAAACATCATTCACACATGCATTGAAAAATTGTATCTTGATATTACTCTAGTGAGCTGTACATGTAAATACAAAAATTAGTGTCCTTCGTCCACCCTTTTTTCTGAGTTGGTTACTTTGGATTGTCTGCCAATTCTAAATTTTAAACTGTGATTGTTAGGATAAATTCCCTTTTTATTTTTCATCTTCACATGTTATAACTTGTCATTCTTGTTTTACAGTTGTTGTTTTGACAGTTGGGATGAGGTCTTGATGTGCTTGGTTAGCTGTGCCTTTTTTCCACACACATAGTGTTGTGTTCTTTCAAAACAACTCCAATTCGGTTTCATCTGTCCACAGAACATTTTGCCAGTAGTGCTGTGGAACATCCAGGTTCCCTTCAAATGTGCAGCAATGTTTTTTGGACAACAATGGCTGCCTCTGTGGTGTCCTCCCATGAACTCCATTCTTTTACAATGTTTTACATATTGTAGATTTGTCAACAATAGTCTTAGCATGTGCCAGGGATTTCTGTAAGTCTTCAACTGATGCTCCAGGATTCTTCTTCACCTCATTGAGCATTCTGCACTGTGCTCTCACAGTCATCTTTACAGGATGATCACACCTTGGCAGAGTAGCAACAGTGCTGAACTTTCTCCATTTGTAGACAGTCTGTCTTACTGTTCGAGATACTTTTGTAACCCTCTCCAGCTTCAAGTCAACAATTCTTGATCGTAGATCTTCTGAGAGCTCTTCTGTGCGAGGCATGGTTCACATCAGGCAATGCCTCTTGAGAACAGCAAACTCACAGCTGGTGTGTGTTTTTATAGGGCAGGGCAGCTTTAACCAACACATCCTATCTAATCACATTGATTGGACCCCAGGTTGGCTGATTCCTGGCTCCATATAGCTCTTGGAGAAGTAATTAGCCTTGGGGTTCACATACTTTTTCCACCCCGCACTGTGACTGTTTACGTATTGTGTCGAATAAAAACATGAAAACATATTTTTTTGTGCGGTATTAGTTTAAGCAGACTGTGTTTGTGTAGTGATGTGACTTAGATGAAGATCAGAACATATTTTATAACCAACTGAAGCAGAAATCCAAGTAATCCCAAAGGATTCACATACTTTTTCTTGCAGGTGTATTTCACTGCTGCTCCTTGAATTTGATTCCCCTTACCCTCCCTTCCTCCTGTGCCACCTGTTTGTCATTACACCTTTTCCTCACTGGTTCTCTTCCAGATTGTCCCTGTCCACCATATCTTCACTACCCAGCCTTTTTCCCTAACATTTCCCATGTGTGGACAGGACACCAGCCACTGCTAGTGCAGAGTGCCCTGTCTGAGCCAGCACCTAAAAAGAGTGAGGACTTTTGTTATTATAGCCTTAATATTGTCTATTAGCATGAGTAAATGAATTTCATGATGAATTAACACAATAAAACCGGTGGGAGCTAAATCATTATTGTTTTGATGATAGCACTTGATGATTTAAATGGTAGTCCTTGAAAGAATTACAAATGTGTTTTTGCTGTGTTTGATTTTTTTTTTTTGCAGATTTGAAAAAAAATAACAAGCATCAGTGGTGGACAGGAAGTCCCACAGGCCAGTAGCTCAGTAGAGCAGAACATGGCCAGGCAACTAAGTTTGACATTTTTTTTTTTGACAGTTCATCATCAATTTAAAAGAAAAACATATGAGCTCCTAAACTCAGAAAGGAGGTATAGGACCCCTTTCTGCGCACTAAACCGCTACAAAAACTCATTTATTCCACATGCTGTAAGCTTAATTAACAAGCAACTAGAGGGACGCAGACAGACAAGCCAGAAGACTTGAGGGCTCACACTGCAGAAGCCATGTAATGTCTGGGGATGGGCAGTGTGGGGTGTGCCTGTAAGTTTTTATGGGTTTTGGGCCGGTGTTGTGTTTGTCTTCACTGTATCTTGTTTAAACTGTATTGTCTATTGTATGTAGTATGGGGGGGGGGGGGGGGCTGTCCGCATAGACAATTTTCTCAAATTCATCATTTTGTTTGTAGTTTGAAGTGCTTAGCATTTTTTTTACCTTATCATGCTTTTCTCATGGTGTTTTTCTTTGTCTTATTTGACCCTTTTCTAGATCCTTTTCAGCACTCTGTGAAAGAAAAATAACAGGGAAAAAGAGACCAAGTTACTTTTCCTCAAACATTAAAGCTGTGGTCTACGATTTGAAACCGCAGCCTGCCCCCCCTTCCCTCACCTCTCCCCCCTCTGTTCCAAGATCCCGCCCCCAGCTCGTGTCGCCTCATAAAGCCCCCTCGGACAGAGCTACGAGCGACAAGCACAATATATCAGCAGCAAACTAAATCAAAAACAGCTCAGCTCAACTGAAAGTATCAAACACGACAGACACCCCCCTTGTAACACACAGCAGTAGCCATTTCAATTGGACCGGTGGCAATGCGGGTCTGGCGCCGCCAGAGCGGAGCCGAGTGTGGGGGAGGATTTATCTTTCTCAGCCTGTCCTCCCCAGCTCAGCTTACAGTGCAAACGATTAGCGGCTAACAGGCTAACCCGCTCCCCTACAAGTTATTAGCCCGTGCAGGCACAAACTAACCAGAGTTATTCAGCAGACATCTCCCACTGTAGTAAACAAAGCCATTACCTGATCAACCAGGGGCGAAACGGTCGATGCTGAAGGTCTGACGGCCGGCTGAGGCTATTCGTTAGCCGTTAGCCCGCTAACAGGCCTAACCCGCGGGCAGAGCTCCGTTGGGCCCCGCGGGAGAGGGAGGCGGCTTTGGTCTCGGCGCTAGGCTTTTCCGGCTCCATGATAGTTCAGTAGCTAACGCTGCTAGCTGCTCACCGGAGGGAGAGGGAGGAGACGGGATCAGGACGTGGCCACGCATGACGCTGCGTAGTGAGAGAGACAGGGGATTGGATGGACTCACGGACCAACTCACGGACCAATTAATAGTCGCAGGTTCTTAGGTTTGATTGGTCAGCTAGTATGCAGCTTTTCAGCGGATATACTGAATGGATTTTTTTCGTTCTTTTTGGTCTTTATACTGTGTAGATAGGACCATAGGACCATAACAGCCTTATAAACGGTGTTATTAATATGTACAAAGCTTCCAAATCGTAGACCATAGCTTTAAAAGAGGGCACAAAATAAAGTCTTTTCAAGCACAGATTTTACCTAGTCAACACATGTGTAAAAAAGACTCCAAAGCAGCAGATGAACTAACTGTACATCCAGACCAGAAGCGGTCTGAGCATTGGTGGCGTCCAGCTGCCATTCATTTGCTATGATCGCCGGCGTCCAGGGGCGACCGAGGCAGCGGTGTTCATGAGTGGCACGTTGCGAGCTTCACGAGAGGCGTGGAGCGGCGAGATTGAAGCATTGCGAGCGATGAGCTGAAGTTGGGGGAAGCTCAACTTTATGCAAATGAGCAGCAGAGCGAAAGAGGCGTCAGCCAGTTATAGGCCGATCTGGATTCCAATGCGGAAGACTTTGAGAGGGAGGACGAGAAAACAAGGGACGAAAAACTTATCACTGCTGTCTCCAGCCTTCCAAGTGTGATAAACGGTTAAAGAGGGAACAGAGGTCCCATGTGCATCACATATACACGTTCCAACCCCCCATATAACCTCCCGCTTTGTGCAAATGTTTCATAAAAAGGGGGGTAAAGTCATTATCAAATAAGCTGTTGTTTAAGGGTCACAAGACTGTGGGTAAGTCTGTTTACTTGTCTTATTTTAGTTCAGTCTTTATATATAAATATATTTGTGTGAAAACGAGAGTGAAACGAGATGGTGATGCAGAGCATATCTGCACCACAGCTTGTAAGCCCCGCCCCTCCCGCCGCTCATATCGAGTCCCCTGCCTAAATGCTTCTGTGTGTTTTCAACTGCCAAGCAGCGCGGTGAAAGCGGCCGGAGCATTGACGAGCGATTTTGATGCTTTTGGTGTGAATGTACAGTAAGACTTCTACAGTCAGGCATGGGTTGGAGGACCATGGAACATGTTAAATTGCTGTGGTCACTCACACGTTATACTGAAGTGTGAACAGTCCTCCTTGATAAAAATGATTATTTTTTATCATTATTTATTTATTTCGAGCATATTAACAACAAAAATATATCCAAAACAAAAAAATAAGAGGAAATAATAAGAAAGCAGATAACAAGTTATAATATTAATCGGAAGTTACAATGTTCAAATTCGAAAAGGAGTAGGAAGAAGTAAAACTTATCTGGTCCTACTTCTTATTCTCTGATACATATTTGACTTATTTTCCACCTATGGACTCCAATTGACTTATCATGAAATCATATTATATGGACTTCTGAAATAAATTTAAACCTTCACCTACCTATTTTTATACACAAATAAATACCTCTCTACCTATCTGATTACTCATATCCATATACACCTTAACACCACACCTATTTACATGCAGATATCCACAAATTCATATATAAATTTACATATCCATTTATAGTGTATGCATACATGTCCGTATACCAGTGGCGATTGCTCTAAGACTGCAAGGGAAGCTCAGCTTCCCATAAAATGTCCCCAAAAAAGTGGTGATATGTACTGCTGTGTGTACATTTCATTGACTAAATATGCGCTGGAATACCTTCATCTTTTGTTCAGAATTAGCTTCTTATCACAGGTAACTAGCGCGACTTCCTTCTCATTCATCCCAGCAGCATGTCAGCGTTTTAACACAGTCGGATGCTGAGCATCTTCTGGCTTAAACAGGGAACAGTAGAGTGGGTTGTTCCACTGTGGAAACTGGACGGTCATTGGATAAACGCTGGGCTTTGTCCCGCCCATCGGATGCTCAGTGTCTCTGGGGGTCTATGAGGCAGTGGGCTGGCCTGGACGCTCAGCTTCTGCATGATGATTGGCTGATCCGTCTGAGGCCAAATCCCTTTTTGATTGACAGTGAAATGAGCCAGTCAGCGATCTTGAAGTATCACCCTCCACGCAGCATCTTCTAAGTTTTACATTCAGTTGTTCTGGACTGATCCGGAGGCTTTATCGATCACAAGCGACTTTACCTTTCTTAAAAATGACTAGAGTTGTGTTTGAAGATTCTCTCCTGTCACTTTTCTTTTCACAAACGAGGAGCTGCGGAGCTTCTCTCCCTGTCACTCACACTCACAGCCTGTCAAACAGTAGTCTCAGGTAGCTGCTCCAGCTGCTAGCAAGCTGCACATCATGGCAGATAGTATGAATGTTGTCGACCAGATTTTGGCGAAGCCATTTGATAGTCTTCCTTACGAAGAGAAAATCAGAGTTAAACAGCAGGGCAGATCAACTCCTAAGATTGATTTAGTTCAAAAGGTGGGGAAAAGTAACAGGTCTTTTCAGCATTCCTGGTATGACGAGGTGAGCTGGTTCATTGGAAGTGCTGTCACAAATAAAATGTGTTGTCTGGTCAAAAGTGGGTTTTGGGGAATAAAAGCCCTGTAAAAGACACCTAGTTGGTACAACAGGGTCACAGATCATTTACATAAATAAATAAATTTATGATGTAGGCTAGAAAAAAATGAGCTTCCCCTCCTTGACTGACCAGCAACTGCCACTGCTGTATACATACTTTCCTTTGCGCACACACACACACACACACACACAAATAGCTTGTTTTATTTAGCTTTTTTGGTTTGTTTGTTTTTTAATATTAAGGCACTTAAGGACTGTTCCATATTTTGACACCTTGTATTGTTTAACAAAACTCCTTATTGTTGTTCTTATGCTAAAATTTAACAGACCCCTTAACTTATATTCACCATCTCTGTCAGAGAAAAATGTTTGTATGTGACTAGACAGGACATCATTCCTTGCTTTGTACATTATTTGTGCTGTTTTCAATTCTACTAAATCAAGACATTTTAAAATTATTGACTGTAAGAAAAGTTTATTTGTGTGGTCAAAATAGCCGACCTTGTGCATTATTCTTATCACTCTTTTTTTGGAGAATACATACTGAATTTAGTGAGTCATGTATGTGTTTCCCCAGATCTCCAAGCAATTATCTAAGGCCCCATCCACACGAAGACAAAACGCTTAACAGTTTCCAAAACGATCATCGTAAAGACGAAGGCGTCTCAGAAAATGTGTGCGTCTATATGAATGAACTCGATACGCATCAAAACACTGTAAAACACATGCCAGACCTCTAGGGGCGCTGTAACGATATGACAGAAACAAGCGGAAACAGACAAAAAAACAGTGGGCATGCGCACTGCACCAAAAGTTGTAAACAGAGACCACCCTAATGTGTCCTTGATAATTGTTTGTTCAACTTGGTGGTGATTGAGAAGGAGATTTGCTGCAACAGGGATAGTAGGGTCACTAGCTTCATCAGCACATATGCTACACAGTACGCCGCCATTGTTGTTGTTGTTGTTGCCTCCTGTGGCGCATGCTTGTCAATGACGATATGAAACTATGATGTAAGCGTATCTGAAAAGTTACGGAGAGCCAGTAATCACAGAGCTGCGTATACGGCATTTCAAAATCTTTCCACTGGAACCTGTTTTCAGAAATGATCGTTTACAGACCCCCAAAACGCCGTCTTCGTATGGATGATATGCAGATTCGGCAAAAAATGTATACATTTAGACCTCGGTTTGTCTTCGTGTGGATGGGGCCTAAATATTGATAAATATGATGATGCCATTAAAGCTTCGTACCTAATCGTTTAGATACAATGATGAAAAAGGTGATGTTATTAACAAATGCACAATAAACACAGGCTTCTCTTTAACAAAAGATTTACATTAATATCAATTGTACACACTTGTCCATAAAACTTGAGGAACCCTTCATCAAAATGGCTACTTTGAAAGGGCATGTTATACAAGATTGTTGGTAAGTTCTTGAAGTTTTCTGGCTTCATTTACTGTCTTATATTTGTCCAGTGTTAAATGCATACATACATTAAACTGATTTTTTTGTAGGTGAATCTGGTCAAAGTAAACTGTGTATTGTGCCACCTGAAGCAGAAGGCTACACAGGTCCTTACATCAGTTGCTTGTGGGAAGTCAGCACTGTACCTCATACCAGTCCAGGGAAGTCTTGATACTAAACCTCTTCCCTACTCTGTGAGGGAGTCTGTTCAGTAAACGTGCCAGTGTAAGAACTAGCTGCACATGTGGTATCTTGCAAAAATGAACGATTCTCAGATTTCACCAACAAACCGGAACGAATCTTTTAATCTCAATGATAGATGAATACATTAGAGTTCTTTGTCCTCTGACTAATTTGTTTCTTCCTTCATCAGACTACAGACTTTCTGGGGTCCCCAGAAAACAGTCATACCATCCAGGAAGACTCTCCAGATGATATTGACATGTCTTTGACAGTTAGTCTTGAAAATGCAAATTTATAGTCAGCTGTGTTTTCTGTTATTGACACATTTTGCAGTTCACAACAACCAGCTCTAATGAACAGACACAGGATCAGATGAGTAGAGAGCGGGGATCGAACCCTCCATCCTTGGAACATAGAGCCATGACGTAGTCCACTTGGCCACACAGGGGCCTCACACTTGAATGGCAACTCTTTGAGTCTTTAAGGGAGAGCAGGTTTGGACTCACTTAGTCTTTCAACACAGGAGACGGTTCAGATTGCCAGAGATCAGGCTGCCACCACTGATTCAGGCACACAGATGGGTACTCGGCGTCAGGAACAGAAGGCAAGGTCGGCAACCAGGGATCAGGCAGGTAGGTGCAGGACAGAAACGGGTAGGTACCTTGTAGTCAAGCCTAGGATCAGACGATACAGGCGGAAACAGGAACAGAACAGGTCGGCAACGGGTGATCAGTCCGGATAGCAGGTCTGGAGTTCTTGGCAAGAGAGCGAAGACAGTCTGACGCCGAGTGAGTGTGGAGCTGGGGTTTAAATAGGTGATGTGATTGCAGCAGATGAGGTGCAGGTGTGAGCAGGAGCACAGGTGACAGGATTTGAGCTGATTAGGCTGAGACTGGGGTGTGGCAGGCTGAGGCTGAGACTGAGGTTGTGACAGTTATTCACATTTACACGTTTACACTCTATCTTACATGTAAAGGACTCCACAGATCCTCTTTCGCAAACTAATGTTCCTAATGTCAGAGTATTAAAAGACTTTTCAGGGAATGCTTGATATGTTTCTTCCAACTGAATCTCAAGCTTCCTTTTCAATATTATTTTTAATAAGTTATTAATTAACAATTGTTTGGTGTTCACTTTAACCATTTTGTTTGAATGCAGTTTTCATATATTTACTGATGCTCTGGTAAATTCTAGACAGCCTGTCCCATTTGTCAGCAGTCGTATCCCACCGAATATATTAAAGCTTCTGTGGTGTAAGGTATTTCTCAGTTTCCCCATGCTTTTTTCTAAAGCAAAATTTCAAATGTTGGACAATTCTTTTGTAGCTGTATCTCAGATCTTAGTATGACTATTCCTTGTCACGTGTGTTCCTACAGAGCTTTTGACAAAACCAAGGCCACCCCTGCATACCTGTTCACAGTGGTTAAAGTGGGATTAGATAGGTGGGGGAGCCCTCAAATACGGTGTTGCAGCGCCATAAGAAAAATTACTTAAATTATTGCAAAAAACTGTATCGGCCTCTCTCTCAACAGAAAAATACAGGCTGCATTAACAGGCAAAAACACAATTACCAATCTAACATTGCTAACTAACACAGAGAAACACAACAAACTAACAGCCTAACACAGAGACTCAGACAGGTGAGTCTCTGACTTAAAACCACACCGATATAGACACACAGGTGAGTGAAATGCATGAGGAGATCAAGTAAGGCAGGGGAAACACGCAAAGTAAAACTAACTACAGAGGCGACACAAGGAAAAGATATCAGGCATGAAAACAGGTGGGGGTTGAAAAAGGTGAGGAGGCCATGACTCCTCTAGGGGGGGTCCGGGGCCATGCTCCCCCGTAAGAAAATTTGGAGTATTTCATATTTAAAAACATCAATCTGATGCATTTTGAGAGAAACATGAATGAATGAATTTACACGACAATATGAATGTATTATAAAGTATCTATCTATACAATGTCACATTCTGCTATATAAGAAATGAGACTTACAACTTCTCTCATGAAATGCGTTAACAGTTAATTTGCACCAGAGGCTCGTTAAGATAGCTGCGTTATTTCTGCTGCTGTGTTAGCTAACTTTATGCATCAATGACACGTTGCCTCTTTCAGCAAGCTTTAATTCTTCTAGTGACATATTACCTGTAGTCAGAGGTGGGACCAAGTCATTGGTACGCAAGTCACAAGTAAGTCTCAAGTCATTGCCCTCAACTCCCAAGTCAACTCCCAGGTCAAGAACGACAAGTCTAAGTCACCTAAGTCTTACAGCTGGAGTTTCGAGTCCTTTTGAGTCTTTCTCAAGTCTATCTTGGCTGCTTCTCTCTGCTCTGTCATGTGTCCATCTCTGGGTTTGACTTAAATATGTTGGTTTTCCTGGTTGAATGTTGGCTAATGTTGGCTAACAGGTGGATTTCTGTAAAACAGAACCAATAGTTTCAGGGGTTTCAGTAATAAGTTATCTATGAAAAAAATGTACTTTTGAAACTATAACTAACCTCCTAACCTCTATAGTTTTTAATTGATTGTATTCTGGGGGTCGTGTAGGAGGCTGTGGAGGGCCTGATGAGGCCTCAAGGACACCAGTTGATGATCACTGATGTGATGACAGATTTGTCAAATAAAATGTATCCAAGTCAAGGCTTCCTTCGTGCACATGTTGGCAGTTTACTGACAATCTCTGGTATACCTCCATGTCCTGGCCATCTACGCTGATGTTACGCTCCAATTTGCTGTGAATGCTGTGCATGCGTAATTGATCTGTCATCCGCGGCGCTCCTGTTTGAATTGAATAATCAATTTGTTTAACTCAGGCAGAGCTCAGCACCGAGGTGGCGGAGCTGAGGTCCAGCAGGCTCTGGTCCGAGAAACACACCCCTGACTCGTGGTTGGCTTTTCTTGGCATTATCAGTCTTGCAGACTTTGTGTCTCTTTGTGAATTTTAGGTGAAGATATACTGCTCTGCTATATTCTATTGAACCAACCTGAAAATGTCTCCAGCTTTCTTCTGCATAGACAGAGGAGTCCTATGACACCCTGATCAATGTGTTCATGATTTGGAGGAATGAGGAAGTGTAGACCTGAGGGCGGACTTTTATAGGGTTGGGGTGTGGCTTGGCCATGATTTACAAGAAATGGAGAAGAGATCAGCCCCCAAAGTCAGAGAAGCATACAAAATTTACTTAGGACATAGGGAAAGGCGGGGCTTGTGACCCCAGAGGAGGAAGATGAATGGATGGTCTTTTGAGATACGTCAAAACCCTGGTTATCCAATGAATGTACAGGTCTCCTTTTACCTGTATGCCAACTTTCAATTCACTTGGACAAACATAGTTTCAGATTTTTCACACAAAAACTCCAGAGGATCAGTATTTCCAAAAAAAACAAAGGGTTATTATGCAAAAGTCCAAGTCAATTGGGTTTCCTTGTTGAGAGCTGGACTGCTCAGGAAAATTGAGTTTTACTTTACCACAATCCTGCCTCATCATTTTTTATAAATCGCTCTGTTCACTTAAAAACCGTGCATATGAACAAATGACACACCGTTTGAGTTACAATAAACACACAAAGTGATTCAGGACCCTGTCCCGTGCCCCGTGCGTCTTTATGTTCACTGGCACTGTGAGGAGCTCTAATATCTCCATGCCCTTGTGCTTGTACAGTAAATTTTTTGTTGGCACATGTTGGCAGTTCACTGATAATCTCTGGTATCATGTCCCATTCACATCCCGACCCGTCTACGTTCATGTTGCGCTCTGATTTGTTTAGCATATCGGTGCTTATGAGAGACCCGCAGGCTGTTCATGTGAAAATGCTCTGACACTACTGCCACTTTGAATTGGTTAAATTATTTAATTGGCTAAGCCGGAGCCCAGCTCCGAGGTGGCGGGGCCCAGCACCAAGGTGGCAGAGATGGGCTCCGGAGGGCTTCGACCCACTTTAACCCCTGCCTGTTCATGACTACTACTACTATGCTTGTACTGCCACGCTGCAGCTGTTGCTGCTGCTGCTCTGGCTTCCCATGAGGTGCTTTAATCTCAACACCTTCCTAGCATACTCCCGTGGGCTCTGTCTCTAAAATTCCCTACATCTCCTCCAGGGTTCTGCTCATAATTCCCTGTAATCATTGTGACAATTTTTTCAGGGAATGAAAACCTTCAGATAGAGTCAGATGCCAAAATTGCTTCGGCCATGCTATAATTATTTATTTTCTGCTTGAGCTTTGCAAAATGTTTAGGCTTAATAGAAATATAGACCTCAATTCAGAGTTGTCTGACTGAAATATATTTTTTTTAAAATATTATAAGCATTGCTTACATCATCCACAGCATAGCTAAAAGGGTGGATGAAGCAGCAAATTTCAGCATCTGAATTACAAGGGACCAGATGCTGGAAAGAGGTATGAAACTGGCAGTGACAAAAAAAATCTTCTCAGAAAAATCACCCCAGATCTTCATTTGTAGGAGATATTGAATCATTGTAGAATTTTGTTCAATATTAAACTTTAAGGATTTTTTTGCATTTTTTTTTAAACTTAAGGTGGATGCTGATTCTGAAGTCACTGTCTTCAGTGAGATGTGTACAAGGAGGCATCAGAGGTGGTCCACAGTGATCAACTTTTATTGGTCTGGACTTTGTTCATGGCATTGAGAATGAAGACAAATAAATTGTTCAAAAATGTTGTAATATTTAGATGACAACCATATTAGCTGTGGTACTGCTTAAACTATGACTAACTTTTGTTAACATCAATGCAATTATAACACTTCCTGTTTCTACATCAGACAACAAACTGTAATTTGAGTGAAAAGTTCTTATTAACAATGAACAATATTTGTAATTAGCCTTGAAATTAACTTTTCTAACAATGCTTTCATATCACTTTTTCAGCCGAAGATGAATGTAACAGAGAAGCCATGTCTGTAGAGACCACATGTGAAGTTGACAAGGTGGAAAAACAGAATTCATATTAATGTTGGCAAGTTCTGCCAGTGGCTGACAGGAAAGCCTCATATCCCATTAGGTTATGCAGAATGGGAAGATTTGACCAAAGTCCATGACTGCCAGGTTTGTTATGGTGCAAATAATACCATCTGCTATCCTGTGATTTAAGCATGTTCCCGCTCACTCACATTCCCAGTTGCACACCTGAATTCAAATGCAGAATTCAAAATTGTACTTTCTGAGGTTATTGTCCGTGGTTATGAATTTTTGCCACTGTTTAGATGGCTGAGTATGTGTCTGCAGTTGTTTTATACCTTCATAGCAGATAATATTTAAGTGATCATCACTTACATTTGGGTCAGTTGGACCAATTAAAGTTTGGAGTTCATCTATCTCCTCCTCCATCAGAGGCATTCGTATTCAGACAAAATACGCAAGTTTCAGAGTCACTGCAATTGAAGTCAACCGCAGTCTCAATCAGTGGCTGGCTCTTGACGGTCCTATAAATGTATAAAAAATAGTATTTCAGTTTACACAAGGTCATTACTGATTACATGGTTACGTTATTTACATTCAAGGTGTTAAGCTGATCTTAGATCTTTGCTTTGCTGTGCACTCAGTCCTCTGTGTTTTGGGTGTATTTTAATCCAGAAACATTGAGAAAACACTGCAAGTTCTCAGAATGGACATGCTGCTGTTTAGCATCTGTCCAGTTTCCCACATCTGCATCAGACTCTGATTTCCCGCTGTGTGGAGGGGATGGTAGTTCCAGCCTTCAGTGAAGATCATTTCTTTTTTGAGTCTTGGAAGAAATACATAACGGACACAGAATGTCCTGCATCCTGTGTCCTATTCCTCACTCTGATCTTAGGCCCATCATCCACAAATGTGTTTAAGCATAATGGCAAGCTGAATGGACTGATTGCCTAAACAACAAACTATATGAAATTTCTCCTTTGATAAATGGTCTAAGATCAAAATGGCTGAAAATATGCAAGGATCAAGTGGTCTTTACTAGATGTCGGATTGGTAATTCAAGACTGACTCACTCATTTTTACTAAAGAAGAGCCTCCTCCTGAATGTGTAGGTTTCAGTGCCCTTTGACTATAAAACACAAACTTTTAGATTTTTAGATCTTATCCTTCTAAGAGAGAGGCTATACAGTTTTTAAGTGGCTAGACTTAATATTACATTTAAGTTATTTATTATATAAAATGTCAGTCTAATTTGCTGTCACCATGAAGATGGCCTTAGTTGTCCACTTGCAATTAAACCTCTATTCATCCATTCTAGTGAGTCCTTTCAAATCTTCATTTCAAATACAGAAGAACATTACTCCAATAAGTTCAGTGTTTCACCGCTCAGCAACCGAAGTCTCTCACAGCAGCTGACTGATGATGCCAGTTGGTTAAGAACGGCTCAGATGCAGCAGGAGTTTCACTGTAGCTGCCCTTGGCATTAATGAGTATTTAGAGAGTTGCAGTAGTGCATATCCATCTTTATTTATTCCTTTCTAAGCACCGTGAAAAAAACACTTTAAAGACAGTTTAGCATATTTCCCATTTCCATTCAACAATGCACATTATTTATTACAAATACAATCAATGCTCATAAGAAAATACAGGAACACAGATAAACACTGACAGACCACCCCAAGATACAAACATTGCAACATCCCTTCACATAAACACTTAACAGCGACATATCTCACTTTGCCTACCAAGGGTGCAAACTTTGTAAAGCGAACAGCACATCCCAAACCCCGAACCATCTCATCCGGATATTAAAGGTGTAGTCAGTGATCTTCTTATCTTCTAATCTAATGCAGTGTTTGTCAAATTCACCGTATTTCTCCTCTCCATCCACAAGATGTCCCCAATGACAGCATGTTGGAAAAAAAGTCCGGTTTCAGTACACAGCCTTGACTCTCAGCAGGTAAATACTGTGGATCGGGCCGAGTCACAAAAACAGAGTACCCCCATCCAGGAGCCGATCATACTCATGAGCAGAAAGTGAGAAAGAGGGGCGATGACCATTAAAGAGTGAAGACCCCGGTCAACATTGGTGTTGCTCTTCGACAGCGGAGGGAACTCCGCCAATTAAAAGACCTGAAAACGGATGCAGATGTTGCCGTCTTTCTGCTGGATAGGTAAGCAACATTAGCTTTGTGGTGCTTCACATAACAGTAACAGCCGTCGGGCATTCATCTTATTGTCTAATCTGCCAGAATGTACTGTTGTTGTGATGTTATCAATATTGTCAGTCGAGTTATCTGACGAGTCGGAGTTGCGTTAGTTACATTGGTCAGCTACGCAGTTTCTATGGCTGTTTCCATGACGATGCACATCCATCAGCTTTCGGGGATGGAGCCAGGGGTGAGGTATGAAGGGAGTGGCAGGTCTAAATTTGTTTATAAACAACCTCTCCACTCGTTTTCTCCCACATTGCTGACTACACCTTTAAGTGCTGCTTCAACACAAAATAAGTATTAATTCAAGAGAACTGTCGTTCAAAACAATCACACACTCACAATCACAGTTACTTAGAAAAGGATAATTTACACATACCATTTTGCTCTGTTCTCAGAGCACGAGAAAAGCCAAACTATGTTATGGCAACTCTGGTGCGTGAGAATGCAACTGCTTATGTAAACCTCCGGTTCCGGTCAGGATGCTCAACCAGGAACATGAATAGGTCAACTCAACCTCAGCCGCTCCGGTTGCCACTCACAGACTTACTTGCTGAGCCATGATAGCCCCATGAAAATTAAAACAACTTTCAGAAACTTCTGCTGCCATGAAGACCCGCACTACTCTGCCTCTTATTGGTTCTGACCTGAAAACAGTGGGCAAAGTGACCAATCAGAAAGAAGGGGTTGCGTGGGGCTGTCTATTCACACCAAAGTGTGCCAAAACTCAGCAAAGGCGAGAGAGAGCAAAGAGAGTGACTGCTATCATGCAGACTGACAGCAGTCTCACAGAGAGCGCTCATTCTGGATTTTAGTGATTATAGTTTTTATGCGAGCTGAAATTGGCACTTAACTGTCACCATTGAACACCTCAACAAAATGGATGACAGCCAAAGCCACTGTGAGCAGACAACAACAATTCTTAGGATTGCAGGCTTGGAAGCACTTTGGGGTCTACATAAACAACAACGACCTAGCTTTGTGTTGATTATGTGCAAGCAGCCACGTGTTGGCCCTCCACCCAAGCCCTGTGCAACTGTGTCCTCCCAGCATGGCATGTAGTAAAAGGCCATCATGGACAAGATTTCAAGGTTACATGCAAGGATATGCAGCCTGCCAGTGTGGCCTAAGGAGATGTATAATAGTAAAATGATCTAATATAAATGCCTTGTCTCTGTTGCAGCCCTAAATTTAGGATGTATGTTCCAAAGCCATACAGATTTGGTTTTTGAGAAAGAAATGGCAGGCCTAAAGGTGCTTACACACCGGACACTACTTGTACTACCTTGGCGTTCACTCTCCATGCAAAGTCAAGGTACAGCTGCGACAGGGTGGGGCTAACCCTCCCGCGATGCGTTTGCAGCGTACAAGACCATCACTTCACACATCACGCAATGTCAAAGTTAAAAAAAAAGTTGATCTTTTCAGGCAATGGTTGTGCAGCAACAGCCAATCAGTGGTGAGTGCTTGTGTGACGGTGCCGTGACAGACAGTTTTTCATCTGGACTACAGAGGAACAATTTATGTCCATGTGGGAAACATCAGTCAGTGAGGACATAAGTTACACCTAGACTGACCGCAGAAAACTCACAGATGATGCTGCTGCAGGGCATCAGCTGCAGTGTTTTTAGTTTGATAAGTGATTGAAAAGGATGCAGCTGGAATAATGTCCGCATATACAGTACATCCTATTATATGATATATGATCTGATCGCGGTGAAACTCGAGCGGGCGTAACGTCACCGAGTGACGGCCGACGGCAACGGTGACCAAAATGAGGTATTTATGAACACGCGACGATACGTCAGTGGGAGACGCGATTTTGATTACGGAGTCGCTTGCAGTGTGAATGCAGCTTTAGAGTGAACAGATCTCAGTTCAGTTGTGTCCATTTGGGATATTTGGAAGTGGAAGATTTGCATCACGTAGGCACAGACAACAAATGCTGAGAAAATCTCCCTCTTTCTATTTGTATTTAACAGCAGGCAAAGTTATAAGGGTTTCAGCGAGATCTTGTGTCTGTGGAGTCACCGCTCTGAAATTATTCTACAAGTGGCTGGTGTGTGGTCTCACAGTCTGGTGAAAATCTTATCTAAGGACAATGGTGTTAAAAATCCATTGATGTAACCTGCATGTATGTGGTCTCTGTGATTTTTAAAGAACAATTTACAAAACGATCTGGTTTGCAACTTGTCTGAAAGAAACTTTCCCCCTCCAGCAAATCAGGGACTGTTCACACTGAGGCACAAACACTGCAGTGAAGAAACACATTTGAGTGAAAGAGAATCAAATATTTATACATCATCAACAAAGGAGCCATGGTTTTAATTGATCTCATCTATAAACGAAATCAAATCCTTTCACATAAGGCCCATGGGACTGCATGGGGGAAAAAGCTCTGAAATACCAGCACACACAGCAACAAACAAATCCCATCCAGAGCTGTGGATCGAGACAAGATTTCAATATCACTCTGTGCAAACTCATATCCTGTGCTTTCTACATGTGCACCTGTGATCTTAAATAAGACTTGGATGGGTGAGTAATTTTCTTCACTAAAACACGGAACTTTAAAATTCAGACAGTGCTCCAGCAAGAAATGTCTCATCATGTTGCCAGTTGTGTCACATAATGCCAGACCAAAGAAAGAAACAAAGAAAAGAACGAACAGTGCTCATGCAGCCCCTTTGTAAATAGACAGAGGAGCTGGTCCTTTCTTTAAAAATATGGTCTTTTAGCAGCAGTTTGGCTGCTGGTCTGCTAAAATGGACAATGTCATTTGTCTAGTGCAACCTCGTCTCAGATTCTCTGTCCTTCTTTTCTGAACTTCTGACACAGACTCAGAAACGTGTTCGTTTACACAGATTTGATCTGTAACAAGGTTGTAGATCAAGTCAGTAGGGAAGGTAATCAAGCTCTGTGATTTGTTTTTGGCCAGAAAAGTGCAATGTCAATCAATAGCTTCAAATCACGGTAAGTGTTATCTAAATGCATTTTACTTATGAACACTCAGATCATAAATCTGTCTGCTTCATATTTGTCTAATCTAGATTTATTTGATGTTAGCCCCTTGAGATGTGGGTCCTCTTGTCTATATGGTTGTAAATGTGTGCATTATGAAGATATAATCAGTAACAACCATGGATAGAGGGATCATTCTGTAGTTAAAATCTATGATTCTAAACACAAGATGAATGATGTTGATTAATGTGACAGCGTCTAGTTGAACTGCCATTCAAGTGGGTTAAAGTGGTCTAAAAATCAGAATTTATGTTAAATTATACAAATTCTGTTGATGGTTGATGCAGGATAGAGCATTTAGAGTTGAGCAGGTCCACAGAAACAGGCCATTCATGATTGGTTGTCATGGTCATACTAATATATGTGTGCTGTTTGCAGGAACTACTTTTTCCATACATTTATTTCATCCATCTCTCTGAAGTTGATAGGGTATTTTGGATATCGGTGTCAGCTTCTGCATTGTGTTGATGAAGAATGAAATGATTTTTTCACAATTGTGATAATGTTGACTCACCGCTCATCCTTCTGGAACCCATAATTCAGACTTGCCTTGTCAATAAAACAAAAGAATTAGTGATCAGCTTCCCCTCAACCCCGACATCATAAACACCCAAACAGTTGAATAACTCTGGACAACAAGCTCACCTTTGATTATCACAGCACGGACATTCAAAAAAGAAGCCAACATAGACTCTCAGTCATCCTCAAACAGACTATACGCTGCACCCCACCTCCTGTCGTTGCTCTACCAAAGCATCATTCCACCCATCCCTCTGTACACTTCCACATGTTTCTACACCATGCTTTCTGTCACCAACTGGGCCAAACTCACAAGCATCACAAGCACAAATGCAAAAATCATCGGCCTCCCAACGCCCAGCCTCACAGAGTTAAACAATGGGTCCATCAAACACTGGTACAGGATATCACCCACCCACTACACCAATACATCATCTCGATACTTTCAGGGCACAGGTTCAGATCGATCAACTTTGGAAGGGTTTACCTCTGGAAAAGCCTGATCCTACAGCCATAGCTGCCCTGAACAGCAGGCCCCGCTGATCAGTCTGTCACTGTTTTCACTGTTCAGTTGGCTGTATGCTGTTTACTGTTGTTGCGGTTTGTGATGTGCGATGTTGTTTCTCTGTAATGTACAGTCAGTAAAGATGAATTTCAATGTGATGTGAGGCAGTTAGTTCAAGTTAAACTTTATTTTTCAAAAAGTTAATGTAAAAAAAAATCTAGGTAGTCTACTCTTAAACTGTGGTATAATTTTTTAATGGGAGTTCTTGTAGGCAGAGAAAATACCCTTTGTATTTGGTATAATACTTCCCTGTTTATGGCTGGCTCTGTGTCACAAACTTCTACAAATTGTGGCTGACTGAGGGAGAGGAGAGAACTTTCTACTGCATCAAATGTACTTAGTGGCCAAATGAAGCTCATACAACCCCCCTTCAAAAAAACGGAACTATCCCTTTAACGCCCTCCAAGCTGTCCTGTCCCTCAAGTAAGCCTCATGTCTGTGAGAAGTTGTTATTGCAGATGAAGAAAAAAAAATGTCAGTAAACCAACACCCAGGATCAGTTAATATAATTTGATGTCATTGGTTTGGGGGTAGACCAAGACTAAAATGTATTTACTTGCACAAAAATGTGACTCTTTACTGTGGTGGATAAATATCTCATGTTTACTGGTAATACAACTGGACAGACTGGACAGTCACACACCAACACACACTCATAAACCAAAATTATTTTTCACAGACAATCAATGAGATGAAGATTACATGCTGTGATCCATAACAGCTCCAGATCAGTACAGATTATACACAACCAGGGCCGATGATGGGGAAATGCCTTCAATCCATCATTCAATTGAATGACAAATAAGGTTTTCATTAAGACGGAGAGGTTAAAGATGCTATGAGGAGTTTCTAAGTAATTACAAAAAAGTCTCACTTTTAGATATATGCCTGATGGAAATACACACTTTAAGATGAGTTTTATAGCATCTAAATAGGTTATCTATAAATGCTATTCCTTAGCCTTCCAGTCGGGTCGGACAGGGCTGGACTGGCCTGGATACTCAACTTCAGGAACAAGACAATTAAAACTAGAGCAAGTTTATATTATTTTTTTATTTATATTACACTTCTTAGAGCACCAGGCTGTAAGTAGCGATATACAGCCGGCTACAACTACGATAATTTTTCCAAAAATTGCTTGTTGTCACACATCAAAAACTACCACTACGTAACTAGAAATAGATACATTACCTCGTCGCTTTGCATCCTGCAAGTTGTTGGAAAAAGAAGTTGTAAAGCAAGTGTCGATGCAGGTCCGAGCTGTATTCATTAGCATCACAGCAAACGTACGCTTTGGCTTGGGTCATGTCTACGACAGTTGCTGCGCGTGCTCGCCGGAAATAGATTCTCCTCATAGCACCTTTAAAAGATGCATTTCTATAAGCTATAAGGACACTAAATTGAGGTGTGTAATAGTTTTCATAATGTTTTTGAGATGGATTCAACATGTAAAGACTTTTAGTGTAATGTCTTTGTGTTTATTAAATAAACTGTTGCTGTTGGTGATTATTTCATTACATGAATTATTAGCAGACAGTGGGCTCTAATTTCGTGGCGCAGCGCAGGGGGCGCAAGCCTGGCGCACCCCGCGCAGAGTTAATTTCGTCTGCCGCACTGCCGTGCACTGCCAATTTGACAATTTGGTAGACGGTCTGCGCAGAGATGGGTGTGATGGCGCACCAGGGGGAGGTGTCGGCAGATTCATGTTGGCGCAGTGACAGTGCAGAAAGTGCGCTGAAAGCTCGCCAGCTCCAACCTGGTCTATTCTCGGTGCAAGGTGAAGCGCACCCTCAGCAGCTGTAATTTGGTGACAGGCACATATGTGCGCACTCGTCTACAAAGCCTCAGAGGCAGGTTTCCAGAGCGTCAGGCACATTTTAAACCAATAAACAATCACAGCAATCACTATTTAATGTAACCGTCTGAACCAGCATATACATTTGTATCAATATTAATTGTCCCGTCACATCAGATGTCGGATTATAGCCGTTTGTCATAATGGAAACTTAACCTGACGGCATCTGGAAGTTTGATGCACATCTTACAAGTCAACAATAAACAGCCTTAACATCTGACACTGAGTAAATATCTGGCTTCTCTCATTTCATTAAATTCAAAGAACAGAGGGAGAAAAAAGACAAAGAAAAAAAGAGATAAAATAAATGTATGTCACTCAGGATTTACCTGTGATTTCCCATATTCCTCTATTTTAGTCTATATTTTTAAGGTGATGTAAAAAGATGGAGTACATTATTGTAAGGAGGATGAGGCAGAGACACCGGGAGAGTATGCAGCATATCACTAAAGGCTCTGCTATTTGGCGATGACAAACCAGGAATGCAGGTGGATCAAAAGTATTCTTAATGGATAACTGCAGTGTAACTGTCTCTTAATTTTGTACTCCTATAATGACAAAGGAACAGATTACATCTGTCCTGGGAGCTGGCCCACACAGTGATGCGCTTCGTGGCCTTAGATGCGCGCCCCGATGGCCAGTCTGTTCTCCCAGCTGCTGAATGACAGCAGCTCTGACCGTCTCCGCTAGAGATCATTCTCCAGTGGAGACAGTCAGAGCAGCAGGGATCATTCAGACCAATCAGACGCTGTGCCTCGGCCGCAGCGCATTTAAAGGCGAGGAGAGGCGGTCATTTGATTGGTGAAGACAGCACTCGGCTGTGTGAAACCCACTCATGGCTTTTCTCCTCCTACTCTGGGATTTGCGCCGAGGGGCAGAGACGTGGGCGTGGATGTGCTCCTCTGCGCCTTGAGTGCGCCTCTCTTGGCACTGCAGGAAACTTGCAAAGTGCGCCTGCGCTTGCGCCTGGTCTACGAAACTAGAGCCCAGTGTGACAACTTTGTTTATCTGAACTAGAGGTCTTAACACAGTGAGTCCATTTTAATTGTTTTGATTGTTTTGTCCAATTAAAAAGAAAACTGTCGTTGATTGTGTCAATCACTTTTAAACAATTGTACAATTTTGTCTGTTATATTTGCAACATCTTACCACTGAATTAGTCCCATTGCCTCTGCCCACCACCCCCTCCCCCAACCATCAACAGAAATGACATCACTTAGCATAAATTATCATTTTCAATTTGATTTAACCCAATTTAATTGCAGTTCAACAAGATGCTATTGTATGATTTAACATCAGTCTTCTCTATTTCATAATCTTTGTAGTGGTTAATGTTGATTTTAAAACTATTTCTCTATGATTGATGTTGATTATACCTCCATAATAAATATGTTTACAACCATAAAGGGTGGAGGACCCTCTTGAAAACAAGATATCAGATCTTAAGGGACTAGCCTCATAGAAAATTCAATAGAGCCAGTTGTGATGAGGACAGATTTATAGTATTGGCATCCATGAATTTGCTGCAATCATCAATTCTTATGTTGGTTCCTTTGTCTCTGCCCACCTCCACCACTCACACTCGCAGCACAGCTCATGTCGGGGTTGGAGATAAAATGAAGAGTAAGCCATCAGTGAGCCATCAGAAGTGTTTTGAGGGAACACTTGTTATGATTTGCGCAATACAAATAAAGGTTAATTAGATCAATTAGGAACTTCATGTATTTAGACATACTCTCTCTTCTTGCCCTGTTATAAAGCACACTTAATATTATTACACTCACAATTTCCCCGATCTTAGATAATGTAATTGCTTTAGCAATCATGTGGTTTGAAGTAGCCTACAACTTCTGGTTTTTGTTTGTTTCCTGTTTAGACCTCCTTGAAAAGAACGTTAGTACATCTCAAGGGTTAATTATTATATTACATTAGATTAGAATAGATAGAACTTTGTTAATCCCTTTGAGAAACTCCCTCAAGGAAATAAAGATTCCAACAGCAGTTTGTAAAAGTAGATAGAAAGACATATAAAAATGATAGATATGAACAAAACTATAAATCTATATGAATAAAAAATAAAATAAAAATATGGCGAGCTATTGCTCTTTCCTGTACTCTGTCTTTTGTTACTATTTCTCTTCCCAATGAGGAGTTCCTCAGGCCCCATCCACACAAAAACAAAATGCTTAACAGTTTCAAAAACGATCGTCATAAAGACGAAGGCATCTCAGAAAATGTGTGCGTCTACATGAATGCACTCGATACCCATGAAAACACTGTAAAACATATGCCAGACCACTAGGGGCGTTGTAACGATATGTCGGAAACAAGGGGAAATAGACGGAAAAACAGTGGGCATGCGCACTTGCGGCAAAAGTTGTAAACAGAGATTGTGATAAAGTGATCATGAAGTAGCGTAATATGTCCTCGATAATTGTTTGTTCAACTCGGTGGCGATTAAGAAGAAGGAGATTTTGCTGCAACATGGATAGTAGGGTCACTGGCTTCATCAGCACAAATGCTACACCGTACGCCGCCATTGTTGTTGTCGTCGCTGCGTGTCAATAAAGATTTGAAACTATGACGTAAGCGTATCTTAAACTTGTGGAGAGCCAGTAATCACAGAGCTGCGTATACAGCATCTCAAAATCTTTCCACTCTGGAACCTGGTTTCAAAAATGACCGTTTACAGACCCCCAAAACGTTGTCTTCGTATGGATGATACGCAGATTTGGCAATAAACGTATGCGTTTAGACATGGGTTTGTCTCCGTGCGGATGGGGCTTCAGTCTGTTGGTCCTGCACTTTGGATGGATCACATTTGGGCTGAACAGGCTCCTCTAGTTGCTGTTTTTCTAGTTTTTCTAGTTTTCTTTCCTCTGCCACCATCACCAGAGTCCAGCTTCATGCTGATCAAATAACGTGATTAGTTTCGTCTTGAATTCATACTAGCAGTTGCTGAAAGTGCAGCAGCTGCTGTCATGATCACTGCCCTGTTTCCATGTTTCCATGTTTCATGTTTTGTACTATGTTTCATGTTTCATTTTGAAATCCTAACTCTTGCTTCCTGTCCAGTCTCGTCATACCTGCCTCCTGATTGTTCCTCCCCAGCTGTGCCTAATCACCCCCAGTCACCTTGTGTAATCAACCTCATGTCTCCCTTTTACCCTGTGCTGGCGTGTTGTACATCCCAGTCTCATTCCTAGCACTTTTTTTCATCGTCTTGCCTCATAGTTGAGCCTTGCCTGTTTTGGGATTTAGCTTTATTCTGCTTCACAATTTGGACACTTTGGTCTGTTTGATTTTTGTGTATCAAACTCTGCCTAGTCTGACTGGCTTCCTTTGTGTAGCAAACCCTGCCAATAAACCCTTTTACTGATTGTGAGCTGGTGTCAGTGTGAAGTACTTTTGTCCTGTGTTCTTTAGCCTTGTGCTATGACAGCTGCAGCTCCCTTTCTGTAACTTTCTCTTTCTCTCATTGAAACATTACTTTTAACACTGTGCTGTGTTCGATGTTAAAAGTGGTGGCAAACTTTTTTATACTTATATGGTATTGATTGGTTTTTCTTGATTTTAATTATCTCCTAAATGCATACATAATGTTTACGAATATGCCGTTTTTGAATTACTACAAAGAAACAACACTGACTTGGGTCCTAGTCTTGAAAATCAATTTAAGCCTTATAAAATGCTGAAGACGAGACTTAGAATATACAATGGTACCTCCTCATGGTGCCCTCCTTATATACCATGAATTTAATATTAGAACTTAATAGTTAGGAAAGTTTAATCATTCTGCTGTTTTGTGGAGCATAACAACATAATAATCGGTTTTCTTTTTATCACCTGGGCCCCAGTTATGGAAGTCTTATGTCTGTGTGTAAGCACATTGATATTTGAAGGAAATAGTAAATACTAAAATAAGACTTGAAGAAGTATTGATATTTGATTCTGTGTTGATTCCTTCATCAAGAGCACTCGTGCTGTGGGTCGTGGATACTTTAATACAAAAGGTCGGTGGCCTGTTCACCATCCTAAAGATGGATTGCTCCACCTTTTTAAAATATTCTATGTTGCTCAAACACTCTTTAAAAAAATCTTCTCCCCTTTTTGGCCAAAACTGAAATAGCAGTATGGAAATGGTTGTTCATATATTGCTGGAAAGGCAATGGATCAATGAATGTGCAAAGCCACATGATGTCATGGCCCAGAGCGCATTGCAAGGCAGTAAAATATGGCAGCCTCTATGTTGATTTATTTTTAATGTTCTCAAATTTAGGTATCTTAGATTATTTTTAACTTGTTAACATGTATATAAGTGCAGTATGGGCACCATGGTGGTGCAGCAGGTAGTGTACTTCCCTTACAGCAAGAATGTTGCTGGTTTGTTAATATATGTTAATATTTTAGGACAGGTTGTTCACCAGAGTTCAGCTGCTGGGATAATTAGGCATCATACAGGATAAATAAACTAGAAATGTCCTCAAAAAGTCCTGGAAAAAGATCTGCGGCAAAGAGATCACACCACAGTTCATTGCATTAAGAATGAGCATAAACTACAAAGCAAGAAACAAAAGACTTATCCATTACAAAGCATGCCTAATGAAGCGTTACAGCTAATTAAGCATTATGGCTAATTAAGCATTGCTTAAACTAGAAGGAAAGCCTTCTGGCCTCAGTGGCAAGGGACTTTATTAAACAGAAGTAAGTTAAAAACTAATTAGGGAAGACAAAACCACTTTCTAGACAAAGTAATCTGAAACTGTGATGGTAAAGTATCTCTCTGCCTGTGGCCTGAAGGTTAGTGAGGTGAACTTGTGACTTTGGTTTGGGGACTGATAGTCACTGCAAGCGCACACTTACAGGAGATGTAGGGACACGTATCATACTGAAAGGAGAAAAAAATGTCAGACTTCAGAAAACACTTCCATTATATTTGCACAGCATCTAAGAATGGCCCAGTCTGTGCATCCATCACTGTAATGTGTCAGATATTTTCTGCTTGGCCTCCCTCCATTCCTAAAAGAAATCATTAGCTAAAGAAAAAAAGCACTTCCTGGCCTGAGTTTAGTTTGGCTCGCATTGTGATAGTGGGAAGACATAAAAATGAGATAAATGACAACAAACAGTGATTCCTTGGAGAACCAGAAAGTGTGGTGAGGACGCAAAGGACACCGAGGATGAGATATGAGAAAGTTTGTCAGTGTGAATAATTCCAAAAATAAAAAAGACTAAAAGAGCTAAAAGACATCGGCTATAAGAGGCATCTTGAGGATGTATACACCACAGAATAAAGGCCAGGCTGAGCTCACAGATGGTTGAAGTGTCTGTTGTTAAACTGAAAAACGTAGACTATGACAAGCAGCTCATTGTCAGGTGTGTACTTTGGATTAAAAAAAATGGCCAATGAGCTGCAGGTCACAAGAATAGCTGCAACTAACACCAACCTTGTGTAAATTCAAGCAGCTTTGCAGCTTTAAGTATATAAGGTGGCAATTGATTCTCCCCTTACCCCCTCACCTGGTTTTCCCTGTTCAATAAACTCTTTGTTACACCTTTTGGGTCCAACAATAAAACACATACCATATCATCATACCATAACATGTTCGCCCTCACACCCAACACAGCATCGTGTGGATTTGCTGTTCATCATGAGACTGGGATTCACATTCAAGATTTCCTACTTCTTAAAGGAGACATATCATGCTTGTTTCTCCTTTTCTTCCTTTCCTTTGTGCTCTGATTGGTCAGTTCTATCGGGGGTAGAGCCAGCCTGTCCTTCATCTTCTACTGTATTTTCCGGCAGGCTCAAAGCAGCGACCACGTATTGAGTCCCCCTACAGGCCAGAGCTGGTAATGAGTGAATGTGAGCTAGGGACCTATATACCTCTGCCGGGTGGATGTGTTCCTCGGTGACGGTTTTGTGGCTAACGGACATCACAGAGGAGAAAGTGTTTTATCAGATTACTCCAATAAAAAGAAATGTACCTCGTGTCGTCACAACGATTTAAATCTCACGGACATCTTGCAATGACCTAGTTTCAGAGGCATCAAATCTCGGTCTAGGATATCAGAAAAAATACAATATCTAATATTTTGAAAATTAAGGGGGTGTAAGGTCTTGTTTTCAAATTTATTATATTATATGTAAGTATTAAATCAGGCATCAGCATGATATGTCTCCTTTAACAGAAGGGTTTATTTGCTGCCATGATGGAGGGATTCATGATTGGCTAAATGGATTCATGTTGGGCGCTGGATGTATATATTTGTATATTTATGTTTATCTGTATTTCATATATGTACAGTTGTGCCCAAAAGTTTACACCCCCCAGCAGAATTTCTGATTTTTTGGCCTTTTCTCAGAAAATATGAATGATAACACAAAAACCTTTCTGTCACTCATGGTTAGTGGTTGGGTGAAGACATTTATTGAAAAAATGATAAGTTTACTCTTTTTAAATCAGAATGACAACAGAAACTTCAAAAATGACCCTGTTCAAAAGTTTACACCCCCTGGCAGTTTTGGCCTGATAACATGCACAAAATTTGACGCAAATGGGTTTGAATGTCTACCAAAGGTAACCATCCTCTCTGTGATCTATTAGCTTGTAAACTGTGTGTGTATAAAAGCTCAGTGAGTTTCTGAGCTCCTGACAGACACGTGCATCTTTCACTGCAATGAAATTTCAGGTTTCTGCATCATAGGTAAAGCAAAAGAATTGTCAAAGGATCTGCGAGAAAAGGTATGTCAACTGTATAAAACAAGAAAAGGATTTAAAAAGATTTCCAACGGAATTGAGGATGCCAAGAAGCACTGTTAAAACTCTAATGAAGAAGGGGAGAGAGAGGGATTCCGTTGAAACCAAACCACGGTCAGGCAGACCAACAAAAATTTCAGCTCCAACTGCAAGGAAAATTGTTCAACATGCAAAGAAAAACCCTCAAAGAACTTCAGCTGAAATACAGGACTCTCTGAAAAAAATTGGGGTGGATGTTTCAAGATCCACAACAAGGAGACACTTGAAGAAACATGGGCTGCATGGTCGGGTCGCCAGAAGAAAGCCATTTCTACGCAAATGCCACAAAATATCCCGCTTACAATACACCAAACAGCACAGAGACAAGCCTCAAAACTTCTGGAACAAAGATATTTGGAGTGATGAGACCAAAATTGAACTTTTTGGCCACAACCATAAACGTTACATTTGGAGAGGAGTCAACAAGGCCCATGATGAAAGGTACACCATTCTTACTGTGAAACACAGAGGTGGATCACTGATGTTTTGGGGATGTGTGAGCTACAAAGGCACAGGAAAACTGGTCAAAATTGATGGAAGGATGAATGCAGCATGTTATCAGAAAATACTGGTGGAAAATTTACACTCATCTGCCCAGAAGCTGCGCATGGGATGTTCTTGGACGTTCCAACATGACAATGATCCAAAACACAAGGCCAAATCAACCTGCCATTGGCTACAGCAGAATAAAGTGAAGGTTTTAAAGTGGCCATCTCAGTCTCCTGACCTCAATGTCATTGAGCCACTCTTGGGAGATCTCAAACGTGCAGGTCATGCAAGACAACCAAAGAATTTACAGGAGCTGGAGGCTTTTTGAGAAGAGGAATGGGCAGTTTTACCATCTGAGAAAATAAAGACCCTCATCCACAACTACCACAAAAGACTTCAAGCTGTTATAGATGTTAAAGGGGGAAATACACTGTATTAAAAACTGCGGGGTGTAAACTTTTGAACAGGGTAATTTTTGAAGTTTCTGTTGTCATTCTGATTTAAAAAGAGTAAACTAGTCTTTTTTTCAATAAATGTCTTCACCCAACCACTAACCATGAGTGACAGAAAGGTTTTTGTGTTATCATTCATATTTTCTGAGAAAAGGCCAAAAAATCAGAAATTCTGCTGGGGGGTGTAAACTTTTGGGCACAACTGTATATATGTTTCTATGCATATATGTGTATCAATAAAATGAAGAGCTTTATGCTTTATCCTCCCTCAGGGAAATTGAGATTCCAGTAGTAGTTAATTTCTAGAGATAAAAAGAGTTCTAAACAAAAATATAAATACATTTATCTGTGAATATAGATTAAATAAAAATAAAAAACATATTTCTACTGGCTGGCAACTGCTTCTTCCCGTCCTCTGTCTTCCTGTTAGTCTGATGGCCTGGAGGACAAAGGAGTACTAGTGAATCTTTTTGCTTCACCAGTAATGTCTACTCATGCACATGCACTAGCTGACAAAAACTGAATACATGTACTCCAAATTTGAGTGCTGTTGTTGTTGCTGTTATGCTATGTTATCTATTTTTTTAGACTAAGATTAGCACTTAACGTTATTTTCAAAAGAAATGCATATTAAACTAAGTGACAGGGCACACTTGCAAACCATCGCAGACGTGTTGGTAAGTAGGTCAACAAAACAAAGCCTCTGTATATGAGTAGAAGATTGATACAAAGGATTAGGTGCGACTTTTTATGAGAGGACAGGGATGGTTGGACCATAGACTGTAAAAAACATGGACGTCATGTCGCTGGGCTCGAATTGAAGTTGCCACAAAAACTGCTCCCCCTGGTGACTGGCTGCAGTATAGGTCAACTCTCTGTCTCCCTCATTCATCTGAACGGGCCGTAGTGAAACTTCAAAAAAATTGATACACTTCATAGAAATATTTCTCCCATCCGTATGCTGTGGTGATATGAAAGTATAATTGGGCTGCGTTTTTTCCAAGTCCTCTTTTTTCTGAAAAGTTTCTTTTTCATCAGTTATTAGAGTTTAAAAAATAACCGCGGTTTACGGCAGTTTCACAATGATTATGTACGCTGTATGCTGCGAAGTTTTGTGACGGTTTACGACAGCTGAGTCCAGATATGGTCCAGATTCTCTACTGGCTGCACAATGGCGGCGCCCTGACCGGGGATATTATGGCTTCAAAACCGTTAAATGGTAGAAGGCGGAGCCACGCTGTCCACTATATACAGTCTATGGCTTGGAAAAGGATGATCACAACAAACACACATAACCATTTAGAGTTGATGACGAGTTAACCTGATGACTGTAGGCAGAGGCAGGCTAACATTGCCCATTGACTCCAAATGTTTGAGCCAAGATAGTTAGTGGTCGGTGGGCTCTGCTTGTCGCTTTGATTTTGCTGCAAACAAAATCGAAAGAATGGTCTCTATTTGCCTGTCATGGACTTGGGAGTGAGGTAAAACACGAAAACAACAAAAAATTGGTATCCATGTAAATTATCACAAGTTGTAATAAGTGTAAATATATCAGATGTATTTCAAAACTGTGTCATGAAAATCTCCAGAGCGTGACTAACTTGAAGTAATGAGGGACTCTGTGTGTCAAACCAGCTGCCTAGAGAGACTGAATGATGTGACTCACTGTTTTAAGACAAGCAGCAGAATTTCACTGAGTCACTGAGGCCCATCATGAGGCTGGCTCCAGTCATCTTCAGGGCTTTCCCAATTCAAGGAGTTCCTCCAATGGATCGGTGTTTCACAGCTTAATGAGTCAGAAATCTCTGCCTGTAGGCTCATCGACATGCAGCCAGGAAACAGAAATACTTTACTGCACTCACCATCCTCCTTATATTCCTCTCTACATAATTACTCAAGCAGTGATGCAGCCAGGCAGGTATCAGCTCATTAACTTGTAAAGCTCAGAAACATCATGTAACTATGTTGTCTCCAGTCAGACGGCCTCTAATTGGTCATCCATCAACAGAGCCGGTGCCACTTTAAATACAAAGTGGATGTCAATTAATACTGCAGCTAAATAGAATAATTCATTTGGGGCTCGAGGAAGTTCTTAAGTGTTATTTTTCTTCATTCTGATATAAGTATTGATGCATCATTAGCCTAATTTCTTTGTTCCATTTCTTTGTTTAATAATGTGGTTCACCCTCATAAATTGTTACATGTCAATTAAAGATGAAAATTCCAAACATTATATCAGTGCAATGTGACTGTGTTGTTAGAGTCCTCTCCTCTTGAAAGTTACGGAAATATTTTTTTATGCACTCGAGTCTATAAAAGAGAAGCATTTCTTTATGTTGGATTTATAGAGCCACTGTTTTGTTCATATTTCAATACAGTCTGGTATGCATTCAAATCAAGTAATAACTTTTTTTCCTCACAAGGTTATTATACCTGTCATATTGGTACATCTTTTGTGTCACTATGAGCATACGCTCACTGCTTACAGAAGAAAAATGCACATAAGACCATTTTTTACTCAGAAACACAAGAAAATATGAACAGAAACTTTGACATTTTGGGAACTGTTATGTTGTCAACGTGGAATACCAACAGACTTGATGCATTAAAAAAATGTTTTTTCTTTACAAAAGGGTGACATTTTGCCTAATTTAAAAAAGACAAGTTGTACAAATGAAACAAATTCTACCAAAGGCCTCAAGTAAATCAACAACAGAAACACCTACTCCATCACCTAACAGACATAAATACCTTTTTCTCAAGAGCCCAATAACAAGTGTAGTGACTGCACAGCAAAGCTGAACAGCTTCTTCTTTTTTTTCTTTTTTTAATATTCATGGGTGGCACGGTGGTGCAGCCGGTAGTGCACGTGCCTCACAGCAAGAAGGTCCCAGGTTTGATACATGGGTCGGACAGGGGCCTTTCTGTGTGTAGTTAGCATGTTCTTCCCGTGCATGCGTGGGTTCTCTCCGGGCACTCCGGCTTCCTCCCACAGACCAAAAACATGCTCATTAGGTTAATTGGTCACTCTAAAATTGCCCTTAGGTGTGAGTGTGAGCATGAATGGTTGTCTGTCTCTCTATGTGGCCCTGAGATTGACTGGCGACCGGTCTCCAGCCCCCTCCCAACCCTGAAAGGGATAAAGAGGTATAGAAAATAAAAGGATGAATTAATTATGTTAATATTCATGTCAGTACCAGCAACACATTTTTTAGGTGGAATTTGTCAGATTTCCAATGCAATTAACTGTACAGGTGCTTAAAGGAAAAGTTTGGTTTCTACAGCTTTCACATTGTTTATAGAATGAAGTAGAACAATATACTTACCCAGAAGGCTTTCCTGATCCAAACAGTGCTTTGGGAGATATTTAGATCCAAAATCGAGCAGCGGACATCCGTATAATGAGAGCACACGGGGCATGCATAGCGCCGCCCCTAAAACTGCATTAATCGTCCAAAAACTCATTAGTTTCTTCAATATTTCATCATGGTCCGCTCGGGCTACTCCTCCAAGACAGTCCGGGGTCGCTCCACCCATGTTTTTGTGACTGTGCTGACCTCTGAACTGGAAACTTTCTTCACGGCTGCCGTGCATGCACAGTACGGCTTCCTCCTTTCGATGAGCTCCTCATCCGTAAACTCTGGCTCGAAACTGTAAGGACACCCATTATATTCAAAGTTCTCATCCACAACATCTTCATCCGATAGATATTCGTCCATTTTGCACAAAACTGGAAGAAGAAAGTTGTTGATTAGCCAGCCGTCGCCCCTGAAACAATGAGCCGTACTGCGCATGCTTGGCAGCCGTGAAGACAGTTTCCAGTTCAGAGGTCAGCACAGTCACAAAAACATGGGTGGAGCGACCCCAGACTGTCTTGGAGGAGTAGCCCGAGCGGACCATGATGAAATATTGAAGAAACTAATGAGTTTTTGGATGATTAATGCAGTTTTAGGAGCGGCGCTATGCATGCCCAGTGTGCTACCATTATACGGATGTCCGCTGCTCGATTTTGGATCTAAATATCTCCTGAAGCACTGTTTGGATCAGGAAAGCCTTCTGGGTGAGTATATTGTTCTACTTCATTCTATAAACAATGTGAAAGATGTAGAAACCAAACTTATCCTTTAAAGATACATGTTTTAAAATTGTTAGACAACGGGATATGATGTTGTTTGTGTTGTTGTTGTTGTTTTCTTCCATAAATGGATATATTCTATAGTGTGTATATTTTTTAACTTTTTTTGTATTTTTATCATTTTCTCATGGTGACTGCCGTCATGACTGACACAGTTCATTCATATTTTGTACTGCTTACCTGTGATGGGTCACCATTATTCACGCCGGCTGTTTTGTCACTCAAACATCCTCCAATAACTTCATCAGATCCCTGACCCCTGTAGACAGACATTTACAGGCTGAATGGAGATCAGCTGTCTCCTTCATCTGCCTACAGTTTTACTTCTCCTTTAGCACTGACAACTTAGGTTGACAAAAATCCTCCATGAGGTGTCGTCATTATACAACAAAGCAATTTTCATCTTCCAATATAAATTTCACAGAAATGCTACATCTGTCTGCCCAGGAATGAAAGTTGAAAAGAAAGTGAAAGTTTGAAAGTTGAAAGTCTTAATGGGACAAAAGTAATTGCTTGCTTTTGTAACTGTGTCTACATTGGAACCAAATTCTTACCATATTGTGAACAGCAGGATTTGTTCAATAAATGTGTTTTATTTGTACGGGAGAACAGAAAAGGGAAATAGGAGAACTCAATAAAACAAGTTTAATTCAATAGAAGACTAAGCAGGACCCCAATCTCAGGATGTTGACACCATTTTTTTTTAAATTGTTTTGTTATTGTGTGAAGTTGAGGCAAAATTTTACATACTTTGTGTTTAAATGAAGAAAGCCAAGTATGTATGCAACTCCCATGTATGCTGAGTTGCTCATCTATGCTGTTAGCCCTGGTTTGAAACCAGCTCAAGGCCAGCTTCCCATGTTTCACCACCTCTCTCATCACCAGTCTTCCTACACAATAAATCTATAAATAAGGGCAAAATTCCCTTATTAAATTATACATTCATTGTATCTTGTTATAATGGTGTCTAGTCAGAATTTCCAGGGATATGAAATACAGTATCAATTGGTACTATTAAAGGGAAGAGATGGTTGATCCAAATAATACCTACAAACTTTTTGAGGAGTATATTTCAGGCCACTTTCATGCAGTTTTAAGGCATAATATTTCCCCCCTGTGACACTTGGCATTTACTCTGAACTGAAAGACTGAATTGGAGAATTGAGTTGACTCCCCATTTGCCTTGAACCCATGGTCTTGTCAGAGGTGTAATACTGGTGAGAGGTGGGCATGCAGACTTACCAGGGGACAGGGGCAATGTGTGTGAGAGTGTGTTTTTTCATGTCTACTTGGAAACATAAAATCTTTAAAATGATTGTGCTGCAGCTCTGCAGTTTCATGCTGTGGGGTTTATGTCAGGACGCCTGCTGACTCATGGCTCAGAGTGGCACGTACTGTAGGGGCCATGGGCTTTTTCTTTTAACATTCCTTGTTCTTTAATAAACTGCCAACTAAAGCTCAGATGGGAGAAAATAAGTCTAAGAGAGCTCCACACCACAGGAGTAGTAACTGGCTGCAGGGATGTGGGTGGAGGGCCTTCCTCTTATCAGCCTCCCACAAGGCTTGTCTCTGTGGGAAGCTAAACAAAACCTGAATGCTGGATACTCTCATTACCAACCACGTTTCCAATCAACTTTTGTTTATTTGCTTCTTGATTCAAAAGGGACACACTGTACTGGCACTTTCCAGACCAAATACTTTTTTTATTTAAAGACAGCTGAGTCCTTGTTAATAGCAACTGAACTTCAGCTTCTGGGTTTTCCATTTTCTGTCTCTTGTGCTCTGGCACAGAGGAGCAGTCATTTTAAATAATGAGCTCGTTGGTGAAATAAATGGAAAAAATCATTAATGGGAAAAAAAACATTACTCCCTGTAAATGACAGGCAAGCTGTTCAAATGAAACCCCGACAGAGGTGTTTTTATTGCTCAAGAACAACAAAATTATTTGAAATCAAAATTGAGATGTCTGCCGTCATGGCAACAGCTGCTCAATCATCCTGTCTTCCCTGTCCTGTCTGCGGTTCATTTGATTAAAAGTCTGTGTTGTGCATACAAACCTCTCCAGTCACCCCAAACCATCACACCTGTCCACTAGTCTTTATTATTTCATTTCCCATCCTGCCTCAGCGGCTGCCCCGGTTATTCACCTTCCAGCTGCTCTTTATTTCCAGCATCAGCATCGGGATATTGTACAAAGACGAATAATATCATATTAGGCACTTTAACCAAAACTCATCTTACAGGTAGTTCAAATTTTTGAAGGGGTGCTAGAGACCCATGGCTCTTGTAAATATGAGTGACAGTAAAGGGTCTTGTGAACTTTTTCCCTCAGGGGTATATCTGGGGCAAACTGTAGTCAGTACCAGTGTCGGGGAAGTTACATTTAAAAAGTAGAGTTCGCTCGTCACTTGTTAGTTCTTTAAAAAGTAATCCATGACTTTGCTCAGTTTCCGTCTATGAAAGTAACTTTTTTTCACAATACTTTTAGGTTAGTTATCTGTTGCTTGAAAAAAAAAAACATTAGTTTTATAGTGGTCACTCATCTGCTTCTTGTTACATCTCAAATCTTAAATGAATACTCTTTGCATTAGAACTGTGTGGTTAATCTGGAAACAACAGGACTGAGTAAAATGTTTTTAAGGAATCATGACAGCCATTGTTTTTAAAAATAATACACCGTGGGTTAGTTTTCCTTCTGTCGTCCTGATGTTTTTTTCTGTAACCAGCTGTAATATATATATGTATATATATATATATATATATATATATATATATATATGTATATATATATATATATATATATATATATATATATATATATATATATATATATATATATAATTTTTTTTAGTTCAAATGGGTACAGGCATTAAGGTGGAAAACACCAGGCCTCAGGTGGGCCAAGAGCATCCTAACTATCAACTCTATGTCTTTTAGGCCACCAAATGACATATTTCAATCCATTCTTAATGTCAGTATCGATAAAGGTTTAAATCTGAACATCAACTTGGCATATAGTTTCATAAACACTTCACATTCACAGTGATTTCATCAGAATTTTCCTGCAAGACAGCCTTTGAAGTCAGAGTGAATTTCAGTCAGACTGTGGCATATTTGGCGTTCACTGTACAGTATCAGAAATACATCTGGCAGATTCAAAAGAGCCACAATTGGCGTCCTCTTATCAAATACCATTCCATAATCAGCAATGGAATCACATTTAAATTTATCAAGCAAAATATGTTTGCAGCTTACCTTTCCCTTGGTAGCACTGCCAACTCCTGGTCCTGCTTCAGACCGATGAAACACCACACAGATGTTGCACCTCATGTTGTTTCTGCAGCAATAGAGTTGCCTTTGTCATGCTTTCCGTTGGTTTTTAAGCTGTGTGGGCAGTCGGTAACAATGTCGATACAGCAACTTAGCCAACAAGTACTACCACAATTGTTTACAATTCTCAGCACGCACATATCCACAGCAGAGTACCTTTGAATTACCCTCCCTGATTGGCCAAAAAGCTGGCGCTATTGCAAGCACTTTGCCTTATCTGAGCCCTTATTAGAATTTCTCAGGGTTGAATGCCCAGTCAGGAGGGGGTCCTGATGTCTAAATACCTTTGCCGCTAAGGGACGACAGCCTAGACAACTCGATGCAGTTCATTAGAGGAAAACTGTAAGGATTCATTCCCAGCACTTAGGTCCCCCCCCCCCGCTCCTCTCTGCTGTGGACGTGGCTTCCTCCCTCACTTTCTTTCCATGGTTTGTTTCTTGTTTCTTCTTCCTTGTTTCACACCTGTTGGAGATCTACTATCAAGCATTCTATTTCAGTTGCCAGGAGTCACCTACTTGACACTGGTGGATTGCCTCTCATGAAGTATGTCTCCTAGAGCCTCACCCTGCCACTTTGTATATAGTAACTTCACTTCCCTTGTGCACTGGACTCACTTCCCCCTTTTGGTGTTTATTGGAGCTGAAAATAAAACCTGTTTAACTGTTCTCTGCCTCTGGCTTCAGCTTTGGGTCCAGCTGACTTTATTCAGGATGGTATCCTGACAGTAACTCCACCAGCCAACAAGATGGAGTCCATAAAGCAAGAAAAACTTCAAAAGGCTTAGACAGAACAAGGTATCCTTCTGGGTCAACACAACAACATGCTACCGGGAGTAGCTGGATCCTTAGAACTCTCCCTCCAGTTGGTACAAATTAGCTTCCAATTGAATGATTTATCCTTCCATGCTTCTGCAGTTCCTCCTGTGAGTATTCCCCCCACTTCAGCCCCTGTTCCTCTCTCTCCCAATACTTTGCCCATTAAAGAGCCTTTTGTGTCTAACCCAGAACCATTCACTGGGGATTTTGGTTCATGTGGTCGTTTTATTCTCAATTGTGAGTTTGTTGTCAAGATACAGCCATCTAGCTATTCCTCTGATTAAGCCAACACAGCCTATATGGTAAATTTACTCCACGGGAAGGCAGCTAAGTGGGCTACTGCCAGGGGTGAAAGTGAGATAAGAACACATTGAGTTTTTGGAGATAGTTTGCGAAAGGAGGTGCTGCTCGCAGGCAGAGAGACAGATAGTATTTCACGATAAACCACACAATTTATTGCTTGAGGATTTTTGTGTTGTTTATTTTGTGAAAATGACTACCCTATTGTCTGGAAAAAAACACACAGGTGGACCTTGGATTAACGTTATGCAACAGTTTGCGAAAGGAGGTGCTGCTCGCAGGCAGAGAGACAGATAGTATTTCACGATAAACCACACAATTTATTGCTTGAGGATTTTTGTTTTGTTTTTTTTGTGAAAATGACAACCCTCTTGTCTGGAAAAAAACACACAGGTGGACCTTGGATTAACGTTATGCAACAGCGAGCACCTGCCTACTACAAGTTGCAATCTATCACGGTAAGCGTCAGGCGCATTAAAACCTTTTTCAATACGTCACAGAAGGCATAGCCTGGAGAAGATTTTTATGTATTCATCAATTTTACATTTATTTCGGTAAAACTCGCTTGAAAAAAGAAAGTGCTCGCATTGTATGCATGAGTGAAAGTTGCTTTTCAAAGGCGTTCTGGTGCGTTTTGGTAGAAGAGGTCCTTATATTTCTTACCGGCACGGCGTTCCGTAGCGTTCCCTACTGCTCTGTGGGAGGGAGGCTCTGCGGTTTTTACCTCTTTTGGTTCTTTTACCTCTTACCTTTGTAGAATTTTCAGTCACCCAGGATGCTTCAAGACAGTTATTAGCTCTGCATCAGGGGTCTTAGCCTGTAGCTTCTTACTCTATTGATTTTCAGATTCTGGCTCATGAGTGTGGGTGGGATGATCAGGCTATTTATAAAGGGGCTTTCAGAAAAACTTAAGGATGAATTGGGCACTAGGTATGAACCTCTCACTGATTTGATTTCTTTATGTATCAAGGTCGATGACTTTATGAGGGAGAGGACCAGGGAGAAGGTGGCAAGGTCTCATCAGACAAATACTGGGCCAGCTCCCACTCAGTCCCTTCGGCTTCTGGCTCAAACACCTTCTGCTTCTCAGACTCCCCCCAGTGTTCCAGATGAGCCCATGCAGTTGTTTAAGACAGGTTTGATTCCCAGGGAAGGACAGCATCGCCTTGAGGAGCAGTTGTACCTGCACTGTGGTTGTAGTGATCATTCTATTCATTCCTGCGATAATCAGCAAAAAAAGGCAAACTCACCATTTGTGAAGGGCGTAATGGTGAGTCAATCCACTTCTTCTCCAAGCACTTCATCTTGTGTTCTTTCCCTGTGACTTTATCTTGGTCTAATCATTCAGTCAAGTCGGAAGTTTTCTTAGACTCTGGTGCGGACCACAACTTAATTCATTCCTGTTTTGTCTCTGCTCACAACATCCCTCTTAGGCCCCATCCACACGAAGACAAAACGCTGAACAGTTTCCAAAATGATCGTCATAAAGACGAAGGCGTCTCAGAAAATGTGTGCGTCTACATGAATGCTCTCGATACGCATGAAGACGCTGTAAAACACATGCCAGACCTCTAGGGCCGCTGTAACAATATGACAGAAACAAGGGGAAACAGACGAAAAAACAGTGGGCATGCGCACTTGCGGCAAAAAGTTGTAAAAAGAGATTGTGATAAAGTGATCATAAAGGGCCGTAATGTGTCCTCGATAATTGTTTGTTCAACTTGGTGGTGATTGAGAAGAAGGAGATTTTGCTGCAACAGGGATAGTAGGGTCACTAGCTTCATCAGCACATATGCTTCACGTACGCCGCCATTGTCGTTGCCGCATGTGGCGCATGCGTGTCAATGAAGATATGAAACTATGACGTAAGCGTATCTGAAAACTTGCGGAGAGCCAGTAATCATGGAGCTGCATATACGGCATTTCAAAATCTTTCCACTCTGGAACCTAGTTTCAAAAAAGATTGTTTACAGACCCACAAAACACCGTCTTTGTATGGGTGATACGCAGATTCGGCAAAAAACGTATGCGTTTAGACCTCGGTTTGGCTTCGTGTGGATGGGGCCTAAGTCCCTTAACTTCTCCTAAGAATGTTGACGCTCTTGATAGCAGACTTATTACCACCGTCACTCATTGCACTATTCCTCTTGCTATTAATCTCTGGTAATCATTGGGAGTCTGTTAGCTTTATCGTCATCCCTTCACCTCTCTCTTGGGTAGTTTTAGACCTCCAACAGGTCTAATGCTACAATCATTAGTTGGGATGTTACTTGTCATTATCTTTGCCTCCAGGCAGCTGTCCCTGAAACCGTCTCACCTGATGTTAAGGTGTCCTCAACAACAATGTCCCTCCTTCTTATCATGATTTAGCTCCAGTCTTTAGCAATGATCTGGCTTGGTCACTTCCCCCACATCGCCCTTACAACTGCGCCATAAATCAACTTCCTAAATGAACTTGAGCTTATATAGCGCTTTTTTAGTCTTTGACTACTCAAAGCTGCTTTACACCGCAGGTCACACCTACCCATTCACACCCATTTGCTCTCACATTCACTCACTGATGGTTCAGAGTTTCTATGTTAGTTATCCATCATTATCTCTAACACATTTACGCCCTTTCATGCCCATTTACACGCCCACTGACGCAGCAGTGGGAGCAACTTGGGGTTATATGTCTTGCCCAAGGACACATTGCCATGTGTCGCCCGGAGCTGGGCTTGAACCTGCAACCTCCTGACCACTGATCAAGCGCACTATCCAACTACACCACCAATGCCCCACTGCACCTGGTGCCCCTCTATCCTCCAGTCGCTTGTACAATCTGTCTCGTCCAGAAAAAGAAGCTATGGAGAGTGAAATTCAGGAGTCTTTGGAAGCAGGTCTCATATGTCCCTCTTTCTCTCTGCGAGGAGCAGGTTCTTCTTTGTTGAGAAGAAGGATTCCTCTTTGTGACCATGTACCTATTTTCAGGGGCTGAATGATATCAAGGACAAGTCACTCATCCCTTTGATTGGACCCTCTTTTGATCCTATATGCCACTTTCAGGTTTTTCCAAGTTAGACCTCAGGAACGCCTATCGAAAATGGCATTTAACACTCCACTGGGCCATTGTTATGCCCTTTGGACTGTCCAATGTCCCAGCTGTTTTTCAGAAAATGATGAATAACTTTTTTAGGGATATGCTGAACAGGTTTGTCTTTATCTACCTTGACGATATTCTCATTTTCTCTTGTTCCCTTAATGAGCATCGTCATGTCGGTCTAGCAACATTTGTTAGAGAACCGCCTCTTTGTATCAACATGGTCAAATGTAAACTGTTGTGGTGAAGTATGTGTTTATGAAAAGCTTATGGCGAAACCTCTCTGAGCTCTTCCTACACCAAAGTGAGTCTCACAGAACTGTTAATGTTCTGCACCGAACACCTCAGTGTTGTCAAACGTTTTAAATCAAAAGTCAGTGAAATGAGAGGTTTTTGGTTCACTAAAATAGCATCCCTCTGCACTCCAAAGCTAAACCACATTAAGAAAATACTTTTTTTAATTGACCTGTGCCACATAAGGATAATCAACACGCAGCAGCAGCCACCTCCAAGTTTAACAAGTTATCAAGTTTTATCACTTAATTCCATCCAACAATAATAATGAAATAAAATTGAAATTTTTTTTTTTTCATGGACCTGCCTGGGGAAATCAGAGGCTGCCTCTGATGTGCGAAATACTTCAGTTAGAACATTATTAAAAGTTTTCCGCATTCAAGAGGTTATCTCCACTTATTTGGCATAACCGAGAACATGAGACTCATTCAGAGTTTGGAAATACATTTTCAAATAAATAGCTTAACGTTACCCTACTGATTTATCATTTATTAATTTAGGTGTGTACACATAAAAACAAGAGTACTGCTTAAAGTATTGCAGAGAGAACATATGCATTTTTAATGACTCTTCGTGATCTCATTAGTCTGGGGACTGGGCTTCAAACTTTCTGTACTGAAGAAAAAATACCAAACATTGTAGTCGCATATTACTTTGGGAAAAATTTTGAGGACACATTTCAACGACATGGTTCTGCTGTTTATCTAGAGCAGAACAATGGAATATGCATCACAATGATTTTGAAAGTAGAGTAAATCATACAATAGTTGATCATTTCTTCTTTCCACCACTGACTGTATTTGTTGGAAGATATTTCATGACCCATCTTACCATTTAATATGTGCTGTGTTGATTTTGCACTCTGAACATCACTGTCAAAATCTTTTTTTTTTCATTGAAAATTTTCATCAGACCTCCTGTAAGTGGACCAGGCTGGATTTTGGGAGGCTGGAGAGAAATCATAAGAGCTGTGTGATAAACATGGAGAAATTTCCATGAAGAAGCCCAATGTGCCTTCAAAGAGAGCCTAGGCTGAACTGATGCAACAACCAGGCCTGAAGTACAATGTCAAAGTCAGAGTGCTGAAAAAGAAAAATGCTCCAATTGCTAAGGAAACTTTAAAGCTCAAAAAAGGAGGACAAACTGAAAGCTTAAGACAGATATCTTATAATATTTTAAAGGAATACATCTGTTTTAGGGTTTTAGAACCAACATCATAAATTGTATCAACTGGGGTAGAATAAGGACACAATATTGTACTTAAAAGACTCACTTTTTGTTATACTGGTTAAAATGATCACTATGTCCCAATGATAATCAATGCATGATGTGTTCTAAAAAAAAGAGAGAAAAATAGCCACTGTCTACAGCAGAAGTAAAACAGAGAAAACACCAACATATCACTACGATTAGCTCCGAAATTTAAAAGAATCAAAGTCCACCTTCTGCGCATACATTTTGCAGGCGTGCACTGATCCTGATTCAATGCACATGGCTGAGCTGAGAGGGATCCAAGTATGCTGGAGAATGCTTACCTGTCAAGTTTGGGCTTTGACAATGAGGGCAGCTTTCAGGCACCTTCTGTGAGCTGTCCGACAACCCCAACCAAGCTCCAGTATCCCTTATATTATTAAACAGGCGAACAACAAATCTAAAATAAACACTTTGCTTTTCTTGGTTTGTTAGCGCTGTGGGCTCCTACCTTGCGACAGCTGCCACCCAGGCTACTGCAGGTGACAGTTCTCACAAGGCTTTTTCTACAGGTTACGGCAGTTGGCATCCATCATTTTGGTGCATTATTGCCCAATTCGCATAGTGACAAAGCTCTGTGGAGAATGGAAGAGAAACTATCTATATCTTAATTACCGCTCTTCCTGATAAACAGAGGAAGAGAAGAAAGATCAAGGCAGAGAAGGCCGAAACAAAAAAGAATTTGGACAAAGCAAAAACCAGGATCAACATTGTGTAGTGAGCACTAACTAACTTACCATGTTTGTTTGTTCGTAGTTTTAACTTTACTATGACCATGTTTTGGTGTTTTCTTTCCGTTAAGTGAGACATGACTTGGTGCAGTGCAAAACTAAAACATTGTGGTGAGGACCGGTTTTGAGTTGTGCCAGTCATATAGTCTCGAATCACCTGCGAGCGGGAGGTCTGGTTTTGGAGGAGCTCCAGGGAGGGGTGGGAGAGGGTAGGCGGAGTCCTGAGGAGATGCTTTGTTAAAATTTATGATAGTTTTCCAAAATTACCAACCTTAGCTTTAAGTAAAACCCTATGCATTAACTCCAGTAAAAGTAAGGAGCACTCTTTTCAAAATAAACTCAAATCACTGTGTATGGACCAATTTGGAGTAAAAGTCACGATTATGTCAAAGTGCATGCGCATTCATACTGCTAGCAAAAACCTGCCTTTACTGCACATGCTGGATTATTCAGTTGTTGTGGTCCACTATCCCTTTCTTCTTAAAAGTTTATGCACAGCATCATTAATGACTCAGTGCTAAGGGAGCACAACTGGTTCTCAAAAGGACAGTTCAGTATTTTTAAGTGTGGTTGTATGAGGTATAGGCATTAGTCTGAGCATTAACCACTTTGACATGGATCAGCTCTGGGTCTTTACAGATATGGTTGGCATGGACACTATAGTGCAATACATCGCTGTAGATGTTGCCAATGATTCAGCATAAGTAGGCAATACTTTGCACAAACAAGCCACTTTGTTTAGGTACTCCTTTGCAAGACTGCACAGCCTACATGTCCTTGAGCCAACAGTGAACTGATCAACATACCGTTTGACTGAGTTTTTTCCAGATACACAAATATCACTGCATCCCAGATATGCTTTATGCTGCTGACCAAGCACAGTCATATTAATAAAGTGTGTTATTACAGCTCAGTTTACCTCCTCATCATCAAGGATACAGTGTGTTTTCATCAAGTAAACCTACTGATATCATGGCTTCTGCCTTGATAAAATAAACACCAGTACAAGCCAAACAATAACTGAAGATACCCATTCATTTGGCTCTTTTCCTCTGAGGTTATTAAACTGTGAATCTGTTCAGTTCTTCATTGCAGCTGAGGGTTTTGCATGATGAAAACTGCAGACTGCAGAGGCACATATAAAAGCCGCTGGCATCCTCTAATCCTGAAATCTGAAGTAATTTTTTTGTAGTCACACTCCCATACTCACACTGATTTCATCCAGTTTGATTGTCTGTGTATCCAAATAATGCAACTTTTATTTTAGCAGCAAAAATCTGCCACCTCTCCATTCATTTTCTGTATCATTTATCCCTTTCGGGGTTGTGAGGCGCTGGAGCCTATCCCAGCTGTCATTGGGCGAGAGGTACACCCTGAACCAGCCAATAACAAGACCATATAGGGAGAAAGACAACCAGTCACACATACTCATACCCAAAAACAATGTGGAGTCGCCAATCAACCTAATGAGCATGTTTTGTGTCTGTGGGAGGAAGCGGGCAATCCTGGAGAGAACCCACGCATGCACAGGGAAGAAAATGCAAAAATTTTACAGAAAGGCCCTGCCTGACCTGGGTATCAAACCAGTGACCTTCCTGCTGTGAGGCATGTGCACTACCTGCTGCACCACTGTGCAGCATGATTCTTTAGAAAAGCATTCAGAGAGCAGAGACCTCTGCCAAGCACCTCAGTACTGGCAGTGGTTTTTTCACAACCCCTGCAAAAAATACCGTTCTGGATCTCCAGATCCAGAATAGTACCAGGATTTGGACCAAACAGCACAGACATGGAGGTTGTTATCCTCTCTGAACACAACAAGGTTTGAGAACATCACTTCATATTTTAATTTCATCTGAATTTTTATTTAATGTCTTCAATGGGATATCCCGTAATAAAGTTCCATGAAATTTTCTTCTTTTTTTTTTTACGTCAATCTCTCTATCATCTCCTGATGATAGAGACATGGACCTCATATTATCCGGTGACATTGGAAGTGAATCCATTAAAAAAAAGACAGGGATATGACTTTTTACATTTCCTCCCAGTGTTATGAGAAGTTTTTGCAATTATACGGATCACCAACAATATCTAATCCTTTCCCAGTTGGGCCATTACCAACATCTCCTGAAATTTTCAGTAAAATCTGTGTGGTAGTTTTTGGTTATCTTGCTAAAAAACAAACAGACAAACATAAGCTGGCAAAAACATCCGTGGTGGAGTTAAGGATGTATGTACTTACTATGTACTACTTATTTCAAAGATGGTTATAAGCAGCAAAAGGTTGTGGAGAGTTTCCAAACACAGTGTGTGGAGCCAGGGGTGTAAGGGATATAAGTAGGCATGACTGACACCCTAATTGTGACTTGCCAAGTGTCCCCAGCCCCTTTCATACATGCAGCATGTTATCAGGACAATGTCTATGTGGTGATTGAGGTTTCTGACACAATTATGGATCTGATTAGCCAGCCTTAAACCTTTCCAGAGGTGATATCTGAAAAGTTCAATGACTGGTGACTTCAAGCATAAATTGATACAAACATGCAAATTTAACAAAAGAATAATCTTAAAAAACACCAACAATAAGTTATTGAGAATCTGAGAGCTGATGGGTACCAGTAGCTGAGTAGGTATCACCTTTGAACTAACCATGTATTGTAGAGAGAGATCTCATTTCGTGCAGGCAGCCCTACTCCAATGGTTCAGTTTATTTTTCAGATGGTAAAAGTTTTAAGGTACTTTTTATTTGGATGTTTAGCTGAAATCAAGATGAAAAAACCTTTCATAACAAGGAAGTTTGAATGAAATTAAGAGTCCTTTTCGCCCATACTTGCAGACAGCAGTTGTGTAGCTGACCCTGAAACAGACACAGAACAGATATTTTTAACATTTTCTCTGCAGAGTGCAGATCACGTTGTCATTTTATCCAGCATTAAGCTTCTGAATGTTTCACTGTGGAGTTGAGCACATTAAAGTGTGTTGATAAATTTATATTTGGAAGCTGCAGAGTAACAACTCTACAGAGCTCAGACATAGACATGCTTTATATGTTGGTGTTTGTTGGACTTTTATTGGGTTGTGTGCCTCTGGCATTTATAAAAAATAAATAAATAAAACAATTCAACCCACAGCTTATCACTGAGATAAGCTAAGTTAATGATGTGAGGACTATAGTGTGTTTGTAATGATGAAGCAGTTTATTCGGTGCCCTGGCCAAGACCTCTGTGCTCCCTGTAGCCTGTCAAAATGCATGTCCTTCCTTTCTAGAGGTAAAGGTTCTATAGGGTTTTAGCACAAAGTTTTAAATAGACACTTAAAGGGATAGTTCAGTATTTTTTTTTTTTTTTTAATGTATTTTTTGGGCATTTTGTGCCTTTATTGATAGAAGAGAGACAGTGGAAAGGCTTGTGAAAGGGGTGAGAGAGTAGGGGAAGACACTCTGCAAACTGGTCACAGGCGGGATTCGAACCTGGACCGGCAGAAGCAAGTACATGGGGTGCTAACCACTCCGCCAAACTAGCACCCCTGATAGTTCAGTATTTTTGAACTGGGGTTGCATGAGCTCCATATAACCACTAAGTACATGAGATGCAGCAGAAAGTTCTCTCCTCTGCCTCAGTAAGCCACAGTCTGTAAGAGTCTGTTACGCAGAACCAGCGGCAAACAGGGAAGTATTGTGCTAAGAACCAAGGGTATTTTCTATGCCTACAAGAGCTCCCATCAAAAAGTATAACCACAGTTTAACCTCCAAATTCCACTGGATGCAAAAGCGCAGCACAGCACAGCACAGCGCAGCGCAGCACCCTTGAAACATACTGCAGAGCACTTTGCTCCCATTGTAGTCTATCTGGCAAATTCCGCTGCATGCGCTGCGGCACGTGTGGGCCGCGTTGCTGAAACGCCGACGTGTGCCAAGGCGCAAGAGATACACTTCAGGTCTATTTTCTGTGCGGCCGCTTTCAAACATCGTAAATTCGCTGTTGTTAAGAAAGCACCTGACAGGAAGTGACTGGAAGTCACCTTCCAGACACTCAGTGAGTGTCTGGAAGGTGGAAGGTTCAAAATAAAACACAATGCACGGACTCTCGAACATAAATTTCCTCAATTGTTTGTCATTATGTCAAAACCGGAGGCACAAGCATCAGGTCAGCAGTCGATCAGAGGGTCCCAGAGGCAACACGGCACCATGGATGAAGAAAAATGAATCGGAGAGGTACAGAAATATAAAACATTGTATACATGGCACCATTCATCTTTTCTGCACGGATACACGCGCTTTCGCTTGCAGTGGATTTTGGGGGTAAGAGTACGCTACCTATACATATTTTTAAGTGCTTTGACTTCTCGGAAATACGAAGTTTATCCAATAATCTAAGAAAAATCAGACATTGCTTTTGAATTATGAAATATAAAATAATGAAACTGTCCTGGACAAAAAATGATGGTACCTCTAGAAAAGATTGAAAATGATTTGACCACAGATACATGTTAAACTAAGTTGTGTCCTTTTATTACCATCACAGGTGTCTCCAAACTTGTAATCAGTCAGTCTGTCTATTTAAAGGTTGAACAGTCTTCACAGTGCTGTTTGGTATCATGGTGTGTACCACACTGAACATGGACCACAGAAAGCTAAGGAGAGAGTTGTCTCAGGAGATTAGAAAGAAAATTATAGACAAGCATGTTCAAGGTAAAGCCTAAAAGACCATCTCCAAACAGCTTAGTGTTCCTGTGAGTTGTACATATTATTTAGAAATGTAAGGTCTGCAGGACTGAAGCCAACTTTCCTGGACATGGCATTTGCACATTTATTGATATTTGCCTCCTTCTGACTCTCACCTTTGACAGGCAGAAGTGCAAAAATCTCATTTCTACATCATGCATTAAGTTCACATTTAGGATTTTTCTCTGATCATTTTCATGTTCACAAGAAAGAAAAAATGGTATGTCCACAGGCTCTAACATTTGTATTTGGGGATACGTTTAAATGTAATAATAAGTATGAAGGAGTATATTTTGCTGCCTGATGGGCCAAACCCAAATGTGTCCAGTGAAAGAACATATATTTGCTTTAAGAGAGAGAAAAATCTGATACCTGTAACCTCAGTGAGCATTCGATCAACTCAAACTAAAGGTACCTTCAAACAAACTCTCAAGGACGGCTTCAGAAATCCTTAATTCAACAAAGTTGGCAGTGTTTCTAAAGGTAAGGTTAATGAATGCAGTCACATACAGAAATATTTCTGTAAAAATGGCTCCATCAGTGATGTCATATCTTCTTGGGGCATGAATGGGACTGAGAAGGACATTGGAGAAGGTTTGGCTGGAGTTACTAAGTGCTGCTGAAATATGGTCCCCACAGCCTCATTTATACTAGGCAGAACAAAAATAGATCTGTGGGACACAAGCTACTTTCTACTTAATCACAGGCGTCCATTTTACCTCTGCAAGGAGGCCATGATTTAGCTGCTGTTGTTTTTTGGATTTTGTTTTTCCACATGTGGATCCAGGAATTTTTGAAAAGTTTTGCTCACATTTAGAGAAAAAAAAGGTTAGGTTGGGACATTTTTGTAAATTATTCTGCAAATCAATGCCTTAGCTGAGCTCTGTGCTGTCTGGGTTCTTCTAACTTTGTTTGACACTGATGAGGGCCTCGTCTCACACAGGCCTCAAATTATTTGCTGCCACTCAACTGACCCCAATCTCCTGTCCAGTCTTTATTCAGCTGTTCTGTTGTGGTTGTGTATCCTTGTGCACAGGTGAGTTTTGGAGAGTTGTTTCGATACAATTGGGAGCAAACAACTGCGCCCAGTTTGCCTGAAATAGGAGGTCATGACTCACCTCCAATCAGCTCCTAAAGTGATTTGTTGGCAGTGAGGACATATTGACCAACAATCAACGCAGCCAGGGTGACAAGTTAACTCATCACACTGCTGTAGTACTGGAAGCTGCAGCAGTAATAATAACTAAGGAGGAATACATAATAACAATGTTTTTTGATCTCACAGAGTCACTTTCTGCGCACAGGCACAACAAAATATCAACACATTTTTGTTTGGATAGAACCATTGCTCATTTGGCAAACATGCGACGTAGTTCAGTTTTGGGATGTAGCAAACGCTTCAAATGGATTCGGGGGGTGCTGGTTTGTCGGAGTGGCTAGCAACCAGGCACCCCATGTACTTACTTCTGCCGGTCCAGGTTCCAATCCCACCTGTGACCACTTTGCAGAGTGTCTTCCCCTACTCTCTTACCCCCTTTCACAAGCCTATCCACAGTCTCTCTCCTATCAATAAAGGCACAAAAATGCCCAAAAAATACATAAAAAAAAAAAAAATGGATTCGGGATTGGCGATTTGGTGGAGTTGAAGATTGGGGTTGGGAGGATCAGCTGGCAGCTGCTGGCACTGGCAAATTCCCCAAAACTTAGTAAATGTTCATTAGAGGACCAGTTTTATGAAAACTTCAGTTTTTGATGGCTTTTGTACAAAAATATGTGTCTATGGTCTGTCCACAAAACCTCCTCTCCCTCTGTTGCTCACTTACACTTTCAGAAAATGTTGAGCCCAAACAGTCCATTGCTCATGATATCATCAGCCAACAGACAACTCAAGTGAAAGGAAAATGTCTGGGCATTACCCATCGAGGATTTAACGAAGTTCACCACTTTGTGCATAACTGCAAGAGAAAGTAGTCCAACAGTTGAGAAACGTTTCTTGACATTTAATACAATGACTTTAGAGATTTCATCATCTACAGTCCATCATATCATCAAAAGTTTCGGAGATTCTGGAGCAAATCCTGCATGTAAACAGCAAGGCTGAAAACCAACAATGAATGACCTTTGATCCCACAGTTTTGCATTAAAAAATAGTTAAAAGTTAAAACTCTACCATGCAAAGCCAAAGCCATATATATGCAGCACTCTGGGACACTGCCGGCTCCTCGGGTTATGAGCTCATCTGAGGAGGACTGATGCAAAGTGGAAAAGTGTGCTGTGGTCTGCAGCACACTTTTTCAAACAACTATGGAGTCCACATTTCAAACAACTATGGATGTTGTGTCCTCCAGGCTTAAGAGGAAAGGGACAATCCAGATTATCAGCATAATGTTCAAAAGCCAGCATCTGTAATGGTATGGGGGTGCGTTAGTGCCCATGGCATGGGAAACTTGCACATCTGAAAAGGTGCCATTAATACTGAATGGATCATACAGGTTTTGGAGCAACATATGCTACCATTCAAGTGAACTTCAGGCAAGTCCCTTCTTATTTTAGCAAAACAATACGCAGCCACACATGGCTTCATAGGAAATTGTGCTGGTACAGTACTGGCCTGCGAGTCCAGTCCTGTCTTTCACTTGGGGGCTAAAAATATTTGGTTGTTAGCATGTATGTGAAGTGTGTTTTAGGAAGAGTGACAGTCCCAAAGCCTACTCTGATATGAGATGGACTTTTATAGCAGATATTCAAAGAATGGTTTTCATTTATTTGGAAAAAAAAAAAAAATGGCAGCACAATGGAGTCATGAGACTGACATCCTGCAATGTGACGTTTGGGGTGATAAGGCTTGGGGTGCCAAATTACAGTGTTAATTAAGATGAATTCATTACAGTCATAATTAGCACACTATGTTTTTTAATCTCGTTGATCTAATTTTTTATCTGATTTCACTGTTTTGGTATTTTCAGAGGGTAAAGCCCTAAAATACCAGGGCAGCTGGTGATTGGATGATCGGTCCGCTCATCACACTCTTCACAGGCCAATCATATCAAGCCACAGTATGACGTAGCAGCTCGACCTTGTTGTTAGCCATTAGCTTGCGAGTACTTCTGTCCTTAGACCATTGTCTTATCTTGCATTAAATTATTCCACACAGATGCATCATCTGCCACATGTGACATGAATCTCGTCAAAGACAATAGCCACCAAGTTCTCCTGGTAAACTTCTGAGGAGGGCATATTTCATATTGTAGGGTAACCATGACTACAGCCCAGTGTGACTAGCACAGCATTTCTATGTCTCTCTCAGTTTCCCAGCAGTGCTCTTCGGTTGGGAGAAGAGCAAAATCATGATTTCCCCTAAGACAGCTTGAAGTGACGTTCTTCGCTCCTCTTTTAAAGGAGAAATCGAGTCCATTTCTGATAAAACTGCAGATCTTACTGCATCCACAGAGTCAGCTTTACATGCCGCTGTTGTTTTCAAACACACAGTAACTTCCTTCGTCGTCACATCTGCAGCTCCGCCTCTGTCCCCTGATTGGGCCGTTAAAGCTGGAGACTTTTTATGCATTGGGCTTCATGTACTTCAGCTTTTGAGGGGTGGAGACCAGTCTTTTGATCTGCCACAATAATCTAACGGATTTCAATGAAAATACCTCAAGTTGAGGCTTTTTCAGCAATGTTTTAAGTAAGATTAAAAATAGATTAATTAGATTAATGAATTACAGGTCATAGTTAATAAGTTGCCCAAATGCCAGTATGTTAAAGATAAGTGAGAATTATTTTCAAAGTATTCCTCCTTTTCCCAGGTCATTAAAACAACAATCAGGGCTCTAATTTCGTAGACCAGGCGCATGCGCAGGCGCACCTGCCTGCGCCGGCCTTCGCCGCGCGGACTGGGTGTGACCTACGCACTTTGCAAGTTTCCTGCAGTGGCAAGAGAGGAGCACTCATGGCGCACAGGGGCGCAGAGGTTGCGCGTCCACGCCCACATCTCTGCCTCTCCGCGCAAATGTCAGAATAGGAGGAGAATAGACGTGAGTGGGATTACCACAGCCGATCGCTGTCTTCACCAATCAAATGAGCGCCTCTCCTCTCCTTTAAATGTGCTGCGGCTGAGGTGCAGCGTCTGATTGGTCTGAATTATCCCGCCACATGAAACAGTGTGCTGGAAAGACCCAGCAGTGGAGACGCTGTCCCTTCAGCATGAGAATGGACAGCGGGGCGCGTCACCGTGTGGGCCAGCTCCCGGGACAGATGTAATCTGTTCCTTTGTCATTAATAGGAGTAAAAAAAATAAGAGACAGTTTCACCACAGCTGGCTTATCCATTCATAATACTTGTGATCCACCTGCATTCCTGGTTTGTCATCGCCAAATAGCAGAGCCTTTAGTGATAAACTGTATGCTCTCCTGGTGTCTCCTCCTCATCCTCCTTGCAATAATGCTCTCCATCTTTTTAGAGCACGTTAAAAATAAAGACTAAAATAGAGGAATATGGGAAATAACAGGTAAATCCTGAGTGACATACATTTATTTTCTCTCTTTTTTCTTCGTCTTTTTCCCCTTTTTTTCTTTGAATTTAATGAAATGAGAGAAGCCAGATATTTACTCAGTATCAGATGTTAAGGCTGTTTATTGTTGACTTGTAAGATGTGCATCAAACTTCCAGCTGCCGTCAGGTTAAGTTTCTTTATGACAAACGGCTTTAATCCGACATCAGATGTGACGGGAAGGTTAATATAGATACTAATATATATGCTCGTTCAGACGGGGACATTAAATAGTGATTGCTGTGATTGTTTATTGCATTAAAATGTGCCTGACACTTTGGAAACCTGCCTCTGAGGCGTGCGCACATGTGCGCTTGTCACCAAATTACAGCTGCGGAGGGTGCGCTCCGCCCTGCGCCGAGGTTAGACCAGGTTGCAGCTGGCGAGCTTTCAGCGCACTTTCTGCACTGTTTTTGGCACGAAATTGTCACTGCGCCAACATGAATCTGCCGACACCTCCCCCTGGTGCGCCATCACCTCCCCTTGGTGCGCCGTCACACCCACCTCTGCGCAGATGGTCTACCAAATTGTCAAATTGGCAGCGCACGGCGGTGCGCCGGACAAAATTAACACTGCGCGGGGTGCGCCAGGCTTGCGCCCCCTGCGCTGCGCCACGAAATTAGAGCCCTCAGAGTCCCTTGTCAGGGGCTGTATTGTTGTATCTTACAGGGCTGACAGCAGAGAGAGGACCAAAACACATGCAAGCATAATAAAAGCTGTTGCATTAAGGGTCGGAGCTGACGTACTGCAGCTATCACATGTCCAGTCTGAGAGGGTGGAATTGGTGATTCTCAGCAAAGAGAATTCACTTCTCAGAAAAAAGCAGGGGTTGATACATGCTTTCTGTGCCATTGCACTTACTGTAGAAGGTATAAAGCTTAAAATACCCAGCCACAGCCTCACTGTGATAAGAACTGTGCAATGCTCCTCTGAGTAATAGGCTAAAGAGGTGTAAGTTTGAATCAAAGCAGCTTCTTTTATTTAGCATATCCCTATCTGCGCTACTCACCGTTAAACACCTTTTACATTACAGCGTCTAAAAGCCATGCATAATGTGAATGGATATATCCTCCCGTGCAGACAGGCTCATGATTACCCCTGCTGCATATGCCTAAAGAGGAGTTAGTAGTAATATGCCACTTTTAGCTTGAGAGAGAAAAAGACATCTAGAGGACACCAAGGTGCATTTAGTCTGCCCTCTATCCATGCACTCTTAATATTCATATTCAAAATCTACAACTAGGTTCCTTGTGTGTCATTTAGCAAAGAAATTTCCTCAGCTGCAGGGCTTCAAAGCTTTTTAAAGGTCCACCCCCCTGCACGGTTATTAGACGAGAGGGGAAGTATGGAAGATGATTCCACATATCAGTTTCTCTTCAAAGCAAGGATCTGCAAAGGCAGCATGCATGAAACATCATAAGATAGGCAAGGAACTTGCTAAGGGAATTAGTGCTGTGTCATTAAAAGGTGTTAAAGATGTGCCCTTATTGTTTAATACGTTTGACATGAGGGAACATTTATCAAGAGACAGGACAAAAATAAAATACTAAACTTCCTGTCAGGAGGCATCCAAAGATGAAACTAGACCGTTGGTTATTTTAATTTGCTACATGAGATAACTAAATTCTGGAGCCAATGGGATTTTAAACCCTGTTTGGCCAGTTAATAAACTGACCCCAACATGAATTCATGACTTGAATTTATATATTCATATATATATATATATATATATATATATATATATATATATATATATATATATATATATATATATATATATATATATATATATATATATATATATATATATATATATATATACATATATATACATATGTATGTATATATATATATATATATATATATATATATATATGTATATATATATATATATAAATAAATATATATATATATATATATATACATATATATATATATGTATATATATATATATATATATATATATATATATATATATATATATATATATATATATATATATATATATAAATAAATAAATAAAAATATATATATATATATATATATATATATATATATATATATATATATATATATATATATATACATACATATATATATATACATGGACGTGGACAAAATACCCTTCCATTAAAGAAAGAAAAACCCACATGGTCACTGAAATAAGCTGAAACTGACAAAAGTAATAATAAATAAAAATTCACTGAAAATCAACTAATGAAAATCATACTTTGCTTTTGAATTGTAGTCCAAGAGAATTATTTTAAAAAAACAAACTAACGAAACTGGCCTGGACAAATATGATGGTACCCTTAACTTAATGTGTTGTTACACAACCTTTTGAGTCAATCACTTTAATCAGGTGATTTCTGTAACTCTCAGTGAGACTTCTGCACCTGTTCTCAGGTATTTTGGCCCACTCCTCATGAGCAAACTGCTCCAGCTGTCTCAGGTTTGAAGGGTGTCTTCTCCAAACTGCATATTTCATCTCCTTCCACAAATGTTCAACAGGATTTAGATCAGGGGTCATAGAAGGCCACTTCAGAATAGTCCAGTGTTTTGTTCTGAGCCATTCTTGGGTGTTTTTAGTTGCGTGTTTTGGGTCATTATCCTGTTGGAGGACCTGTGACCGAGACCACGCTTTCTGACACTGGGCAGCACATTTAACTCCAGAATGTCTTGATAGTCTTGAGATTTCATTGTACCTGCACAGATTTAAGACACCCTGTGTCAGATGCAGCAAAGCAGCCCCAGAACATAACTTAGCCTCCTCCATGTTTCACAGGAGGTATAGTGTTCTTTTCTTTGTATGCTTCATTTTTGTGTCTGTGAACAAAGAGCTGATGTGACTTACCAAAAGGCTCAACATCATTCCTCTCAAGCTTTATGATCATTCTAGATGTTATTGTTAATAGTAGAATGACCTCTTCATCCATGTCAGTCAGTTCTGTTGTGCATTGAGATATCAATTGTTATCAGTTGGTGCTATATAAATAAAGATTGATTGGCTGATTGATTGAATGAATGAATAATTTTATAGCAGTTTCACACACTGTTGAGAATACCTGCATTAAAATGCGAGAAATGCTTTGGCAGAAAAATGTGCTCAAGTACTTCTAGCTTATTTTCATCTTTCTCTGCAGTCATGCATCAATACTAAACTAAAAGGGCCCAGGGAGCCCAACCTCCACCAAGGCATTTCTGACATTTTTAACCAAATGCAACATTGAAAATGTGGAAAACTGTCCCATTGCACTATGTAAACAAGTCCTTTCAAAAAGTCAAAATTAATGCTCTTTTGTGTCATGACAACAGTTCCTAAAAATTTCCTTAATTTTGTAGAGAAGTTTTTGAGTTATTAGCAAAATTTTGGAAAACTGCCCTTTCTTGCAGTGATGAGGGTCCTTAAAACTAGAAAGCACTCAGAGAGCATAAACCTTCGTTAAGATAGCTCACATATTGCTATTGCTTCTGCAGCAAAAGTAGAAGTCACACACTCTAATATTTTGTTGGACTACCTTCAGTTTTAGCTTTGTTAAGTCTCAATCTCTTGAGTTCCCTTCGTATTCTGTGTGGAAATGCTTTCACTATTAAGCACACGCCTGATTTCTGCTGTTGTTTTTCTTCGATCTGATTTGGCCAAACGTCAAGGATTTTTTCCAAACCACATTTCTTCCTTGAAGACGATGGTTACCCACCATCATTCCAGTCTTTTAATAATGCCTTGGACAGTTCTTAACCCAATTTTAGTAGTTTCTGCAATCTCCAAAGATGTTTTCTCTGCTTTTCTGCTTTTGTCTGCATCTCATCCAGCAGTTCTTGCATAATCTTGCAAACGAACAAACATAAGCCTGCAAAAACATAACCTCCTTGGCAGAGGTGAAGATCGGGATTCTGCATTTATATTCATGTTATGCTATGGCTTAAGGTAATAAATGCTGAATTTGGACACAACTTTATGACTCTAAAATTTCTCTTCAGTTGTTTAATAAACAATGAATCTAGTATCTACAGTTCCATGGTGAAAATCAGCAGGAATAATTTTGTCCACAGGAAATCGCAAAAAAAAGCACTTTTCAGGTAAATTAATGTACAGGGTGTCCATAAAGTCTCTTTACAATTAAAAAGAAATATTACAAAGGCAGTTGATAAGACATCCTAACCAGATTTGTTTTATTTTCATCAGTATTTATTAAAGTTTTTATTCACATTAAAATTTTGTGTTTCAGATATTCTATTAATGGAAGGAAAGCTGTTGAATGAACCCCTATAAAATGGCTATTCCTCAAGAGAAGGCACAATGTTTCTTCTGGTTTAATGGGACAAAATCAGATGTGCAGACTTAGCAAAAATACAGAACTGAGTATGGAAGAGATCCACCATCTCCTTTAATTCAAACTTTAATAATAATAATAATTCAATAAAAAACTTTAATAAACACTGATTAAAATAAAACAAATCTGGTTAACATACAGTATCTCATCAGCTGCCTTTGAAATAAATTTCTTAAATTGTAAAGAGACTTCATGGACACCCTGTGCAGCATATTTGCGTTTTGGCCAATCGGCCTGCAGAAGCAAGCCCAGTACAGAGCATAAACATTAGATGAATGCAGAGTTGTTGGCAACAAGATACTGGGCAGCACTGACCCGAGCAGTGACCACAGAGTTGACCATTAAACCAATCGGAGCAGACTATTCCAGTGTAAGGAAGGGAGCTTCTAGAGGCAGGAGCTCTGACAAAGAGTCTCAGACACATGTCCATTGTGTTCAATAACATACCCTCACAGTCATTAAAAATCAATGTATGAGCCTGATTTAAGGCAAACTATGACTTTCAGAACATACAGCCAATGCCATTTAGAACTATATCAAGCATAAACAAGAACAATGAGGCCTGGAAACGTAATGTTATGCCCCCTACCAAGCCCTGATCTCAACATCGTCAAGTGCGTCTGAGATAACAAGGTGTGGCTGTTAAAAAACTTGACGGATGCTGTAACACAATTTTATCGAACATGAGCATTTTTTAGTGCTTTTCTCATTCAGTCATCTCCCCTTGTGCATCTAGGGTCTTTTGCTGATCCATAGCAATCTAGAAGGTCTTCATTGGACTTTGCTTCTGACACAGAATCAAATTCCTTCAAGCGCTGATTTGATCTTATTAAAAAGGAATAAGTCACAAGATGCAAAATCGGGTAAGTAGGGAGGGTGATCTGACACTGTGATTTGTTTATGGGACAAAAACTGCTCTACAAGAGTGCTGTGTGAGTTGGTTTGATGGCTTTTTCTTATAGCTTCTCCAGAATCTGTAATGGTGTTGATTCACAGTGGATCAATCTGGAACCCACTCCTCCAAAGATATACCCTCAATGTCAAAGAAAACAAGCAACATGGCCTTTAGTTTTTGCTTTCTTTTTTGTTCTGTCTCCATCCTTGGTGACGCTGGTGTTGCACTCAAGGTTATAATAGTTAACTAAAATGAAACTAAAAACGAAAACTAACATTTAAAATACATTGCAGTTAACTCAAACTAATAAAAACTAGAAAAGAAAACAAAAACGATAAGTAAGCTAAAACTGTATCTTGTGTTCACAAAACTAACTGAAACTAACCAAAATTATAGACAAAATGTCCTTCGTTATAGTTTTTGACAATATTTATTAGCCTTTAGGATTTAAATTAATCCAACACATTTTCCCAACCAATTTTACGACAGTTTTCGGCAGTTGTCAGTGCCGTACAGCACCATCATAGCGACATACTGGGACATGCTTGTTTACTGCATTGACTGGCTGTGTTTTTGCAACAACTTGGAAGAAATGGCTAAAGTTGGGAGGAGGCGGCAGTGTCCCATTTGGGATTTTTTTGAGTACGACAGTGAGACAAACAAGTGCGAGTGCCTGGCGAAAATTAAAACTGGTGCGATGTGTGGAGCGCTTCTTAAGGGGAAAAATCCCACAAACTTAAAGCCCATTTGAGGAGCACCCATAAGTAGGCTTATACAGCCTATGAAAACAAGGAAGCCAAGAGATTATATTGTTCATATTGATGTTTATATTTTTGATATTAAGTTTATATTATTTTCTTGTGTTTGAGGCAGCAGCCAGCAGTACAGTATCAGCACTGACTGAGCAGTGAGCACTATGTTGGACTTGAAAATAAACAGTATTACAATATATATACTCTGACCTTTTTGAATCCTGCACCTGGCAAATAAGGTATGAAAAACTAAAACTAAACAGAAACTAAACTACAAAAACTAAGCCCTGTTGCAAAAATCTAAACTAAATAAAAACTAGAATGCCCACTCTAAAACTAATTAAAACTAAACTGTAATTAGAAAAACAATGTCAAAACTAACTAAAACTAAACTATAATTGGAAAAACAATGTCAAAACTAACTAAAACTAAACTATAATGACAAATCCAAAACTATTCTAACCTTGGTTGCACTGGCAACTGTTTTAGGATCAAATTGGAAAGTTTAACTTTAATCAACCCATAGAATATTGGGTTTCATTTGTATTGATCCAAAATGTCTTCACAAATGCTCTTCCATTTTCCCTTAGATCAGAAGTCAGAAGTATTGGTTCAACTTTGGCACACAGTTTTGTCATATTCAAAATCTTTTTAGTAAAATTTGCTCAACTGTCTCTTTACCAAAGAAGACTATTTCTGTTCTCATTCTTAAACTGAGCTGCTGATCATTTTCAACCATTAGGTCAATCTGGTCAATGTGATGAATGATTTTAACGTGTTGTTGATCATCTTGGACATCCTCTCTGACTTCACAAAATCTTTGTGCCATTCAAAAACACATGCACATCACAAGCATTGTAACCCATACACCTCTGTTAGTTTAACAGATTTGGATGTTGTTTTGTTCAGTTTCACAAAAAATTCAAGTTAATGTGTCATGCAACTTTTAGGCTACTCATTTTCCAACACCTCAGCAAAAACAACTTTAACCAGAAGTTGACAGTCACTTGCTTACAGCAGTTGTGCATGAATACCCAACCGCAACCGTTGATATATAGCCCAAGGTGTGAGTGTGAACCACATGGTTTTACCCTCAGACCTCGTGCATGAGAAGACAGAACGGTTTAAGGCAGTCTTCTTCATCATGAGGTCTGTGGTCGGTTCTCCAAGATGTTTGAGGGCAGAGGGACACACCAAATAATCAATTGACTGTGAGTTCTCTCTTGTTCATTAATTACATTTTTGTTTCTTTTCTTCTTTCTTTAAGATATTTTTGGTAATTTTGGGCTGTATTGATAGTGAAGAGTCAGTCCATAGATTAAGAAATGGTGAGCCAGGGGTGCTGGTTTGGCGGAGTGGTTAGCACCCCATGTACTTACTTCTGCCGGTCCAGGTTCGAATCCCGCCTGTGACCAGTTTGCAGAGTGTCTTCCCCTGCTCTCTCTCCCCCTTTCACAAGCCTATCCACTGTCTCTGTCCTATCAATAAAGGCACAAAATGCTGAAAAAAAAAAAAAAAAGAAGAAAAAAGAAATGGTGAGCCAGAGTTAGGGAAGACGTGGTAAACAGGCCTCAGGTAGAATCGAAATCCCGCAGGGCAAGAACCTTCAAGAGTATGGTTCATGCATTGTTGCTTCCTACTCAATCAAACCAGCTACCCTAACACTACATTTTATAAAAGCATGATTACTTTACTACAGTTTTCACACTTGCCTTATTGAGTTTATTATGCTTTTTAATCAACAAATGAGAAGTTAATTCTGTCTTAATTTCATCTCTAGCTTTCACTGAACCATCTGAACCACTTTTCTAAATCATTTTTATCATAGCTTGATAACCGAGCACTGAAAAAAAAATAAAGGCTATTTTTCAGCCATTCCAGCTTTGGCCAACAAGGTTTACTTTTTTAAGAACAACTGCTTTATCCATCCTTCGTGAAATTCTTCTTACAGTAAAAAAAAGCAAGATTTCCAAACGGCTGCCCACAGAAGCCTTCAGCTTTCTCTATCTGTTGTTAGAGCCTGCCTGTGTGGGTCAAACTGAATTCACCAACCATCTTACAAAAAATAACCCCACCAGCATTTTTCACCTGCTTTGTGTGATGGCGCCTGCATCTTGTGGGGTCATTGGGTTGTCAATGTTGTTTGTATAGTCAGTAAAAGTGGATGAAGCTTCCAAACTTGGATTTTTTATTCTTTTTTTTCCAGCTGCTGAAATGAAGTTTGGTAGCTTAGCATCTCAGATATCTAAACTTCAGTTGTAAATGTCACTTTTAGGTGACAGCACAACATAAGTGACAAATCCATCTCAACTAAGGCTCAATGCTTCAGCTCAAAATGACACACGCTCCTCTTCAAAAACAGTGACTGCATGTCACTACAGCAGCCAAGGACAGGACAAGAAGGGGGCAACAGAGAGAGTCAACTTTGTTTTCTGTCCAAAGTATTCAAAGCCTGTGAAGTTTAATGATTTTAACGACAGTATACAGGGCTTTCAAGGATGACTCATCTATGTTCCTCAGACACATTTACCTAGCAAGGACGTTTCCTCTCCAAACCTTCAGTTGATCACAGTCTGCTTTTTTTTCTCCGTGAATGCCACAACTGGCAAACACTGACGACTCTTGAGTAACGACAAAAGGTGAGCCATCTCAAGGTAACTCTAGCCTTTGATATCTGTGAAGCCATCCGCCTATCCACATTGTCAATGAAATCAACAACTCCTTTCTCTTTGGGCACATTTTCATTTTAAGGTTATTTTTCATTGAATAATTAATGCTACACAGATTTTTTCACCATTTTTGAAATTTGGATTCAGACACATTGGCTTTCCATCAGTCAAATATGCTCATTTAGTCAAAACAGACTGTAGCCCAGGCTTCAAAAGCTATGGTAGAGTTCAATAAATAGATAAAATAAAATATATGTATATAAAAAAATAATATACATATACATATATATATATATATATATATATATATATATATATATATATATATATATATATATAGGCTACAGGGGAAGCAAAGTTCGTTTTCAGTGTGTTAAAAGATAGACAATTACAGAATGAACAGTTCGTCTCCGAGCTGAACTGGCGTAATGACAGTGTGTTGCGCTATGACGTCACGGTCAACCGCGTAGTGGAGGGAGAGAGAGAGAGATGAGAGACTGCACCGACTGGCTGCGTGTAAGGAGAGGGTCCTGCAGAAAATTGTCTATAAACTCATGAAAACTAAGCAAAATGGTTGGTATTCTTCGCCGGCTGAATCTGCGGAGTCTGTGCTGGATGTTGACTGCTCGGCGGTCAGGTTTTTTGAGAGATTGGATACGGTGCCGATTTATGTCGAGAGAGGTGTTAGTGCATCCGTGGTCGACCTCAGAGAGAGAGGACCAGCAGCGGTAAGCCACCGGCGGCTATTGGACACCTGCTGAAGAAACGGATCCTGAGAGACGAGTGGCGAGCCAGAGCTGAGGAAAGAAAGGACAACTGAACTAACCTCCTTACCTGCGGTGTGGTAGGACAGAAATTTCACACAGGTTAAAGGGCCCCAATGAACAAACTGAGCTCATTAAAAAAAAACAGACTAAACAAAACGAAAAAAGGACACATTATTACAATTTTTTTTTTGTGCGCACATTTTATTTTTTTATTATTTTTTTTCTATGATACAGTTGTATTGTCATTATATTGTTCTTATTGATGATCGATAATACATCTTTGAGAAGTTCTGTTTTTGTGTGAGTGTGTTCAGTATTTATTATCCCTCCTGGGCTCCATGGGTGATTACCTTAGAAATTCTGATTCTGGTCCAAACCTCCGAACTGAAACTGAACTTTATCACTACCTGTAGTCTTATCAAGGAAAGAAGGGTTACAAGACACATTAAACTCATAATGATGGAAATGTTTGTTCATACTGCAGCATATAATATCCATCCATTATTCATACCACTTATCCCTTTTGGAGGTCAGGCGGGCTGGAGCCTATCCTAGCTGACACTGGGCGAGAGGCACAATACGCTCCAGAATAGTCGCCAACCAATTCCAGGGCCACGAAGACAGAGATAGACAGCCATTCACACACACCAACACCTAAGCACAACTGACCTTTCACTAAGCCCCTAACACAAAAGGCTACTGCAAGCGTAACTGTGCTGGAGAGGCCTTTCAAGCTTTTTGGAAACAAACTGACCAAGTGGTGTATAGAGGGTGATGTTGATTTTTTTGTTGCCTTCCTCAAGCCCAAGATGCAAGAAGAAAGATACCAGGTGTGGATAAAGCAGTGTAGAAGACCACACTGACAGCTTAATCCCTCCAGAATCAACAAGAACACCTATGTTTATGCTCAGGTAAGGTGCTAACCATAGCTTTGTGCATGAAGTACGATAATGTTAGTAAGCAAAGATGTCTCAATAGTAGGTTATTTCTGGGGCCTGTACTGCGAAGCTGGATTAGCTCTTAGAGAGATAACTTCCTGGATACGTTTCGGGTTTTCTGCACTACGAATGTGGATCTCTTTTTATCCAGACACGTTGCCCCGGTAACTGATGCTGAACGCCAAACCTGGTCTGGAGCAGGTTAAGTTCCAGGATAAGAGCTCACGGGGTGTGACAGACCGCCCGCTGACCAATCGGTTCTCTCGGGCGGGCATAAAAGACCGCACAGTCACCTATTTGCTGTCTTGGAAAATGGCTTGCCCATTTCTGCCAGAACCGGTTAATGTCGGTGCGCGAATTGTAAGAGGAGCGCTTCGTCAGGAGCGTTTTTTTCGTGACAGAAGTAATCGGCTTGATTGACATTATTTCTCAATATCAGTGATAACGTTTGATCCAAGGATGTTTACTTCTGAGAAAAGACAACACATGCTGATAATTGTACTGAACTTTATTATGGATAAAGTCAAGTAACAATAATTTTGGTTTAAAGTTCAATTACAATTACATAAGTAATCATCATATCTTAAATGTTGTCTAATGTAATCTGATCTCCAAATTTAGGTAACACCATGACACCGAGGGACAGAATTTTGTTGGAACAAATATTTTTATCTAATTTGCGATTAACTTCATTCATAGATTTATCCCAGTGTTATTAACACTGTTCATTTATTATTTTAATTAACAAAAAAGAGGAAATGTTTTACACTGTCCAATAGCGGTGAATCTTGACAGTGGGACAAATGTTGTTTTAGATCCAAAGTACAATAAAAGTGAAATTAAATATTACATTTAGGCTAATTAAATTACATTTAAAATACATAAAAATAATTATTCATCACCATTTAAAAGACTATTTAATTACATAATTTTGGTTTAATGTGGATGAGTTCATTATTACATTTTCAGTGATTTGTGTTTCTGGAAAATGTAGGGCCGTGTTTTTCACCGTGTTGCTCCTGGCCTGGATAATACTGCGGTACTCCTCATACTTTTGCAGGATTATTTGCTGCTCCTCTGCCGTGAAGTAGGCTGCTCTCTTCTCCATTGTGAAAAATGCTCTGGGGCCGCTAACCACGCCCATTTTATGTGTGCGCGCACAGATCCCAGCCGGATTCACTTATCGAGTTGATAACGAGCCTCATAGTACAGCAGATCTGGATGGCGGAGATCCGGTGAAGTTCAGCGAGTTGTCGCAGAGTTATCCTGGATGACTTAATCCAGCTTCGTAGTACAGGCCCCTACCAGTGCTTTGTTGTTCTTGCATGTTGTTGTTTTTAATGCAAAGTGCCAACACAGAGTGCTTCACGCCTAAAATGAGATCTATGTGTTTTTCCCTCAGTTTTAATGTCTTTTTCATTTGAACTCCGACAGCATTTGATTTGGTGAATGTATCTTTCAATATCTCAGAAGAATTTGTCCAGAAATTTCTAGATATTTCCTTAGGAATATCATTCACCATGCAGCACAGCTATAAACTCACATTGTTCATTGGAGGGACAGGTGTAGCAACGGTAACCAAGAGGAGTGGGGATTAGCAAAAAGTCAATTTACCGCTGGGGTTGGGAATAAACGGAATTGATCAAAACCACTGTGGACCACAGTCTGTTTTTTTTTCTCTGTGAATGTCACAACTGGCAAACACTGACGACTCTTGAGTAAGGACAAAAGGTGAGCCATCTCAAGGTAACTCTAGTCTTTGATATCTGTGAAGCCATCCGCCTATCCACATTGGATAGGCGGATGACTTCACATATATCACAGATATCCAGGACCACATGGAGAGACAGACAGCCATTCACACTCACACTCATAACTAAGGGTGAATTAGAGTCAACTATCAAACATTACAAGCAGCCTCATGAGTGCCAGGAGAGAACCCATGCATGAAGGGAACATGTGAAGTCCAGATAGAAAGGCCCTGACAGACATGGGGATCAAACCAACAACCTTCTTGTTGTGAAGCACTTGCACTACCTGCTGCACCTCTGTGCTGCCACCTCATAAAACCCTGCACTGATAATATTGAACCATCTAAGAAAATGTAGGGATTGAGTCTGCCCCCAGCTAAGATGTCTGAGTGTAACTGCATTGTCATGAAGCACACTATTGGCCCTTTTCCATTAGCTACTCGCCTTGTGCTGCTTTTCCATAAGCCCCAGTCGCCTGCCCAACGGGGTGCAGTGTCACTGTAAACAGCTGAGCGGCACTGTGGTGACGTCATTTTGAGCGCGACACAACAATCTGTGGCTTTTTCTCACAAACCGAGTAAAAAAGGAAAGCAGAAGAAGGCTGCAGGTGGCAAGAAGAAATACCCCTTGAGAAGCACAGGAGAGTTTTGGAAGCTATACAACAGAATGAAGCCGAGGACAAGAGCAATCGAGCTGCAAAGAAAAGCATATGAGAGTGCGCTAACGGTACCTACCACTAGCATGCCTGGTCGTCGCGCTCATGACTCATCGACGACGACATTGTCTGACCAATCAGTAGCCGGCAGTCGGTGATGTCATCTTTTAGTATCCACTCAGCTCGTTTTGAACCAGAGCGGAGTAGGTACTAAAACTAGCTTGTTATAGGTGGTACCGGGCTAGTGGAAACACGCTGCAAATCGAGTAGGACTGAGTAGAGTAGGGCCAAGGCGTGCTAGTGGAAAAGGGCCAAAAGTGAAATTACCCCTATGTTAAAGGAACACACCAACATTTTTTGTTTGTTTTAGTGTCTTGCCTCACTCCCGAGTCCATGACAGGCAGATTGACACCATTCTTTCGTCTATGAGTGCAGTAACAAGGAAGAGTTGGACAGAGCTCACTCTAATTACCTTAGCTTAAATAATAGGAGTCAATGCATAACGTAGGCCTGCAGTCTGCCAACAGTTGTGTAATTTTCATAAGTAATATATACAAAACTGAACTGTGGGGTGCAAGTGCAAACCACCATGAGCGTGTTTTGTTTTGCTGGCCTACTTACAGTGGTTTGTGGTTTGGGCCTGCGCCCTGCAGTGTAGTTACATATGTATTTCTATTGAAAATTACACAAATTGTTTCTCTTAGTCTAAAAAATACATAATGTAAGATAACACTAAAAAACAGGTCACAACAAGTACACAGCACTGTTTAGAGTTGATGAATGTGAAGTCCTTTTTACTGCATGCACAGTCAAAAGGATGGTGTCTATCTACTTGTCATGGACTCAGGAGCAAGACAAGACACAATAATGGGCAGAAAATGTTGGCGTATCCCTTTAAAATTATGTGCTGTGTTGATTTGTATGGTGCATTTTGACTTGTATTTATCTATGGAGCAGGGTTAAATGGTGCCTTTGGAAAGAGTAATCATGTGAGACAGGCTTGTTAAGTTTCAGACTGAGAAATCTCACTTGAAATTCACCAAAAAAGAAACAGCACTGAGACACAACATGAATTTAGTTATTTGATTATCTGCATGGAAACCTGAAATATATTTATATCAGATGACGCCCTGCACCTAGTATAGCTGTTTAACGTGAGACAACAGTTACGCTGACGATGATACAGACTAAAATTCTTCATATCTTTGTTTTTATAAGTGATATCAATGGGGATACTCACTTGCAGTGTTGTGTGTAACGCGTTAGAAAGTAACGCGTTACAGTAACGAAACTACTTTTTCGGATAAAAAGTGAAGTAACGCGCTACTGTTGAAAATTTGGTAACGAAACGTAGTTCCTTTTTTAATGCAGCGCGACGTTACATTTCCCTCTGACAGATCTGACACTGAAGCTGCCTTCTCAGCTGCTCGCACAGACACGAGCAGCATTGCCAAGTCCGCTCGTTATAAGCGTCTAAAGGCTGAAAATCTCGTGAGTCACGGCCGCAGGTCGTGGTTTTTTGGGCTTGTTTCTAGACGTGAAGTTGCTTCTTGGGGCTCTTAAGTCTGTGTGTATCCCCCTGATTATCTTCCAGCTCCTAACATAAAGGAAAACATGACTGCGGTAGGCAGTTTGGGCACTTCCTTGTTTCCTGGCTATATGCACGCCCCCAAACACACTCACGCACATGGCGCATGCTCCAGAGCCAAAGTTGCCAGGTCTGCTTGTTGTAAGCGACGGTCTTTTCTTGGATAGATACTTGGCACTGTGATATTGAAATGTAATGTAGATGAAAATTAACACATTTTGTGTAGATTTCTCTTTTTAAAAAGTAGTATATCACATTAGGAAAGGAAATAGCTGGAGGTTGCTTATTTTGGGCTTGTTTTTATTGACCAGGTTGCTTATTTCAGAAGCAAAATGTGGAAACACTGGGCAGGAGCTCTCATTCCACAGAGGATGTGACATTTTGTAAAATAAAGAGCACAAAAAACTGTTATCTTCTCTGTAGTAGAACTTTTTGTAGGCCTTCACATTTAGGAATAGATATGGGGTTCTGTCCATGATCAAGCAATGTAAAAGTAACGTAAAAGTAACTTGAGAAGTTACCCTTCATAGAGGGTAACTAAGTAAAGTAAAGAGTTACTTTTTTCAGATGTAACGAGTAACAAGCAAACACTACTTTTTAAAAGTAACTTCCCCAACACTGCTCACTTGTCATCAGATTGTTGCTTTTATCCACCTTCATGTGAGCCTATTTTCCTCCTATAGCTTTGTCTGTCACAGTCATCTTTCATTTCCCAGCCAGAGTGATTACATAAAACATTACCAAACTCAGTGAGGCTAAATTAAAAACAACACCTACTGTTTTCCACTGAAATCAGGGGAGGCAAGTCATGTGAAATAAGTTTAGAGTTCATATGAGGTTAATGAAGGATAGACAAAACCAAAACAAGAGGAAATGAGTCACGTCTCATACTTAACCTCACCTATAGAGTCGGGGACATCTGCATCAACCCCAGCATGACCCTAACCCAAAATGCTGAAGTCAGTGAAGTTATTTCAGGACTAGAAATTTAAATCTTCATCCTTCCTCAGATTTTATACTGAAGTAGTCCCTTCTTCAGAAACATCTGTTTAAATAAATATCTGCTGCTACATTCTGAAGATGTGTGTGTTTCAGTTTCACTTTCTATTGCTTCGTCTGTTAATGCAGCCTCTTTCTTTCCCTTAGTTTGTTTTCAGTGTTGTTGCTGTCAGGCACAAACCTCCTATCTCCAAAATGGCTATTTAGGAAATGAAAGCATTGAGCAAAGGACTTTTGTTACTGAATAAATGAATATTGTATTGTCCTGCATTTTTTCTGTACTTGAATTTGGTTTCAAGTTTATAAAACCCACTCACCAACATGAAAATGGAACAATACATACATTTTCCTTGTTTTTAGTGCACGCACTGATGTTTCAAAATCAGTGGCTGCTTAACAATCAGTTAGCTTTGGCTTTGTCTGTATGCTGGAGTTTTAACTTGCACTTATAGATAAAGCAATGATCTGTGTTAACTGCCAATAGTTTGCTGAAGTGTTCCTGATCCCATGTGGTTATTTGTAATTTTGTCACACATACACACACCTCTGATAACAGATAACACAGCTGCATCAGCAGTTTAACAACTCTGATCAGGTGAAATGTGGCACATCAGCAGAACACAAATTGAGATCTCAATTTTGACATGTCTCACAAATAACCACCCTCCTGTCTATGGCTCTCTTGTGGCTGTGTTTTGTTTTTTTTAACCCACATCTTCCCATTGCCTTGATGATATCCTTTTGGAGTTTGGATGTGCCCTCCATGCGCCACTTCATGTGTTGCATGACAAGCTCTTTACCCAGGTCCTTGATAAATAACCGGTGTGCATTGTTCACACCACCCATATAATCAGGGTGTTGTGCAGTGACACTGGTGTTGGCATTGAGGGTGGCAACATCCAGCATATTGTACCAGAGAACCATGGGCCCCCTCCGTGTTCTGCGCCTCCATGTGTCGTTGTTAACCATCCAATCTATTGTGTCCACAGCTCCTTTTGTTTTGTTATAATACTGGATCACTTCTGGTTTCTTCTTCTGACCTCAGTCATCCACTGCTTTGTCATCATGCATGGTGCTCAGGAGGACAACAGCCTTTCCCTTCTTCTGCACATAGCTCACCATGGTTATGTTGCCATTAAATCCAAATTCTGAGCTGTGAATAGACCGTGATTTGGATGGCTTCATGATTGGCGGTATGTCTGGCTTGTTATGGTAGAGTCCCAACAATGGTCAGGTTCTTCTCCAGGAGCTTCTCAGCCAGAGGGACACTGGGGAAGAAGTTGTTCATTGTGATATTTTGACCTATGAAAGGGGCAAATAATTGTACATTTCGAAATTGAATTCTCTAAATTCTAACACCCAAATCTGTTGCATTGCATTTTATTCTATTCTGCTCATAAAGATACAAATAAAATAAAATACACATGAAAGACAGGAAAACACTGTCTATCTACTGTACTGTATATTCACCTGTCTGTCTGATTCCACTGCACAATTGTTGGACGTCATTCTCTCCTAAGTTCCTTCTAACCTCCTGTCCTGGCTGTCTGCCTGTGTAGAAAATTCCATCTTTTGCATAAGGTACCCTTGCGTCGCACATCCAGAAGACATTTATCCCATATTTTGCAGGCTTGCTGGACATGCTCTCTTGAAAAAGATCAAGAGCACAATAACATTTTCAGATGCACATCCATACACATAAATATACATTTATTTTGGTGACTTGGCTAAGTACCTTTACTAACCACTTATCTAACTACTTTGCTTAGTAGCTAGCCCACCAATGCCCCCCACCACCACTAGCAAGCACCACTACAGCTAGCTTGCAAGTAATAATCACTTGTAACTTTCTAACATGTAATGTACACACTCTCAAAGTAATCTAAGCCTAATCAAATATTATGTATAGGTCACAATGGTCATCAAATATCTTCTGATAATGTTAGAACAACTGAAAAACAATATGTCCATGTATATGAGATGGGCAAAGAGAGCTGTGCAGAGCTGTGAAAAGTCTTCCACTCCAAATGTTATAGCTAGCATGTGGGTCATTTCTGACCCATGTGGGTAAACTTGAGGTAGAAATACAAAAGCTGTGCTTCTTCATACCATAAGTAAGAAAAAATTGAGAAAATGATCAGTGTCAATCAAAACAAGATATAAACTGCATCCTTGGGAGAGTAAACGATAAAATTAATCCATTTCAAAGTTATATGATAGAAACACTCAGCCATACATGAAATAACATAGAACATGAATATGGGTCATTTTGGACCCATGTTGTGCGTTAGAAGGGTAGTGACACAAAAAAAAAAAGGAAAAAATAAAATAATTATGTGTGATGGTCAAAAATGAGTAAATTGAGGAATACTTTAAATACTGAATGATGAACTTTATTTACTGCAAAGATAAAAAAATAAAAACTTAGCCAGGTCACTTTTGACCCATGTTGTGCGATCAAGGGCTAAGCTTCAAATACCTTAAGGGTAATGACAAAAATCTGTAAGCAGATCAAAAATGTTCATATGTTTCTGCATACTCTAGTAATTCAGTAGAAAATAATAAATCAAGTGCTTATTTATAGCTTAAACTCTAAATTTAACTGTTTTCAGTGTAGATTGTTCTCTTGCGAACCCGTCTCTCCATTTCTTTTATAAACTTTAATGAGTCAACCAGATTATTTCAGTCAGATATGAGGAAATGTCCGGATTAAATGCAGCATCCAAGATTAAGCTGCATGAACCAGAACTCCTCTGGGGACCGATACTCTACAAGTGTTCAAATTTCTGCTCAGGACAGTCTGTTCTCGCAGAGAAGAGGATTTCTCATTTGTTGTTTTTGTTTTTTTTGTCTGCGCTGCCATCACAGTCTTTTGTGGACACGGGTCTAAAATAAAGCAAAGGAGTGGTGGGACTGGCAGAGCTCCATCCACACCAGCACATACAGTATCAGGGTGGAGTCCAAGAGTGAGCCTCAACAGGGCACAGTCCATTCCCTTTATTTAAACACTGCTGCCAAACTGTCCGTGTGTTTGTGTGGTTAGGATGACAACAACAAATGGAGGCCTCATGAGAAGAGTTATGCTAATCTATCTCCTTCCCACTGTGCTAACAGGGTACATTAAAATTTAAATTGAAAAATCACCAAAAGATTCATTATGCAGTTCAAAGCTTTCTGACTGTACTCCAGAAGACTGGGGGACAAACTGTTCCAAGCCAGTTAATTGACCACAAGAGAGTGATCAAATGATATGAAGAAACTTGTTTCCTGAGATGATTTTTTCCATTGGAACTTCATAACTTTAAGAGTGATAGCTTGTTTAACTTTGGTTGTATGTATGTAACCTGAGTCACACTGTAAATTTATTGTGAGGTTTTATATTTACAGTATGCTCAGTATTGCAATACTTCTGTTGCTGTTTTTAACATTTTCATGGCTGCATGTCCATCCAAAGGGAAAAAAACGTGGCTAAATTGTGTAAAATTCAGTTAGAGTGCACCCCAGACAGCATATTAATAATGTCCTTCCAGTTTTATTAAAAATTGGAGTAAAACTCACAGACTGGTGTCCACACATAACAAGTTAAAACAGCCCCTTCCTCTGTGTCCAGCCTCAGCCTTTAACTTTTAGCTGCACTGTTCTGTATCTTGTCTTTGTGTATTCAACTATAATATGTAATATAGGTTGAAAGGATTTGCAAATCATTGTTTTCTGTTTCAATTTACGTTTTACACAGCATCCCAGCTTCACTGGAGTTGAGGATTGTGAAAGAAATCACTTTCCTAAAATGCAATCAAATAAACTATTTAGGGGAGGAAAAACTGTTATTACAACAAAAGAGTAGTTTTTGTGATTTTAATTCAAACTGGAGAGATATTTAGATATGTAAGACAGCACCATGAACCAGAAAAAGTAGAGTGAGATAAAGAAAGGAAACATAGTAAGTGGTAGTAAAAATGCAGCAATAAAGATGATGATAAAAATTTATATCAAATGAACTTTTGGTTTCAGAAAAGCACAAACTTATTTAAATTAGGCTACTTTCATTGTAAATAAAATGTTTAGAGTGGATGAAAAAGCATTGCAATGATGTTTTTTTTTAATCCCTCCAGGCCTCCAGATCTAAGCTGTATCATGAAAAGCCCCCATGATATATGAAGTGAGGATGATATTAAATAAAACAAAATTATAATGATGTAAATTCTTGTTATGCCCATCTAGGGGTGGCCAAAACATAACATGAGGCAGGTTTACACTGAGCTGTCGGTACAATTTATTTTTACAAACCAATATTTACAACAATAAGAATTCAACAACTTAAAGTACCTCAAGGCGACTATTCGCCTCTACTTTACCATGATCTAATACAACACCAAACATTACACACTCTCAAGCACAATGCTGACGTGGCCGTTTGGATCACAGTTCAGCTGGAGTACCCTCCTCGCTTTGGTGGCATCACAAAGCTGTTTAAGCAGGGCCTTTCCCCCCTACACAGCCAGTCACAGGTGTTCCCAGGATGTTCTCAGTCCAATTTGGACTGGAGATTGGATCCAGGCAACATCAGCAATACCAGGACTTTGTCTCCAGGCTGATACTCTCTGGATTCAGAATCTTTGTCTAAACACATCTTCATTCATCACACACACATTCATCTTCAAACAGCAAAGAGGAGAAGAGGAAGGCCTTCATCCCACTGTTTATTGGGCTCCTGGCAGAATTTCAGGACTTTATGGACTTAAGCATTTGATGAAGCACTGCAGGGCACCTTGTGACTCAGGATGGTAAGCACTTGATTTTTTATGTGTGATGTTAAGTTCAGCCATTACCTGTTTAAGGGTTTTTGACATGAAGTTGGTATCTTGGTCTGTTTGGACGGATTTTAGTAATCCAAATGTTGAAAAGAACTTAGAGAGCCCTCTGACAACAGGCTAAACTTTGAGAGTGCGCATAAGAATGGCCTCTGGGTGACGTGTTGCAGCACACATTATGGTAAGGATATACTGGTGGCCAGACTTAGTTTTTGGCAAAGGGCCAACACAATCTAAAATTATATTTGTAAATGGCTCACCAAGCACAGGGATCGGATGTAAAGGTAGAGGGGGGATGGGTTTATTAGGCTTACCTGCCTTTTGGCAGGTGAGGCAGGAATGACAAAAGTTTGCAACATCTGATTTTAATCCAGGCCAAGAAAAATTTCACAGCACGTGCTGGTATATCTTTTTAATGCCTAGATGTCCAGCAAAGCAGAGTCATGTGCAAGGCTGAGTACCTGCAGCTAGTAATCTGATGATACCACAACCTGGTTCACAGAGTGCAGCTCACTCGAATCAGAATTCCACCATCTCATCAGTACTCCATCTTAAACATAGAACACAACAGAAGGGTCAACACAGGCACTTTTAACATTTGAAAAACACATTGATCAGTATGGATCACAATTCTGAGATGCAAAATGGTAACGGGTACCTTATCATTCTCCTCATCCGTCAAGGACACAAAGCCCTGAGAAATAAAGGTCTTAAATCGAGCTTAACTTCACAATCAGGATTGTGCTGTGGAGAGCACAAACTCTACACCCGAGGGAGATTTTAACGGTTTATTTTGTTTTTTCTTTAGTGTCAGGAACATTTTATGCACAAGCTTGGGGGATTTAATTTTAGGCTCTGGTGAAATAGTTTTTCCACTAGGGTTTGGAGCAGAAAACAATGTTTTATGAGTCAAAATGCAGCCATCAGCCAAAAATGCAGCATTTATTAGCTAGGACAGTTTTTGTTCATTTGAATAAACCATGATGCATTTTGGGAGACAGTTTTTTAACTCCTCAAGCAAAATCAATTCTCTAAGATCTTCAAGGTATTTAATATGGTATAAGTGACACCATTGATAAAACAAGGCATTTTTCTCATGTGCAAACTCAAGGTACTCCATGTTTGTTTGGCAGTTTTAACACTTTGCCTGAACTTTTGTCTGTATGCTTCAAGCAACAACTCATAGGCCTGAAGCACTGTATTCTTAAGTACATCATAATTTGAACTTTGCTTAATTGACAAACTTGTGCACTCTTCTTGCGCCTTTTCCACAATTTTGTATAAGAGCAGCAGTGACCAAAACTTCTTGAGCCAGCCTATAACAGCTGCAATATGCTCGATTGTGCTGAAATATGACTCAACCTGCATTTCACAAAAAGGGGCAACCAGAGCAATGTGTTTGCTGATATCAAATGCTGGAGAGGTAGAATAAACACTTGGGGCAAGATCCACAAAGAATGGATTTCTCCTGCTAACAGCGGTGTTATTTGCGCAGAATTAGCTCACGCAATCTGCCCTGTTTTAGCGTCTTATCCTCAAAAGAATTTGCTCTTATCATCTGCCGGCACAAACATGCCCACACAGTTCTACATCTGAGTGCTCTTTACACCTCTGACAGCAATAATTCCCGTGGCATATAAGTTGGTTTGTCCCTGCAAATTTCGAGGAGATTAACGTCTCCTTTAAACTGAGCAGCAAAAACAACAACAGCACAAGAACAATAAGCAGTAACAGCGAGGTACAAGATGTGAACTTGCAGCTACAGCGAGTAGTTCACGTCAGCTGAAGTGCTCTAGCAGGTAAAAAAAAAACATTTTGGGGTTGAGAGCACAAATGCAGGCGAGTCATGCAGAGATGATGGGGCTTCGAGTAGGACTGCTGCTGCTCTTGAGGCCAGAAATGCTTCTGTTGCAATGGGGGAAATCAGCCTAAGCAGCCTGCCACATGATGGCAATTAAAGCTATGGTCTACGATTTGGAAGCTTTGTACATTTTAATAACACCGTTTATAAGGCTGTTATGGTCCTATGGTCCTATCTACACAGTATAAAGACCAAAAAGAACGAAAAAAATCCATTCAGTATATCCGCTGAAAAGCTGCATACTAGCTGACCAATCAAGCCTAGAAGCCTGTAAGGTTCAATTGGTCCGTGAGTTGGTCCGTGAGTCCATCCAATCCCCTGTCTCCCTCACTACGCAGCGTCATGCGTAGTGCGTCATGGTCCCGCCTCCTCCCCTCTACCTCCGGTGAGCAGCTAGCAGCGTTAGCTACTGAACTATCATGGAGCCGGAAAAGCCTAGCGCCGAAACCGGGAAGCCGCTTCCCTCTCCCGCGGGGCCCAACGGAGCTCTGCCCGCGGGTCGAGGCCTGTTAGCGGGCTAACGGCTAACGAATGGCCTCAGCCGGCCGTCAGACCTTCAGCATCGGCCGTTTCGCCCCTGGTTGATCAGGTAATGGCTTTGTTTACTACAGTGGGAGATGTCTGCTGAATAACTCTGGTTAGTCTGTGCCTGGCCTGGCTAATGACTTGTAGCGGAGCGGGTTAGCCTGTTAGCCGCTAATTGTTAGCATTGTAAGCTGAGCTGGGAGGACAGGCTGAGAAAGATAAGTCCTCCCCCACAATCGGCTCCGCTCTGGTGGCGCCAGACCCGTATTGCCGCCGGTCCAATTGAAATGGCTACTGCTGTGTGTTACAAGGGGGATGTGTGCCATGTTTGATACTTTCAGTTGAGCTGAGCTGTTTTTGATTGAGTTTGCTGCTGACATATTATGCTAGTCGCTCGTAGCTCAGTCCGAGGGGGCTTATATGAGGCGCCACGAGCTGGGCAGGCTGCGGTTTCAAATCGTAGACCACAGCTTTAAGAGGCAGGGAAGAAAAATAAACAAAATTTCTTATAATGACCTTATTTGGCATTCACTTTTTGTTGACGTTTTCACGCGTTTCCAGAAATGGTTAAGGCTTTATATGTTGATTTATTTAATATTTATTATATTGTCCTGATGATCTTAAATAATAATACAAATATAAAAATAAATACAAATATATAAATAAACAAGTTGACATGGAGCTGTCCATGGTCTTGAATCTTTTATACTGATCTATGTACATTAAAGCAGAGCTGTCAGGGCGGGCATTAGCTCAGTTGGTAGAGCGTCCGCCCCATGTACGGGGGCTGCCAACCCCCAGCAGCGGCTGTAGGTTCGAATCCCGGCCTCAGCCCTGTGCTGCATGTCATTCCCCCTCTCTTCACCCGCTTTCCTGTCAGAACTTCAGCTGTCCTATTGAATAAAGGCCATAAAAAGCCCCCCCCCCCAAAAAAAAAAAGCAGAGCTGTCCGTGGTCTATTCTCTAGGTCAACATAAAGCCCACTGTGACCTACCACTGAGGCCGCTGAATTAATATTTGTCAGGATGAGAAGTTGGGTTGCATTTAGTTCTCGGGTTTGTTTTGGGTATTACTGATTTATCCCCTTATTTAGTGAAGCACTTGGCATTTAGCGGACGACCCTTACCTCCTGAGACACAGATGCCAAGTGGATAAATGTCAAAGTATAAATTTTGTCCCTTAAGGAAAAAAACTTCAAATTATTTATTGTGACCAATAAGTGATTCAAAGAGTTTCAAGGACCATATTGTATGTCCGTCAGTGTTGATTTTTGTTGTCTTTTTGCTGTTGTTGTTTTTTCTTCTTTTTTTAAATTTCTTTTAGCTTTTGTTATTGAAACAGCCAAAATCAGAATCAGAATCAGAAATACTTTATTAATCCCCGAGGTGAAATTCGGTTGTTTCAGTTGGTCTTATACACAGTATAGCAGTCAGAAATATCAGTTGAAGACATCACGATTGATATTAGCATTAATTTCACGTAATTAAAGTAAAAATTTGAATTAAATCAAATAAAATTAAATAGAATAATAGAAATATGTTTTATAAAATAGAATAAAATAAAGTAGAATAAAATAGAATACAGTGCAATTTGAGCTTTGTGATATTAGAGGGAGGAGTTGTAAAGTCTGATGGCCACAGGTAGGAACGACTTCCTGTGGCGCTCTGTGGTGCATTGCGGGGGGATGAGTCTGTCACTGAATGTGCTCCTGTGCTTGTACAGCACGCTGTGGAGGGGATGGAAGGTATTGTCCATGATGTCCTGCAGCCTGGACAGCATCCTCCTCTCCATCACCTCAGTCAGAGAGTCCAGCTGCACCCCACAACATCACTGGCCTTACGGATCAGTTTGTTGAGCCTGTTAGTGCAAATGCAGAAAACACAACTTAAATGACCAAAAAGTGGTTAAGGGGGTCATAGGTCTTTTTTTAACAGCCTTTATTTACACAAATTACTCATTTTTACTTGAAAAAGTTGGAATATTTGCAGAGATAAACATAGTAGGCTATATTACTGTCATCCTTGATGTCATCTAGTGGCGCAAGGATCATGTGGTCAGGCTACCGCTATCTGCAAATGATTTCATCATCACTTAAATCAAAAAGGGATACTCTCTCTGATGAATCCTTTCTTGTGCACGCCTGCCATCTCACCTGCCACGGTGCCTTTGCCTGGCTACAATCACTGCTGCCATGATGCCTGGCATGACAGCCCTTATATAGGCTCTGCTCCACAGTTGCCTCCAACTCGGTGCAATTTGCAATCATTTTCAGTGAGTGAGAGAGAGAGTGTGAGAGGGAGAAAGAGAAACTGAGTAGATTTAATATACGGGTCTCACAGGCGGTAATTTGCACCGCTCAACTGCGTGTGGCAAATAGCTCTGGTCTTTGTGGATTATGTGGTATTTGCAATGAGGCTCATTTGCATAAGAAAGGGGCAATTTTGTGCTGCATTTATGAATGAACCCTAATTTACATGCATGCAAATTGGAACGGTGCAGCCAGGAGCGGCAGGACAGTTTGTGTCAAGTTTGCCTGCATTTCACCCTTTGCGTGTGCTTTGAGGATTGCACACTATTTTTTCCTGTCATATTCACAGGTTAAGGGGTTGCAAAAGCAGTGCAATCCTTAACAAATCTACCTATGGGTACAAATTAAGTAACCTAAACCTTTTGAGGATCTGGCCCTGGTTCACAGACAATTCGGTGAAGGTCGCAGGTACTCCTTGCTCAAGCTCCAAGGCCCTGATTCTGAGGTGCATGGCCTGCACCTCAAGCCGCTTGTTCTTGGTCTTTACCTCCTTTATGTGGCTAAGTGGAGTTCCACCATGGTCATACCAGAGACGGGATCAGGCTCTATGCCGGTGGGGATTGCGCCAGCAGCCTCCGCTGATTTTGCCTCCTCTGCCTTTTCAGTAATGTCAGAGACCTAAGGCAGCACACCTTTCTCCACCAGTTTCTGCCTTCCTCATGCCATAAACAATTTGGATATCATAACAAATTGAAATAATTAACAAAAACAAATCAGCATTTTTACATTTTTTGATTTTGTCCCAAGAAGGGTTGGTCATGAAGCTGTCCAATGAAAACTCCATTTCCACAATTCAAATTTTTGCTCCTCCCACACAAACAATTCCTCACACACCAAAATAAAACTGCCAACCAAGAAAATATCTTCAGGACTTACCACAAAACAATGAAAACAAATGTAGAAGCTCCCAATTCATGTTTTGTCCTGTCTAGTGCTGGCCAAGACATAACATGAAGTTTCCTCGTTTCCACCCTGTCCCAAGCAGCCACTGGAGTCTGTCAGCAGGTTTACACAGAGCAGTCGGTACAATTTATTTTTAGAAACCAATATTTACAAGAATAAAAATAACGTCTGAAGGTACCTCAAGGCTATTAATTTGCCTCTACCATCCCATAATCTAATACAACACAAAACATTACACTCTCTCAAGCAAAACGCTGACGTGACCGTTTGGATCACAGTTCAGCCAGGGGTCCCCTCCTCACCGCGGTGATGTCACTGATCAGTTTAAGTAGGGCCTTTCCCTCCTACACAGCCAATCACAGGTGTTCCCAGGATGTTCTTAGTCCAACAGGAGGCAGGGACAGCACACCTGATCAAACACGCACACTGACGCACACACTCAGTCACACTGAGGGCGCAGGAGACCTTCCAACACGGTCAAACAAAAAGCTCAATACGAGTAAAATACTGCTGTGGTTTGTTATAGTACTGGACCCAAGAGAAGACAAGTCAACAAGTTGGTGAAGGATGTAAGATGAGATTTAATGATGTTTAGACAGTTCCAGGCAGGGCCTGTGGTCTGGGTGAATATTGGCAGAGTTGGGCTTCCGTAGCTGACTGAAAAAGATGGTACAAACGACTTGACGCTGGAATAGCTGAATCAGTAGAGATAGTCTCAGGAATAACTAGTAGCCGATTAACAACCACAGAGTAGACTGAATAATCTGGCAGTTTGTGGAAGAGAAACGGGGGTCCTGTAGAGCTGTCTGATGAGATGCAGGTGAGTGATTCAGCCAGGTGTCGTAATTATCAAGGACAAGCCCTCCAGGGACACAGAGGAGAACATGAAACAGATGGATCCCAGCCAGGGATGTGACAAAATGTCCATGAAAAACAAGGTTGAAGTTCATATGACACTGTTTCAGGCTTATTTGTAAAGCTAAAATGATATGGATTGATCTGAACCATGAAACTCCAGGGCTGATAGAGGGTCCTGCACAGACCCTGGCCAACTGATGTAAGTGAAAGACCGGAGAATGTATACTTGATGGAGAAAATAACAGCTTAACTTCATGTAAGAAAAAATGGTCCCCTGTCATTACATATTCAAACCTGCCAAACAGATTCTAGCTGTTCCAGCTAGAGTATTTAGTATAAGTATTTATTTATCCACTTATTTTATTTTAATTACTGCTAAATGTTATTATTTTCTTTACATTCCCTTCATTTTTTTGTAATTTACTTATTTTTTTTATTTAGGGTGGCACAGTGGTGCAGCAGGTAGTACACGTGCCTCACAGCAAGAAGGTCCTTGGTTCGATCCCCGGGTCGGACAGGGGCCTTTCTGTGTGAAGTTTGCATGTTCTTGCATGCATGGGTTTTCTCCGGGCGTTTCGGCTTCCTCCCACAGACCAAAAACATGCTCATTAGGTTAATCGGTGACTCTAAATTGCCCTTAGGCGTGAGTGTGAGCCTGAAAGTTTGTCTGTCTCTCTATGTGGCCCTGTGATTGACTGGTGACCGGTTCAGGGTGTGACCAGACTCTCGCTCAATGACAGCTGGGATAGGCTCCAGCCCCCCTGCGACCCTGGAAAGGATAAGCAGTATAGAAAAGAATGCATGGATTTATTTCGTTTTTTTTCATTACTTCTTTGTTTTTTTTTTTACCATTGTCAAAATTCTTTTGTCTTTTCTTTTTGTATTTCTTTCAAATTATGTTCCATCATTATCACCTGCCCAGCACGCTGGTGCAGAAGGCAGTGCATGTGCCTATCAGCGAGAAGGTCACTGGTTTGATCCCTGTGTTGGTCAGGACCTTTCTGTTAGGAGATTGCATGTTCTCCCTGTGCATACGTGGGTTCTCTCTGGGCATTCTGGCATCCTCCCACTGACAAAAACATGCTTGTTAGGGTGATTGTTGGCTCTTGATTGCCCTTAAGTATGAATATGAGATTGAATGGTTGTCATTCTCTCTATTGGCCCTGTGATCAGCCTCTTACTCATTGTCAGCGGGGATAAGCTCCAGCCCGATTACCTCGACACAGTTGAGCTGTTTAGATAATCGATGGAATGATGGATGGTTGTATCACGTTGCAATCATGAATCGTTGTAGTTTTATTGGTGACTCCGAGAGGTGCTGCTGTCTCTGAGTGTGGATGGATTTTTACCATGAACTTGAATTGTGAAAATGCGTGCCAGTCTGTAAACAGTCCTTTTTATGTATGTGTGTGCTTGTTTGTTATACTTGGATGTGTTTTTTAAATGTTCAATTAAATTAAAAGAATGCTCCAAAAGAAAAAATGAAGTCGATGTCAGAACAGAAGGAGCATACAGTCATTTTCTGGTGTATGCATGTTTTAAAAATGAGGGCAATGCCTTTGGTCTTAACTGTTGCAGAGGCTTACAAAGTAAAATAACATTCTGTGCTAAAACTTTGAGGAGGGATAAGATTGGCCTTTATTAAGTCTATTGTTAAGGAGAAAAACTAAATTGACAGTAGCATTCCTTTTGTCATCATTGTGCGTTCCTAAAACATGTGTTAATCAATATAATCTCACTCAAGCTGCTGCAGTAACATCAATACCAACAGTATATTTTTCAGCCTTTTCAAAATTCAGGTAAAGTCGCATGCTATTTGAAAAGCCAGTATGCTGCCAGTAAGATAATGTTGAAAACAGTGTCACAATCATGCAGGTGGCTCACAAAAGAAGAAAAATTAGGTACTTTAAACATTTTTCCTAATGTTTTATTTATTGTTTGTTTTTAGTTTGCTGTTCAAATTTGAAAAATAAGCAGGGTACCCACTATGACTTGACTATAATGTGCGTATCTCCAAACTTCTGAACTTGTTGACATCTCCTCTGTATTCTAACAGCTGACAGGAGCGTCATACAGTCCCACTTCAGGCATGAAGCTGGCCTGACAGCACCCAGGAGGCTTTAAGAGCAACCAGTTAAGTCTTTCCTTTGCATCGGTAATTTTTGTTTTCATACACAAATATAACTTTAACAAGTCAATATTCAATTTCCTGAATCTGAAGATTACAGCTGTATTCCATCAACAATAGGATGTGCTATTACTAAAGTGACTCAATCAACAGCTGAGCAAATTAACCACCATGTGGATTCATGTTTGAATGGACTTTTTTTTTCCACTCTCAATCTTGAAGGATAAATTGGAATGAAAAAATGTTTTGCACCTACAGGACACAAACAAATGGTTATCTTCAAAAAGTATTGAATGACTAAAATTATTAAAACACAGTTATATGCCAACACAAGAACACAAGTGTTGGGCTGTGAAACTACGATGATGAGTCAAGACGATGGGCTGGGCAATCAGGCAAAGGACAAAGGTGTGGTAAAAAGATATTAATCCTTTAATTTAACTTACAAAAGAAAAAGTCAATAACAAAATATTAAATTCAGTGGGAAAGAAAATAAACGGAGCCTGAGCCTACACTAAAAGAGGTCAACTCAACAAAAGGAACTGAAGCTGCAACCTAACAAACATAATTAAACAGGCCTAACCTCAGTGAGACATTGAGGGGTTTTAATAGACAAAGGACTAGTCCAACATAAACACAAGGGGAAACTAGAAAAACACTCAGAGAGCGCAGACCTCCGCCAGCGCCACAGTCCTCACCCATATTGTGATTTTGACCATAAATATTAATCCTACCTTTATTTCATGTAGATATTTAGATTCCTTGACCATGGAAACATACCATTAGCAATTGGATCCATAATGATATCTATTCTAGTTCAGTAGTTATTCACAGAAATCACATTTTTCGCCATGGCGGCCAAACGCTGATCCGGATCAACACCAAAATCGAAGCAGTTCAGTTCTTCCTTTTCCCATGCTGAACATTTCCTGAAAATTTCATCAAAATCCATCCATAACTTTTTGAGTCATTTTGTTCAAAGACGGACGGACGGACAGACAGACAGACAAACAAACTCTCCTGAAAACATAACCTCCTTGGCGTAGATAATTAAAAAATTACATTGTTTTTTACTGAATAATAAGAAAGCAGGAAAGTTCTGTTAGTGATTTAAAAGCTTCTCCTTCCTTCCCCCTTGATGGACTCTCCCAACTTCTGTGGGTGGGGCTTAAAGGCCATCTTGGACAGCAAACAGCCTTTTGTCAGGAGCTCAGGACAAAGCAGACAAACAAAAGGTAAGTATTACTTTAAATGAAACCATAGCTGCAAATTAAATCATGATAAAGAAAATGAAACCATGTGACAGCATGTTAACTAAACGGTGTGCCAATGCAATAAAAGTGATTTTATTTCAACAAAGAAAGTGTGTGATGTGATTCTTTTAAACTGAAACAAAACTACTGTGTTAAACCCAAAGAAAACAGTACTAACACGAGGTGGTGGCGGTTGAGGCCACCACAGGATGGTTTTGGTGGTAGTGTGAAGACAGAGTGACCTTTGACTTCTAATCAATTCACTTTCAAGTACAAGTAAAAAATTAAGCTAAACTCAAAGAAGCCCATATCTAACATACACTTTATACATCTGTTACACCATGTTTCAACTCTTTTACTCACCCAAAAATACAGACAAAAGCAAATCAACTCAATACATTGGACATCTTTGGTTTTCTGAATGATGTGTGAGCACTGGGCTTCAGGAATGTCACTTGACTGTCCCTCAAGTGCTTGTGTACATTATATGCCCATTTTAATCACAAATAAATCTACTAAAATTTGAAGAAAATTCTCCTTCTGGTAAAACCAGATGATATAACCTTGCAGAGCAGATGAACCTGTCCCATTCATTGTATGAAATCCTGCAGGCCCGTCTTACTAACTTCCATTGTCAGCCTACCTTTAAACCAGGCCATGCATTTCGAGACCTTCAGCCAATACGCGGGATGTGAAAACTAATCACGTGGCCTCTGGCATTTCCTATTCATTAACATCATTACATGACATCTGAAGAGGGCCCATTTTCTAGTCCTTCAGGGGCCCAAACATTGGTTTGAGTGGGCCTGCCCCCATATTAAAGAAAATCCACCATTGTTCTGAAGAGTTCGTGTTCAGGCTCCATTACCTTAACCTCTGACCTTAAAAAAATGCTTTTTTTTCATCCTTGAGTAAGACTGGACATGTACCCAGATGTCATGCTATTGAGAAAGGTAGAACACGAGGCTCCATGTCCTTGACCTCTAACCAATGGCCTGTAAAGTCAAATAACTTCATTCTTGAGTGGATTGTTGCAGAAAAAAAAAAGATTGGCAATTCATCAAAGAATTCTTGAGATATTGCTTCAGAAAATCAGCTGAATGAAGTCGATGAAATCGAGCCCCTCTGACTATAGCATGCAACAGTTCTATTTATTTCAATTATATCATTTTTTAAATGCTCCCTTTCTTTAGAAATCCACATCAGTCCTCCTCCTTTGAGCTGAAAATTTCTTCAGCCCTCATCATCTCTCAGATATGTCAGTATTAGTATTAATTTTTCATTTTATATGTCTACGGTTTTCGCCCGAGAATGTAATAAATCAAATATGCTCTGTATGTGAAAGATGGATGGGGCCAGCTCCAGGCCCGGTGCTGTGTGGGAACAGATCTAAGGTGCTTAAAATACACAGGGGAAAGGAGCGGTGGTTGATTGAATGTGCAGTGACAACTCATCAAGGCAGATCTCTTGAGGTGACGGCTTGCTCGGTCAGGCAGAGGTCAGCTGCATTTGCACCTAAAGAAAGTGGGAGAAGTGTTAGCCAACACATATAGGGGACCAAAGAGAATGTCAGTACGTTCCCAAGGATGATGATATTGGCAGTTCACCTCAAAGAAAAAGAAATCACAGGGTGAAAAGTTTACCAAGGCAAATTAGTATGCTAAGACTTGAAAAGCTTAATACATAAAGCAGTCAGGCTTATGACAGTGTATTAAGATCCAGAGATATTTGGTTCCTAAAATTAAACCATTCAAAACAATTCTGTACGGCATAGTTACTTGACTTAACTCTCTTTGACCATGGGTTTCTGAAACTATTTTGTTTTGCTTTTAGAAATTAATCCTGCATCCATTTTTATCCGTCTACCAATTGGTCCACCCTTTCATCCATTTCTTTTCAGGTTTTATGTTCATGAGAAGCTCAAATACATTATTGAGCTTCTCATGTCTTGACTCCTGTGCTCCTGCTCTTGTGCGTGTGATTTATTTTGTGTTCCTTGTTTCACAGATGGGGCATGGCTATCTGACACTGGGTCTCACTGTGTCACACACCTGTCTCTGATTTGCTGCAGTCACCAGAGCTTCTTAAGCCTTGCTTCTCCTCCTCCCGTGATTCACTCAGCTCTGAGTGGTAGTGTTGGCCGACTGGACTACTTTCCGGTATTTCCCAGAGTATTTGGCCGATTAGGATTTGTATGTCCTCTTGTTTGTACTGACTCTCCCTGGTCACTGCCATTCTCTGCACTTCCTCGCCACCTCATTCCCTTCTCTACCTGGATTCCCTATCGCTCCTCCAGGACCTTTGATTCCCCCTCCTTCCCTCCTTAATTCTGTCTCAATTCGCTTTTGGGTCCACATTTCCTTATCTGATGCTTTTTATTTTATTTTACTGGTCTGCATTTGCTCCAACCCTCACCCAAAGTTAGCCCTTGGTAATGACAGAAAGAATAAGCCTGTAGATACAGGTGCTGGTGGCTTAGTCTGGTAGCACCTACAATGGTAAATGAATTAAGGTTATATCCCACTCTCCTATCCTTTTTGATGACCCAATGCACTTTCACACTGCAGGTCATATTACACCCATTCACTTTCACGTTTACTCACTGATGGTTGAAATTTCTATGTTAGTTTTCTATTCGTGTTAGCTAACATATCCATACTCTTCCATATCTATTTAAACACCATAGACGCACCAGTGAGAACAACTAGATGTTAAGCATCCTACCCAAGGACACATTGTAATGTGACAGTTTGATCAGGGCTCAAACCCCCGACCTTCTGTTTATTAACAGAGGGCAGGACCAGATTGACGCCCCATCAGTTGGAGGGTTGGAATCATGCTCTTTTGTGTACTGATTACAGAGCTTCTGAATAAGTGTCTGCCTTCCTGCTGGGGTCAGTCAATGAATAAAAAATAACATCCTTAGCAAAGATCATAATTTTGCTAAAGAGAAGGCAGAAAGTAGTAACTGTTGGTGTCATATCCCATCTCCCAGTCCCTTTAGAGGCATTTCTTTGACATTTTTAAATAGATTAACCTTAGACAGCTGAAAATCAGAGACTTGTTTTATTTTGTTGCTATTACATTTATTTTGACACAATCAATCTCTCTCAGGCTGCATTCACACTTGTGTAAAGGCAATGAATTTCACTGAAATGATCAGGCAGAGTTGTATGAATGAAAAGCATTTCTTTTCACACAGACATGATCCTAAAATGTACCTGCTGCCCCTCTAGATCTTCCTCCACTGACTGACACACAAACTGCTGTGGGGTCCAAATGTAAAGATTTTCTGGGTAGATGACCCAGGTGTTAGCTTCACAGAGTGGTTCTTAGTCCTTGGAATACAGTAAGTCAAATACACTTTCATAACTTTATTGATGTGGGGCAAGTAAAGCTTTGATACTGGGGTCTGTTTATTCTGCTGCTTGTTAGTGTGAGCACATTTGCAAAAATGCAAAGGACTCTACAGACCAGTGCACTCAAATCTTCATTGCCAAGACCAGTTTTGTCAATTTATCACCATGATGGCGTGGCACAACAGATGCAATACTGTGGATGCTTCTGTCCATCCTACAGTCCATTTAACTTTCACACATGGACAAGAACCAGAGGTGCATAAACTCTTCTGCTTGAGGCAAAGACTAAGGCTACGTTTACATGGAAACTCCTGACTCAAAGGCTACGTTCACACTGCAGTCAAAAGTGACCTGAATCCGATTTTTTGGCCCAAATGTGACCTGTATCTGATTTGTTTTTGACAGTGTGAACAGCACAAGTCGCATTGAATCTGACCGTTTCAAATCAGATTCAGGCTACTTTCAAATGTGATACTAAATCGGATACATATCCGATTTTTTTGAATGCGACTGCGGTCTGAACAGCCAGGTCGCATTCAATGCGACTTTGACGTCATTCCAGACCAACAGTTCACCTCAGGACAAATGTTTTCAAAGTCACTTCATGGACAGAACATAATCAGAGGTTAATATAGACATGATTATGAAAAAGTTTACGTATTTTTCCTAAAATATAGAGTTTTAGTCGTTTTTCCAGCTACAAGCTTGATTAAATAATGCATTATGGGAGTGATGAGAGAAAGAGCGCTGGGGCGATCGACTGGCGTCTCCATTACACGCACAGCAGACGATTCAGACATTTGTATTATGATATCTGATAAACTTAGGTTATTAACACTGCGCCGACTTTTTGAATGGATTCATCAGGCCAAAATTACAGTTTACAGGACGCGGAGACATCGATGATCTAATCCATCTCATCCGTGCGCATTTGCGCGCTGTCATATGTTTCTACGAGACAGCGTCAGTCATAAAACAGTCTGCTGCTGTCTGATCTGCTATCTGTCAAACTTTGAAACATCAGAACAGATGACAAAACTAGGGTTTTGCCTCTTTGGTAACCTGTTAAGCGCGCAATGGCGCTAAGACGTTTGGCTCTTCAGCAGCGATCTGTCATCAGCAGGGTCGGCAGGAGAGAGCATCTGCCTTTAGGTTTAAAAGAAATAAAATATAGCCATAATTACTTTAAAGCTGTGGTCTACGATTTGAAACCGCAGCCTGCCCCTCCTTCCCTCACCTCTCCCCTCTGTGTTCCAAGATCCCGCCCCCAGCTCGTGACGCCTCATATAAGCCCCCTCGGACAGAGCTACGAGCGACTAGCATAATATATCAGCAGCAAACTCAATCAAAAACAGCTCAGCTCAACTGAAAGTATCAAACACGACAGACATCTCCCTTATAACACACAGCAGTAGCCATTTCAATTGGACCGGCGGCAATGCGGGTCTGGCGCCGCCAGAGCGGAGCCGAGTGTGGGGGAGGATTTATCTTTCTCAGCCTGTCCTCCCCAGCTCAGCTTACAGTGCAAACGATTAGCGGCTAACAGGCTAACCCGCTCCCCTACAAGTTATTAGCCCGTGCAGGCACAAACTAACCAGAGTTATTCAGCAGACATCTCACACTGTAGTAAACAAAGCCATTACCTGATCAACCAGGGGCGAAACGGCCAATGCTGAAGGTCTGACGGCTGGCTGAGGCTATTCGTTAGCCGTTAGCCTTTAGCCCGCTAACAGGCCTCAACCCGTGGGCAGAGCTCCGTTGGGCCCCGCGGGAGAGGGAGGCGGCTTCGGTCTCGGCGCTAGGCTTCTCCGGCTCCATGATAGTTCAGTAGCTAACGCTGCTAGCTGCTCACCGGAGGTAGAGGGGAGGAGACAGGACCATGACACACTACGCATGACGCTGCGTAGCGAGGGAGACGAGGATTGGATGGACTCACAGACCAACTCACGGACCAATTAATAGTCGCAGGTTCTTAGGTTTGATTGGTCAGCTAGTATGCAGCTTTTCAGCATATATACTGAATGGATTTTTTTCATTCTTTTTGGTCTTTATACTGTGTAGATAGGACCATAGGACCATAACAGCCTTATAAACGGTGTTATTAATATGTACAAAGCTTCCAAATCGTAGACCATAGCTTTAATAAGAGCTCACTCATGGTGAGCTGTTGTAACATCAGGTTCTGTGTTATGGAAACAAACTTTTCCGGCATTGTGAAGCACAGTTTTGCTCTGTGTTTGTTGCCCCTCATCACTCCGTGCTGTGCGCAATGCCATTAATGTTAAACTGAGCATGCGCGTCGCTTCTGAAGCCTGAGCTGTTCACATCACAGTCTGCAGTCAGACCACATTAGAGGTGTAATCTGAGCAGCCAAGCAAAAAAATCGGATTTGAGCAATAAGGGCTGCAGTGTGAACGTAGCCAAAGACGCAAAGATTTGTCCTTTGCGTTTTAGAATTCTTCTGCGTTCAGACGACGACGCTGTAGTGTGCATGCCAGTTCAGCAGATGGTGGTGTAGGTCTGCAGAGAGGCAGCGCTGCTACAACACACGAACAAAGAAGAAAAACTTTTCACAAACAACAATGGTGAACAGACGCACAGAGACGCAGGAGTTTCTTTTCTGGACAACAAATCTGTCTGAATGGTTTTGACTGGATAACAAACCGAGCACGGTAAGAGGCTCACACGGTAAGAGGCTCACATGTTACTCAGCGGACGGCCGAAGCTGTTGTTGTGCCTGGTATGCGCGCGCAGCCTTCATCTGAAAGAGTACTGCGCATGCGGTGACGTCAGCGTTTCACCCTGAAACGCTCTGATACAGGTTTACACAGAGCTGCATGGAGAGCGGATTCAAATCTTTCCACTCTGGAGCCTGTTTTCAAAAGTTTCCGTTTTCAAAGAGTTTCCATGTAGACGCAAGGCCAAAACGCAAAGAAAACTTATAGGATTTGAACGTTTTCGGCGCCATTTAAACGCGGCCTAACTCGACCAGGAGGGAGCAATCCTATTCATTTTCCACATAAAAACATGGCCTTGGATTTAGAGGTGCTAATCACTATCTTGATCACTTAGAAATTAGCTGAAAACCCATGCCTTTTCTTAAAATTGATGATTTTGTCCTTTTGGATCTGAAAGTCCTCCAATTTTTTTGCCAAATATATCACAATTATGGATGAATTGTCCTAAAAAATTAATATTTTCATCCATATTTTGCATTGAATGAAAAGCCAAAGCAGTGAAAAATAAATTTTTTAACATGAACTCCTCTGTCAATTTCAGTAAAATCAAAACAGTTGCAGACTACATCAGTTTGAAAATGTGGCAAATTTACAACCATCAGCACCATCAGGCATGAGACTGATTGATTCTTTAGCCTTAATACCTCACTGTCATGTTTGACATCTGTGGTTCTTTCTGTTAAACAAGATTGTCAGGTAATCTTCTACAAGAGAGTGATACCTGTGTAGCCTCAAAATATTCCAAATGGGCCGAGAGAAAAATGTTTTTTGTGTGGATAACTATTTTGTAGAGAAACCATGTTTAGATCACAGCACTTTGCCAGTCAGGTGTGCCTCTAAAAATGTGCTCTGCATGACATCTGATTCAGTTTGTGCACAGTGTACTGTCCACAGGAGTTATGAAGTGCTGGATTTAGACACTGAAGTGTTTTCTGGATCAAAACCTGAATCCATACTTCTAAAGGATTAAACAATGCCATTCTGACTATAAGTTTGGGAGAACACATGCTTAACATTTGATTAAGATCTGAATAAAAACAGGAGTACTGAATTTAGAAATCTATGTACATCTCTTTCTGAGTTTGCGTGGATTTCATGATGACCAGCAGGATGATTGACGTTCATTATTATTTCGGACGACATTAATATACAGCTTGTGAGCTATTAATAGAGTTTCTACTCTGTTATTAGCCTACAAGATATTAACTACAGCCTGTTTCACAATGGATGCATTTTATTTGTGTGCTAGTGCATTTGTGTTTTTTCTTTTTGGCTGGCATGTTATTAAGTCAGTGCTTTCAGACCTGAAGTGGGTCCCCAGTACTGAAAATCTCAGGAATACAAGGCTCGCCTCTTTATATCGCCGTATTTAGTTTAATCCACCTGGTATGTCTATTCACAGTTGTATCTAATGTCACAGAAAATATACAAACCATGTAATTAATCTATCTGTGCCTCTCAAACTCAAAGTTTCAGTTTTTCTCCTCTGTGGAGAAACTCTCCACATTCTTCAGAATGGTTTTATTCTGCACATATTCAGGTCAGTTATACAATGGATCAGGTAAAGTATGGGGAGAGTTGTTGGGATTCTACATACAATTTTAAAATATGTTCAATATTAGAGTGATACAGATGGAGAGACAGAGCTGTGACAACAGGGACAATCCCACAGCTGATGTGAAAACTGAGCTGGCACACAGGGCAAATGAAAGCAGACAAAAATCTTCCAGTGTAAGCGGGTTGTAAGTAAAAACTATGGTAATGGCCTGTTCTCTTAAGTTTCTGATTATTGGTGCCTTATAATATGTTATATGCTAACTATAATCTTAGTTACAGCATAATGACACTTTGGGTCCAATTTGGACACTTTCACTTAGGGGTGTACTCCCTTTTGTTGTAAGCAGCTTAGACGTTAATGACTGTGTGTTGAGTTATTTTGAGGGGATACTAAATTTACACTGGTATACAAACTGTACACTCACTACTGTACATTGTATCAAAGTGTCATTTCCTCACCGTTGTCCCATGGAAAGATATAATAAAAAATTTGCAGAAATGTGAGAGGTGTACTCACTTTTGTGAGATACTATAGCTTTGCTTAATAAGACACTTAATAACAAGAAAAGTTATTTGTCCAATAACTCTGAATGAAGTGGTGTAGGGACTAATTGGACAATTAGCTCCAAGGAGCAGAAATAAATATTAGACTTACTTGTTCTGCTGTATGTGATAATCGTAGCATACACGCCTAATCTAAACTAAGCCTAATTTAAACATAATGGAGAGTGAAAAATTATTAATAAGCTAAAGTGGAGCTACAACATGGTGGTTCGACTTAGAAGAAACTGCAGTATTTCAAATGTATGGAACCTCTTGTTTGAGAGTTTTCCTCATAATCAAGTGACCACATTACTTTGTCCTCATGGCTTTAGCTAAAATATATGAAAATCTGAAGACTGAAAACATTCAGAATACTTCCACTCAGGTCCGGCCATTTTTGTAGTCCTTGTAAGCAGTTAGGTAGCAATCATCATTTTGAGGCTGTCCACATTGTATTCAGGAGTATCCAGACAAGTTTTTAATCATATAGCAGTTGTATGTATGTATGGTCTGGGTAGACTGCAAAAACTGAATTGCCCCTTGGGACAAATAAAGTTGTCTAATCTAATCTAATCTAAAATGTGTTTTCCTGAGCAGACCTGTCTACTGTAGCAGCCTTACAGTTATAGACAGAAACACAAACAGCACACACAACAGATGTAAAACCTGGAAAGAACTGCCCCATGATAGTTTTCAATATCTTCTGTGATATCAATATGACCAGTCTACAACGTCACAAGGGGGCGTGTCTGTCAGTAAAAAGACTTCAGTGAAGCCTGCACTTGTGTTTCCTCGATCATCCCTCCTCCTGATCAGTCTCCTCGCTCCTCTCTCCTCCAAGTGCATTTTGTGCTTTGGGACGTCCTGTAACATGGCTGCTCAGGAAGTACTTCCGGTGTCGCGGAGGAGAGAGGAGACTGCATTTTAGCACACTGATATGCAGCCCTTGTGTATGTAACCTCCTGTCTCTCACTGTCTCGTTGCCAGTGATTGTCTTCTGGTCATGTTGCAGCACTTTTCATTAGCTCTTGTTCATGCTTATTCTGATCTTGATTCTGTTTGTCTGACCTTGCTTGATGCTTCATGATTTTTGGATACCTCTGCCTAGGATTTTCTGTCTTTGGAAACCGAACCTTGAAACGTCCAATAAACCTGAATTTTGCCTCAAGGTGTGCCTGCCACTGAGCTGTTCTGTCTGTTATCGGTTCATGACACTCCCATTAAAGATCAAAATCTCATGTGCTTGTGTACTAAACTGAACTTATTTCAGGCATTTATCCAAAATCAGTACTTTAAATCCTGGGAAGATTAAGGAGAGAACTGGTGGATGCTAATTGCTGACTCACTTCTGTTTTTGGACTCATTCCTGCACCACACTGATCAGTATTCTTTAAAAATATTATACAAAACACAAACCATTGGTCTTGCTAAGGTTAAACACTTATAACTAAGTATTAATAATTAAGAATATGTCCCCTAATCTAAAGTGGCGATAACTAATTCAGTTGCAGTTCACACATACACTTTTAGATGTGCATAACACTGCATATCATAAGTGTTATACACTTTAACCTTTGATCATAAAATTTACCACAGCCTATAATTTTCAATAAATTTTCTGTGCAGGATTATGTGGACTTTTATGTTTTAGAATATTGTATGAACATGTTGGAGTGATTTACTTCTGACTGTTAAACTCTTGTTGATTCACACTCCTGAAGGTTGAAGGTTGGGTCTTGGTGAGGTGAGTCGAGGTTTCAGACTAATGGGACAGCACTTCAGATGGCAGCAGATATCCTCCTGTATGAAAGTGCCACAGGGAACATATTAAAATGACTAATGAAACAGAGCTTCAGTCATTTGTACTCGCTCTTCCTGTCCTTCTCGATGATAGAGAGACATTTGACCTTCCCAATCCAGACACCATCACAGAGGAGATGAAAAGCATGTTTACCTTCTCAACTAAACCTACATATTACTCCTTATAAACCTTTTCTTGTTTCGCTGTTTGCATTTCTGTCTCTGCCCTCTGCTGTTTTTCATGTCACCTCTTTTTTTCAGCATCACTCTGTTTCCTGACCTTTACTCTATTTACCGATGTGTTCTTGCAGTCCTGTGATTAAAAGTCTGAGCTTTCCTGGATACGTCAGCTAAATGCCAAAATTGTAAATGCAAATCAAGTGGCTAAAAGCACTCAAACATGAACCACATTTCATTACCACTGAGAGCAGGTGGTGCCCTTTGTGTGTGTGTGTGTGTGTGTGTGTGTGTGTGTGTGTGTGTGTGTGTGTGTGTGTGTGTGTGTGTGTGTGTGTGTGCGTGTGTGCGCTAGTGAGTGTGAGTGGACTGATGTTTAGGGAATGGGGTGAGTGGGGTTCCTTTAAATTCAGTAACATCTGTCAGTATGTTTACATGCACGGTTAAATCAAGCTGCAGTTATCAACTGTCTCCTAGTAATGAGCACTTACTGTTCCATGACTGCCATTATGTCATTTACATCCACCAAGGAGCAAATACTGCTGTTGTCATTGCTCTGTTATACACTATAGCTGTCACTTATGTACAAGCTGTACTTCAGGGTGCACTTTAGGGGAATGTATGTGGAAGAAAGAAAACCCTGCTTAATGCATCTGTCAGTCCTGTTAAATGAGGCGAGTTACCTCAAAGATGCTCAGAAACTTGAGAGGATCAGACATTAAGAGGTGTTTCTTTATGGACAGGTACAACACTCTTCTCTGTTCAGGGGCCAAAAAAGGCCTGAATGAAATAAAGGAATAGCAGTGCAGCAGGTAGTGTGTGTACCTCACAACAAGAAGACTCCTGGTTCAGTTTCTTCCTGTTCCTGTGTAACCCTACACAGCATCTGGACCAGCCTGATCCAATGTCTGTAATCAGGCTGATCCATCTTGCTAATCTCCAATGTACAACGACTGTACTCAGACCGAAGCAGAACAGCCCAATCAGAGTCTTTGAAAGCAGGAAGAAGTGTGAGAGATGAGCAAGATGACAGCAGGAAAAGACTGCACTTAAAATTTTGACCACATTTCTTTATCAAAAGGAAAAAACAAATACTAAGGCAACAAATTTCTCTGTGACACCATATTTTCACTTCACTTATAACATACATTGACCTGAGTTTGTCTTATGCACCAGCCTACTACATGATCTGTTCGATAAGAAATGTTACTCATCCTGTCACCTGCAGGATTTGTTTCTTGAAGGTTCTGCCCTCCTCAAACCCTTTCGATTTGCTCTCTTAGGTGGATTATTGAAATAGACGTCCTCCCATGGACCAGAAAACATGACAGCTTTTCTTGCTGTAACTGCTACCATTTGTGGCAAAGTGTTAAAGAAATGGTGGGACCATGTTGGGTTTGCATTATTCGATTAATGAATGATATATTTTTTTTAAAGAAAAAAACTCATTAAAATACCTTTTAAATGTAGAGTATGGCATCCACCCATTCTTTTGTAAAGTGACTTGAGATGACATTTGTTATGATTTGGTGCTATTTTAATAAAGATTGGTTGGTCGGTTGGTTGGTTGGTTGGTTGACGACTATAATTGCCCTAAGGTGTGATTGTGAGGATGAGTGGTTCTCTGTTTCTATATGTTGTAGGTTTAGGATGTTCCTCCTCTTACTCAATGTCAGATAGATTGGGTGGATGGGTGGATGGATGGATGGATGGGTGGATGGATGGAGGGTTTTCCATTGTTTCTAGAAATGGATACAAAATTTGGCACATTTCTTTTTGTCAACAAAGGTTCTGTATGAAAAAAATCAACTTTTAAATGGGTGAAAATAAAGAAATTTCATCTGATAAATGTTTAATCTTGGCACATAAACATCTGAAATAAGCATCAAAGTCAGAGTGAAAATGTTGATACTAATAACCTGATTGGGTTATGAATGCAGGAGATTCAGACTTAGATTTATGACATCAGTCACTAAATGTCATATTGAAAGCAAAGGCTAAATAGTGAAATGTTAAAAATAGGAATTATTTTTCAAGATTTTCATACAGGTCCACCCATTTAAGAGTTAAAGTCAAGCAGTTACTAATGAAACAGCTACATTACACAGCAGGTTTTGAATAAATGTAGTTTTTATTAAATTTGGGCAAAGAATATTAAAAAAGTTTGGTTCCCACTTAGCACAAGAACAGGACAAAGGAGTTCCTGATTTGAAAGACCTCAGAAAGCAGCATCCCTTGAACTCACCTGCCAAGAACGCACAATATCTAAAAAGTGACAAGTGGATGCTTTTATTTTCTATTTTAGATATTAATTACATTACACATATCAAGCAATTGAAGAGTGTGGCTCTATTATAGCTACAAGGGTGTTTTTTTTTTTTTAATTCTCATCAAATCCAATTGTGCAAAAGATGGAGTGAAAGCTAATGTTACCAGAACGTCTTTAAAAAAAACAGAAAAGCACCAAGTATTACAGCTTTCAGCTGGATAAAGAATCAAAATGTGCTTAAAGTTCTTAGCTACTTAAACTTTAAGTGGGCAACAAGGCTGTCCAAAGTTTCACCATTATCTCAGTTTACACAGTTTTCTAGAAAGGCCAGTTTCCCCCTAACTCAGGTGTGAAGCATTCCTTGGACAGCCAGCAATCATAAAGCATTAGCATTTTTTTTTATCTGAGAGGAAATAAAGTGCGTTGACAAAACTCATGCATGCACAGGGGGAAGAAACCCCACACAGAAAGACCCCAACTGACACAGGGAGCCAAACCAGCGACCTTCCTGCAGGATACTGTGGAAAATTTAGATAAAAACTTCATCATCATCATCATCATCATCATCACCTTCTTCCACTTATCCGTGATCAGGTCGTGGGGGCAGCAGCCTGAGCAGAGAAGCCCAGACTTCCCTCTCCACAGCCACTTGGTCCAGCTCTTCCTGGGGATGAAGTTCCCAGGCCAGCTGAGAGACATCATCCCTCCAGCGTGTCCTGGGTCTTCCCCGATGTCTCCTCCTAAATAAAGACTTTTATATTCCATTTGATACACAACACAGATAGACATTTAATGTTCAAACTGATAAACATTATTGTTTTTTTTGTAAATATTCACTCAAGTTGAATTTGATCCAAAGTGCTGAGAAAGGGCCAACAAACTGAAAAAGTTGGAGAATGTAAAGAAAAACACAATTGTTTGGGACATGCCATAGATAAACAAGTGAAACAGAAGTGGATGAATGTGAGGATGTCATGATTGGGAGAAAAGCACCCCGAGAGGCTCCAGCACCGATGGGGCAAGGTTCACCACTTTGTGAACAACTGTGTGAGCATCTAAAACAGTTTAAGAACGTTTCTTAACATGAAATCACAAGAAAATTAGGGACAACATCATCAACAGCCCATAATATCAACAGAGATTCAGAGAATCTGGAGAAATCTTTGCATGCAAGCAGCAAGATCCGTCAGTGTGCATCCCATCAAAAACCAACATCATTCGGTAAAGGGTAATACCACATGGGCTTAGGTACACTGGAAACAGTTGTCAGTTAACACAGTTTGTTGCTCAATCAAAAATGCAAGTTAAAACTCTACCATGCAAAGCTGAAGCTATTTCTCAACAACTCCCAGAAGCTGCCTGCTCCTCTGAGCTCGAGCTCATCCGAGACAGACTGATGAAGAGTAGAAAACTGTGCTGCAGTCTCAATATTCAAAATTGTTTTTTGAAATCCCGGACATCTTGAGCTAAAAAATCAGCATCTATGATGATTTATGGGTGTGTTAGTGCCCATGGAATGGGTAACTTGTATATCTGTAAAGGTACCATTAATTCTAAAAGGTAAGTAGAGGTTCTGGAGCAACATATGCTACCATCCAAGTGATGTCTTCTTCAATGATTTCACTGTTTATTTCAGAGACAATGCCAAGACACATTCTGCTTGTGTTTCAACAGTGTGACCATAAAGACAGAGAGCAGGTACTAGACTGGCCTGCCTGCAGTCAGACCTGTCTCCCATTGAAAATGTGTGGAGCATTAAGAAGCCCAAAATATGACAACAGAGACCCCAGACTTTTGAGCAACAGAAGTCTTTCATCAAGCAAAAATATGAAAGAAATTCACCTGCAAACCTTCAACAATGCATAAACGGTTAATGGACTTGAGCCTATACAGTTTTCTGGTCTCTTTTGGCCCTTTTCCATTAGTCCTACTCTACTCGACTCTACTCGGCTCTACTCTACTTACCTTGTGCTGCTTTTCCATTAGCCCCAGTCGCCTGCCCAACGGAGTGAAGTGTTGCTGCAAACAGCTGAGCGGCACTGTGGTGACGTCATTATGAGCGCGACACAACAATCTGTGGCTTTTTGTCACAAACCGAGTAAAAAAGGAAAGCAGAGGAAGGCTGAAGTTGACAAGAAGAAATACCCCTTGAGAAGCACAGGAAAGTTTTGGAAGCTATACAACAGAATGAAGCCGAGGACGAGAGCAATCGAGCTGCAAAGAAAAGACGTATGAGGGTAAGCTAATGGTAGCTATTGCTAGCATGCTAGGTTGTCGCGCTCATGACTCATCGATGACATTGTCTGACCAATCAGTAGTCGGCAGTCGGTGATGTCATCTTTTAGTATCAACTCAGCTCGCTTGGAACCAGAGTGGAGTAGGTACTAAAACTAGCTTGTTTTAGGAGGTACCAGGCTAGTGGAAACACGCTGCAAATCGAGTAGGGCCGAGTAGAGCAGGGCCAAGGTGTGCTAGTGGAAAAGGGCCATTAGACTACTAAAAGCAGCTTCACACCACAGGTCACACCGACTCTTTCACACCCATTCACTCTCACATTGACACACTGATAGTTCAGAGTTACCATGTTGGTTGCCCATCAGTATCAACTAACACTTTCTGTCCTTTCGTGTCCATTTACAAACCACTGATGCAGCAGTGGGAGAACTTAGGGTTAAAGATGCTATGAGGAGTTTCTAAGTAATTACAAAAAAGTCTCACTTTTAGATATATGTCTGATCAAAATACACAATTTAAGATGAGGTTTTATAGCATCAAAATAGGTTATCTATGAATGCTATTCTTTAGCTTCGTGGTCGGGTCGGACAGGGCTGGACTGGCCTGGATACTCAACTTCAGAAACAAGACAAACATTTTTTTCCAAAAATTGCTTGTTGTCACACATCAAAAACTACCGCTACGTAACAAGACAGAGATACATTACCTCGTCGCTTTGCATCCTGTAAATTGTTGAAAAAAAGAATTTGTTAAGCAATGCAGAGTTCTGAGGAAGGTCCGTGCTGCAGTCTTTAGCATCACAACAAACACGCACTTTGGCTTGGGTCACGTCTTTTGGTGCGTTCCAGTTGTAGTCAGAAGTAGGACTTTCCGAGTTCCGAGTAGGAAACTGCAACTGGAACATTCCCCGAAGTCGGAAGTTCACACTGGGAACTCGGTGAAACCTTGCCATCCCCGAGTTGACAATTGAAGATGGATGCCCCCAGTGTGAACAGTTATTTAGCTCCTGTAATAATCAATTTATTTGCACTTCTGACTGGGGTGTGTCGCCCTAGATCAGCTGTATACATAGTATTGTTAGACTTATATTTACAAAAATGCTGCCATAGTGATAATCACATTCGTCATACAACAACGCAGGGCGTGCTAACAACAGCTAACAATAGCCTGGTAGATCGGCATGTTTCTTTCCGACTTCAACTGGAACGCCGATAAGTCGGAGAGGATGTCACTCCCAGTTCCGAGGTTACTGGAACGCAGCATTACGACAGTCGCCGCGGGTGCTCATGGGTAGCAGAGTCTTCATGTCTTCAGAAATAGATTCTCCTCATAGCGCCTTTAAGTGTCTTAAAGACACACTGCCATGTGACAGGTGGAGCTGAGCTTGAACTTTCCAATTTCAACCAGCACCACTGATGCACCAAGTGGTGTTATCAGTTCTTAAACCTTTATCATGTGTTGTTAAGTGCGTATAAAGCCATTATTGTCAGAGTATTATGTCAACATGCACTTTCAAAACTCAAGTTTAAATTGGACTCACACAATGATGTTACATTTTCTAGCTGCATTGATATTAATTTTTTCAAACCAAACCTTACAGATGTCATCTCTCCGTATCCCATGATTCATCCATACATGTTACTCCAAGCATTTGACCTGCAGTGGTATCATCTTATTCTGCATTCTGTGATAAATATGCATGAGGGTGAACATGAAAAAGGGAGAGAGCAGGAAAGAGCGTACGTGTGTGTGTGTGTGAGAGAGAGAGAGCACGCAGTCATGCAGGGCTCAGTTGGACATCAAATAATAGGCCATCATCAATCTCTGTCACACTCTCCAGGGACTAGATAGTGTGTGTTTGAGTGCACCCGAAAGAGGAGGAGGAGGAAGAGGAGAGGCGGGGGCCAGGTCAAGTGTGCATGTGTGTGTGTGTAAGCGTGTCTGTTCAAGCAATGGAGTGAACGTGGCCAAGACAAAGGAGGGCTTTGGGCTTCAGAACAGTGTGCACGGGTGTGTGTACGTGTGTGTGAAAGACTGACATATGGACGATGTGCATGGGTCTAGTAGCCACAGCGTGTCATTTAGGATATCTAATCTGGGAGGGTGGTGGCAGCAGAAATAAGACTATCAGTGTTTGTTTGATGTTGTTATTCTGATTTCCTCAGTCCAAGGCAGGCTGACATGTTCTTTCTAGCTGACAAAAGTCACATGAGTGTCACCTTCCTCTTTGTCATCCTGTGGCACACATGAGCGGGCCCCCCCTCCAAAGACACTCTTCCTGAATAAAATTCTATTTAAAGCCTGGCGAGGAGAGATTAAACAGGAATTCATACATAAGAAAGAAGTTTAATCCACGACTTCAACTTTTCCTGTTACATTTAGGATACGCGTGTAACAACAAAGTGCCTGCTACCTCTCTGTCTTTCTCACTTTTAAGAATTCTTTATTGATCTGATATACATCATACCTTGTTGTTGGTAACTTTTACCATGTTAAAATAAATTTGCACAGCACATTTATTTATTTAACAAGCTTAAAAGTCACTGTAGAAGCACAGACTAATGCATTCATCTTCTGCCCACAGATCATTGTCATATTAAAGCAATGGGGGTGGGTTTGGACACAGGCTTTGACCTGCATGGCATCTGCTGAAGTGCATCATGGGATTTGTAGTATAAGTGGTGGGAGTGCTGTTTGACAGAGGGGTCATGACTAGTGGATATAAGAAATTATCTTACGACCTAATTTATTCTATCTCATTCCAGATTTGGCCCACAGGCCTTGAGTTTGACACGTGTGATTTAAAGCATATCTCTGGAACCATATTACAGCTTCATAAAGAAACAACTGTGTTTTGAAGATCAGTCTGAACCGGTCGCCAGTCGATTGCAGGGCAACATAGAGAGACAGACAAGCATTCATGCTCACACTCATACCTAAGGACAATTTAGAGTAACAGTTAACCTAATAAGTATGCTTTTTGTCTGTGGAAGGAAGCCAGAGTGCCCGAAGAGAACCCATGCATGGATATGGAGAACATGCAAACTTCCCACAGAAAGGCCCTGCCCCACCCGGGGATCGATGATATTAGACCTCTGTTTTGGTCTTTAGGGGCCTACCACATGGACATGAGTGTTTTGATTGCCTGAAATGCGCATTTTTATTTTTATTTTCATTTAACCTTAATTTAACCAGGTAAATCCCATTGAGATCTAGGGATGGGTACCGAATTAGGTACTTTAAGAGGTACCGACCGAATTCTGTAGGTACTACCGAGTACCGATTCAGGTAAAATCAAAAGGTGCCATGTTTAGGTACCTAAACATTTTAGTTCATTTTAGTTACTAGTTTTTATGTTGAAGAAATTTTTGGAACAACGACAATGTTACAATAAAACAGTTGAATGTTGTTTTGATATATATCTTTCAAATTTTATATACTGAGAAATAAATTTGCATTGAAAAAATTTGAGATCTTAATATTAAACAAATTAATATTTATTACCCCATAAACACACGCAAAAGTACCGAAAATTGTTACCATTAAGTACCGATACCGATTCCCAAGTACCGGGCATCGGTATGGTATCGGTTCAAATGTGAAAGGTACCCATCCCTATTGAGATCAGGATCTCATTCACAAGGGGTAACTTGCCAAGAGGTCAGCAGCACACGTCATAGTAAGACAAATTGAAGATAAAGTTTAAGGCAATAAATGGCAAAACAAAACATAAATGTTGCATTTTTAAAAACAGATCTAAAAGTGAATAAATCTCAAAGGGCCAGCCTTCTTAAGAATATGCCAGTGTTTGCTTAGTTTTCTCATGATGTGCATCCTCCTTGTCTTCTTCTCTGGTCTTGGTGTATTTCTGCAGTAGCGTTACAGCACCACTGACAGGCCTCACATATATATTCTAGCACTTTCAGTGTTTTCATGTGGCTGGACACAGTTCTTGATACAGTGCTTTCTTGACAGCAAATGTTTTAAAAACAAAAATGTTTCCTTTTATATGTTAAGATTTCTCTAAGATTTTGAATGTTGTTTTATCTCTTTGGTCAAACAGTTTAAATGCATAAATCTAACATCAATAAAGTATACATGCTCTGGTAGCTCAGAAAGTCCTGAAAATTATGTATTTAGTTTTCTTATACCTCACAGGACAGTTTAAGTTGATCCCCAAAAAAGTCTGGGCAGACCAAAAAAGTCACGGATCAAAAAGTTACGGATGCAGATACAGACATCAGCATACAGTAGATTACTTTACCTTATTTACTGCAAATCTAAAGGGGTCCTCAGTCTGGCACTGTTTTTTGAGAGGGGCTAATGGTAAAAAAAAGTTTGGGGACCTTTGTGCAAATTAATTATGACTTTATGACATTTATTTTATTTTATTGTGTCTTGTTTGTGTCTACCTCCTTGTACTAGAGAAAACAACTGCCGGAGTCAAATTCCTTGTATGTGTTGCATACTTGGCAATAAAACCCGATTCTGATTCTGATTCTTCTGCTTTCTTTCACTAGTTGTACTTGAGTATCATACTTACTCCCTCTGTCATACTCTTGCTGTTGACATATTTGCACATTTTTGCTTGCAGTCAGTATCGACACCTCATGTATATTTTTTTTGTTCGGTTATGTTTTTACTTTGTGCCGCCTTGTTGTTTGCTACTTTTCTTTCCTCTGCCAATGTACATGATCAGAAACAGCAGCTGACATTTGAATTTCCTTCAGGATCAATGCAGTACATTTTGTCCTGCTTATTTCCCTGCCCCCTGAAGTGCAGATCATCCTTCAGCAGAACCAAAGGTTTTCATTAAAATGAGAATATACTGTATGAAGGGCATTTCTAATTTCTAATTGCCGTCTCCAAAGGTTTGGGTGTAAGAGGTTTTTCTGTTGATCAGCATTGCGGTTTACCTGAAAAAATGTTCTAGTTTTATCATATACAATTTTCTGTAGGTCTTATCTTTCAATTATTCACTTTCATCATCTATTTTGGGATGTCTTGATTGCTTGATTTTGCTGTATGAAGCTGCTAATATTATTTTAAATGTTCTGTTTTTAACTATATTAAGCACTTTAATGTTCTTGTGTGTGTGAAAATGATCTGTGAATAAAGTTTTTTCACCTTTCCTTTGGGATTAAGTGCAGATCACCCATATTAAAGGTTATAAAATGATTCTGTTCAATAACTTTAAATGTAAATGTTAACTTGTTTTAAAATGAAGATTGTGTATTCTGCCACGGCTGTAAATAGCAGCAGTTCTTCCAACAGTGTTCTAGTGGGATGAGATGAGGCAGGGTTTTTCGCTTCTTCTCTTTTTCACCAATATCTGTCACCTACAAGAAGAAGAGGATTTTTTACACTAGTGTAGCTGGCAAAAACCTGGTGAAGGGGTGATTAACAAGGTAATTATATGACATATCTTGGTATTTTTTAATCCTGTAAACAGAACAATATACAACCTTCCCCTTGTTTTTTTAAAAGAAAGAATTACTCCAATTGTTTAAATCAAAAATAAAATATAGCTAAAAATGTGCTTTCATATCAGGGGAAGCTGAGCTACTCCACACAACAAATTTAATGCATTATCTTTACTCTAAAATATCATAATTCGGGAATAAAATATTGATAATTTGCACTGCAAAGTATTGCAATGTATCAGTCTAATATCAGTTTCTTACACCTGTTTTTTTATATTTTGATTTTCAAGTTCTGATTTTTTGTCTAATGAAACGTCATTTTTCTTGTGAACATATATTTTATCATCTTATTTTAATAATTGACTTGATATCTTAAAATTTGTTTAAATATTAGAATGTTTTGACTTTAACAACATGGAGGATTCTTAAAATTAAATGTGATTTCTGATTTGAAAATTAACATTATAAGGGAACCTCAGGATTGGATTTAATTAAATGTAATTCATATATGCTACTGTAAATCATTATTCAGTCCAATTTATAATGATCAAAATCATAAAAGTACTTGTTTAAAAAAGCCTTTGACTTTCCTTATAATACAACTTTTCTTTTATTTATTTTTTACTCTGTTAAGCACTCTGATTGTTTTGTGTTTAAATGTTGGTCCATAAACAAACTTGCCTTGTCTGTCTTTTTTAATTAAATGTCAAATATACTGGATGGAGTTACTGAAATGAAACCAAAATCAAATATGCTTATATCTCGGAACTTATTTTGGCCAATATCTACACCAATACACTTTTTGCATTAAACAGGGTATCTTATTTATTACCTGTTTTACCTGTGCATCTCATTCTGGCTTTATTTGTGTGAGAGAATGTAGATGAAAAAAAAATACTTTGATATCAGTTTGAATGACACTGAATTAAATATTTTAATAAAGGTATTAAAGGTATCAAAGGTGGAGCATTACAGTGCTTTTTTACCTTCTGTCAATGACATGGTTGCTATATAGGATTGAAATGGCAGATGTGTTAGATCTTAATATCTGCGGGAAATGTCATGCTCCTGCCTCCAGCCATCTTTTTTTTTTTTTTTTGAGACAATTCCAACATTGTGCCAATAATATCATGCCTATCCACCCAAGTATCTCCATAAAGCACTTTAAAGGCTTAATTAAAGTGGGAAAAAAAACATGTCAAATGAACTCAAAAAAACAAGATTTAAACAGAAGCTACCTTTGCCTGCCTACTTTTGTTAAAGAAATGTCATTATCGATGAGACTTACTAGTAAAATTCATGTAAAATGAGAACAAATAAAACTAAAATTATGAACCATATAGATTACTTAATCACCTTGAAAAAGTACATTTAACCCTGTTTATTTTTATGTTAAGTTCATCTGCTTAAGTTTGATTGTTTAATTTGAGTTTTACAATACCATTTATTATAAAAGTTAGATGTTTTTGGTTAAATAATGTTATTCGTTTTTAGAATATTGGAATACTTGAATTATCATTCTATCTTATTCAGCCATTTTCTGTTTCATGTGATGTACACTATTTGTGCCATATCCTCAGCTCCAAATGTAACAAATGTCTGTTTTTAACACGGTAAAGCACTTTGTATTTTCTTATCCACCTTAAATAAAATTCCCTTGCAAATATGAGGTGCTGTAAATTTTAAATCACACTTCAACTCAGAGTGAATATGTGTAAATGGCATTTTCTCAAAAAGTCTGTCTCTGGATATTGTTGTTGTTAGTTTAATTCAAGTCACTATTCCAGAAAAAGTTATATATTGCGGTGATAGAAATGTAGAAAGAAATGTAGATTTTATCACTGTAGTGAATAGCAACAGACTTTGTTTACAGCACTGGTAGAATTGCTCTAGTGGGCTGGGACGCGACAGGTTTCTCCTCCAATCAGCACCTCTAATCTGCCGAGGAAGCTCTCGAGAGGCGGGACTTGTGACTCTATCAGCCAATTAGCGTCTACCTTTTTCAGCGCTTTGAGAAGTTAGCAGTCGGCTGCCAGTCTGGTCCGTAGCCACGATGGATGCAACACCATTCCTTCTGCTCGTCCTCCTGTTCTGGACAAGGATACAAGAAAATAACGGTAAGTGCCCTCGAAAGGACTACATGGACTAGTTTTTTGTCTTTCTCACGTGTTCCTCGGAAGTTAAACCCCCGCGTCCTGCCTGCTCCGCCGGAAAAGCTCTTTGTTCAAGAAGCCTGAAGAAGCAGAGTGTGTCTAACTAAGATGGCGCAGGGTCGGTGGCCAGCCTGCTGCTGCCTGTCTGAGGAATGTTTATTGTCTGGGAAAAAGGAGCAGGCAGCTAAAAGTCACATCGGACTCTAAAGGGCCAACGGCTTTAGCTCAGGATTAAAGCTGGGCTCCTTGGTCGGGTTTTCGGTCTCTGGATTCGGCTTTGCCAACAAAGAGGAGTGGAGTCCGTCCGGAGGAACAGTCCTCAGTTTCGCAAATACAAAGTTGGCAGCATCACTGAGTGGATGTTTGCTTTTTGTTAAGCACTGGTTGTTCATTTACTTTGCGGTTGGAGTATGTCCCCTTGGAGTTTTTGTCAGTGCTCGTTGAAGTGAAAAAGTTTGTTAAGCCACATGTCAGAGTTTCTGTCATGTCTCATGTACCGTTATCTCTGCACCTCCTCTGTCAGTCCTCTGCTATCTCACTTTGTTTGACAGGGAGCTCCTACTAAGAATGTTTTGGGAGTATGTTTGGACTCCCAGGAACAAAAAGACAAGCAAGTGTTATTTCTGCAGTGTGGTAATTCTCTTCCACGCTGTCCTCTCTCTGCTATTACTGGTCAGTCTAAAACTTTTAGGAAGGAGTTAAAGCCCATTTGTCCCTCATGACTGTGCGATGATCACGTTAGCTTGTTAGCTCTTAGCTTCCTCTGATGGCACAGGAGGGTCTACATGGCTGGCCAGAGGTGGCATCAGCCCCCAGAAAATCTGATTTGGCTACACCTACTGCTGTGGATAAAAAGTCTGTTAAAGACTGAACAGAACTTAAGTGGTTAAGTTTTGCTGTCTTAGCTGATAGGCAATAATGTGTTTGTGTATGAATAAAGAATAAACGTCATCCAGGTTATAGTTTGAGGCGTAGAAAAATACTTGGCATCCCTGTTGAGAGAAGTGTGATGGTTAGGAAATAGTCTGATAGAAATTGCAAATAAACTCTGCAGATGGCAAACCCTACATAGTAGTATTTATGTTACGTGTCATTTAAAGCGATATTGTATAATTTCGCTTTGGTCAAATCGCATTCTCAGGCGTAACACTTAAAGTCTTAACACATTTGAGTTGTGACTGTGAAGGGGGTTTATATTCCACTCTTAGTTTCCCTTCAGTGCAGACATATAAAAGATGTGTTATGGCAAGATTCTGGGCAATGTGATACGGTGCAATGTATTAGGATACTTCAATCAGCACTTTATATATCAACAGTTCTGTTTTTGCCAAACTGTCTATTTTTGAAAGTTTTTCCTAGTATAAAGAAAGCTTAGCATAACAAGCACAACTTGAAGTGCTTTGAAAGCAAAACAGCCTGCCAACAATTTTCTGTGTTTATTAGGTGAGTTATTATTGAAAGTGGGAAAGTGCCATATGGCTCAGGATTAAATTTAAGTCCTAGATCTGAATCCACATTCAGATCATCACCAAAGTCTAATCAGTCCTTCATTGTGCCATGGCTAACAGTCCCTCGAAGTCTCATCAAAATCCATTCATAACTTTTTGAGTTAGCATGTCAGCAATTCAGGCAAACAGTCAGCAAATGCTGACAAAAAACACAACCTTCTTGGTGGATTTAATAATGAAGTTTTACTCTGTTTATTATGTAAAAGTGTAGTCTCTGTGGCATGGATAAACCATATTGTCTATATGACAGAAGAATATATTCAACAAAGAACAGTGTCAAATGGCTGGACGTGTGCAGCCTACCAGAGAATGGAGGCTGAACTACAATGCAAAACATTTGACCTAAATGATTATGATCGAAAGATACTGATAGAACAGTGGTATTACACAGTCAGGTGTTGATGTAGTATTACACGGAAAATTAGTGCAGTACATCAGTGTATCAGTATTCTCTTACACCCATGAATGAAACATCTGCTTCAAAGTTAGCCGTTTTCAGTAAATATTCTTATAATATTCTTTTAGGGGCCCAGACAAGCCCCTGTCCAATAGCAGGGGTTTACTGCCAGTGCTAATGTTATAGGTAAGACATGTAGCATAGAGAAATTTAGTCGTACAACATGCTGTGAAAAGATGGAAACGATTTTTACAGTGCTTCACCCTCCCAGTTTGAGTGCACTGCGCCCGTCAAAGTGTCCAAATGTAACATGCTGTTTCTGTCAATTTGTGTCAGTATTACATTTTGTTTTGAAAGCTTCTTGTTGCAGTTGTTTGGCCAAACATATTCATCAACCTTATTAGGATAATGTTACTTCAATAAGTGGAACTGCAGTACAGGAGGACTGCAGTTCAAGTGTCTCACTTAGCTTTTCTCATTCATGCCGAACATACAGGGGTCTTTTAAGGAACCTAGAGTCGTGCTTAATGGGGTGTTTATGGTTACTGATAAGCAGTATGGGATTACCCCCGCAATATTTGTGAATCGGGTTCGGCATTTAAAGCTCCTCATTAGAGAGCGGCACTGATACACGAGTCAACGCGGCTGCTACCGTGCATGCCTGCCTTCCTTGTGCTGAGATTTGTATTGACAATTTGCAATGGAGCTGTGTTCTTTGTTTCAGTAGTCAGCAAATTTCAAAGGGAAGAGGTTTTTTCTTGCTGATGCACACAGCAGATAGTGTTTTTTCCCCCGTTGACTCGCATACTCACCGCGTTTCCTTTGTGTGACATTCCTTTGTGTGGAGAGAGAGAGGCAGAGGGAGCCTGATTATGAGTGGAGGAGCATGCTCTTCAAACAGCATACATAAAGATCTCAGCACACAACCCAGTCATGCCAAAAGCTCAACCGTGTCCTCACATACCCCCATCGCTCCCTCACATGCGGGCTGGTTATTAAATTGATATGTTGTCTCAAGGACACACAAGAAGGGTGGGAATTCGGCTTTGTTTGTCCAGCAATAGGATTGTCATGGTGTGAGTCCACTGCCGGGGCTGCATCATTAACATCAGAAAAGAAGCCAATATTTTAGATGCAGATAATCTGCTGCACAGATTAGTATGAAGAATCAGACCTCATTGCTTTGTTAGCTGGAAAACCAAGTATGCATCACATTTTATGTATGTTAACAGAGAGATGGATGTTTTTTTAGACTGCACAACACCTTTCACACACCTTTTCCATGTCACGTTGCCTGTGTTCACGACCACACCCCTGCAGCTCACACACACTTGCTCCCAGCAGTATTCACATGCAGCATAGCACTACTAGTGCCGTGCACATCCCAGTGCTGGCAGTGGGCTAAATTAGATGGTGTCACTACTACTCTCCTCATCCCTCCAGCCTCCGTCATCCTCCAGCCTAACAGGATCCATCCTCATGCTCTGTCACTCATTTATCCCCTGTTACCCCCTCAGCCCTCCCACCTTCTGCTTTCATTTGTCTGCTTGCAGTCTTTCCCCCTGCCCCCTGTAGGCATGGTAAGTAAACTGGTCACATTTAGCAGGAGTGTCTCGTGTTAACGACGAGTGTTGTGTCAGCACTCTGAGTCCAATGCAAGCCTCTGACAGGGAGACTCCGAATCAATCTGGAACATCCCTGATATTCCAGGATGTTATCTGAGCTCTTGTTGTTCCAGGATTGCTACCAGGGGTACCTGGTATCAGTGGAATAGAATCGAAGCCTCTTTTTATTATACCAGATGTAATTTCAATTTGATTTAGTGTAGGTAATACTTATTCACTGTGTGGTTGTTTCAGAATGCTGCTACCTTAACCAATTTCCCGTGCCACACTCTTCTGTGCCTCTACTGAATTGTTAAAAAAATACATTTTGTTCCAAATTCTTTTTAAGACACTGATTTGTTTTAGGTTTGACACCAAACTACTGTCAGACAACCAGTGGACTATTTGGAAAAATCCACCATACTAGGGCTGGGTATTTCCAGCAGCTTCACGATACGATACGTATCCCGATATACGTAAATTGTGAAAATTGACTATGCTTTAAGCAAAATTCTTGACAAGTTTATTTTTTTCTTATAAGAAGAAAAAGAACAAGGATGAGTTTTAAGTGGTTCTACAACTTGAGACATAAATTCAGATCCTTAAAGATGGTAGACCTAAGTTCAAATTTAGAACATATGCTTCATTATGTAGCTCGTCTTCTACCTTGAACTGTGCCACTGTTAATATTAGCCAACGTGTATTTACAACAACTGTGAAAATAGTTAGGCCGCATCGATTCGGTAGAATCCGTATCGATACACGTATCCCGAAGGAGTGTGATACGATATTTTGCCATATCGATATTTTGAGCACAGGCCTACACCATACCAACATTTCCTTCAGAGATTGCTTATGAGCTGGGGATATTCTAACAGCCATATGTGTACGAATAAAAAAATATTTACTTCTGAGTTTATTTCAAGAGTGAGAATCACCAGTGGCCCCATGATACAGCATCATCGCAATCTCAGTATTTTTCCATTATTCTCGGTATTGCAACAGTAAACATTGGGAAATATCAATCAAAAACAGAAGTAAAACTCAGACTGATGTCCACACATCACAAGCTAATGCAATCTGCTGTGCATCTCTTCAACAGCACAGGCCAAAGAGACAAAAGAAATCCACTATCTGCAATCAGATTGGATGTGTGGACTTGTTTCCTCAGTTTTCTTGGAAGCATCTATGAAAAACGAAAGCTAATGACAGCACACCAATACTATGCTAGCCCTGCTTAACACTTGGTAAGCTTAGCTTGTAAATGCTACCTCCCATTATATGCGAAGACTGGAGGCCTCTACACAATGTGGAGAACAGGAGCTTTTTTTACATGCTGGTTGGTGCCCAAGTATGTACCTCCAGCTCAGCATTATTTATATAGAGCGGGTTGCATATGATGTGTGTTTTACTCCTGTTATAATGGAACTGACGTGATCTAAATACTATGAGATATTTCTTCACAAGTTTCATAGAATTCAATGATTTTGTTCCTTTTTGGGTGTGAATTCAGCCAAGAAAAGCTTACAAATCACAACACATCTAAGTGTTAAATATCAGTTACTGTGTATATCATAAAAATATTAAGAAGTGCAGTAATACCAGATCTAGACTCAGGTTTGTGATGATTTCATATCGGGGGGCCACCGGAGCTTCCAAACCCTAATTAACAGGTCATTAGGTATGAAAACTGTCTTTTTAAAAGATCTCCAGTTGTCATTGTTGTCACAATGTTGATCTGACTAAATGAATTGTTTTGATCCAGCTGCTGCCTGAAAATCTACATGCATTATCTGTTTGCAATTATCAGTTATGTACAGAGTATTGTAATGAACCGGAGAAACCATTGACTGTGTGAGAAAATTTCATATCACGGTTATTGTGACCAATATTATCATAGTTATCATTATTATCGGGGTATTGTTGCAGTGTGCTCAAATGTTCAAAAAGTACTTTTACACACCCTTGAAATTATTTAAACCCTTTCATATTATAATTATAACCTGTCTTTTTGTCAATAAATGTGTCAGGAAATGTCCTTTAAGTAAATTTTTACCCTTTTTTATGAGAAATAAAGTAAACGATTCTGGCTAGTATTGTCAGTATTAAGTTATAAATGTTGAAACTTTGTAATTACAAGAAACAAAAACGTGTTTGTTCTTTTAAACAAGATTTTTTTTCATTAACAGTTGTAATTGAACATGTTCAGAGGAATGAGATGACCAAAAATAAAACTCAATATTTTACATACACTCAAAACATTTTTGTTTGCCTACAGCATTAATGTCATGTTACAGCTCATTATGTTAGGCTACATTTATGCGGACCTTCTCTGGCTTTAAACACAAAGATTGTGCATGCTGGTTCAGTAGATGGCGATGTAGGTTTGCTGAGAGGCAGTGCCGCTACAATTCATGTACGAAGAAGAAAAACTTTTTACAAAAACAATGGCCAATAGACGCACAAAGACAGCAGGAGTGTCTTTTCTGAACAACAAATCAGTTTGGACAACAAATCTGTCTGGATAACAAACTGAGCACAGTAACAGGCTCACACGTTACTCGGTAGACAGTCGAAGCTGTTGTTGTTCCTGGTATGCACGCGCAGCCTTCATGTGAAAGAGTACTGAGCATGCGGTGACGTCAGCGTTACACCCTTAAACGCTCTGATTTGGGTTTACGGGGTAAAAGTTTCTGGATTTGGCCAATCCGCACAGAGTTCTCATGTAAACTTAAGGCCGAAACGCAATGAAAACGTATGGGATTTGACCATTTTAGGCTACGAATCTGTCCAGGCTTTTTTTTACTGACAGTCGTCCCTGAGGCAGTGCCTGTCCAGTTAACACCTTTTCATGTCTCTCCTCTGGACTCTCCTCTCCTTGGCAGATCTCCTCAACATTTCCTCCTCCAGTAATTCCAAATTCATGTCGATGAAATTCATAAAACACAAACTATGATGGAAAAAGACGACCAATCACAAAATATGGCAAAACATGATGAATAAGCTGCAAAAAAAGTCAAGAACACACTCCACAACAGTTATACATTATTTACACAGAGAATACTGATAAACTACCTATAATTCACGAAGGTATGGCTCACTGAATCTGCTCTCTGTCTCTCCCTCTTTCTCTGGCTCAGTCAGCTCACTTACTCAAGGAGTTACAGCAGTTATAATTGCGGTTTACCATTTTACCAGTGACCGTTACATTCCTAATAAATATCGGTATACATTGTTTCCAAACACTAAATGTTCATGAAATTTGAATTAGGATTTTTTTGACGAGCAGTAGTTATGTAAATTTTCTGCAGATGAATGGCTGTTGAGTCCTTGAAAGTGGATGGAAACATTTTTTTTGTATGAAGTTATTGCTAACACTGTATTTCAAAAAGAAAATCCAATATAAAATTAGCAGACCAGTTTTGAAGTGTGCAGTTGGAAACTGAATTGCCTCCAAAAGCAGGTCAGAACTACTTGACAGTGGCCTTCGAGGATCATGACCACTTTTTGAAACTCTAAAATGTGTGACTGGTCCTGTAAAATTTGTTCAAGGCTTCAGGGTTGTTATCACACACACTGGAATTGCAAAGCTAAAAATCGCTCTACTGCCCAAGTGAAGTTCGAAACGAGAGTGTTCACCCCCTTTGAAAAACACAACCACAAATCAGGAAGTAATATTTCACAGTAAGGCGACAGTCATGGGATTTTTCATCAAGGCCACAGTGGGAGCTCTGCTTCCTCTCTTCTGTATGCTTTACCAGATGCATTGGCGTGTTTATCTACCAACATACTGATGCTGTAAAATCCCTCAGTGGCTGCTGGGAGTCCATATTTTGCTCTTACTTTTATCTGCACTGTATTTTTGCCCCCCTCCCCGGCAGCTGGGGGCCATACTTTATGTCCGTTGTGTGTTTCCATGAAATGCCTGCAAAGCGTTGTTTTTCTAGGTGCTCTGTGCTGCCGCTGTCAGTACAAGCAGGACAGGAATGCCAGGCATGCGGGTGACCCTGGACGCCCGTTGTCCAGGCTCAAGGAACCACAACTAATTTGAGAGGTTGTAGCCATGCCAGTGACCATCGGATTCAAAGGCACCAGGGCGTTAATGACCAGCCCCCACTTTGCTCTCCTTCATGAGGGCAGGCCTGGAATCTACTCAGCTCTGCTGCTTATTCTACGTTTGTTAGAAAAAGTTAAACTTGTCCATCTCAAATCCAACTAAGAATGAGAGCTATCATTATTAGGTAGTAACTGGGAGCAAGAGAGTAGTGTACAGAGTGAACAAACAAATACTCCATGTCAGTCAAACCTTGCACTTTGTGAAACTGGAGGCTTCTGCACATAGACATGTTGCTGTTTAGTCTGTTCTGTGTGTGGAGCAGCAGGTTTATTGTGATGTGCTGCATTTGAGGGAGCATCTTCAGCCAGGAATCCATATGAGCTAGCTTTCTGTCCCTTTGAATATTCATCATAATTTTCATGATTAATTTGGACTTGTTTGTCATGTAAAAGGGAAGCAGCTGCATGCCTTGAGGTTTTAAGTGCGTTTGAGTCCAGCCAAGACCTGTTGTCTTTAAAGCTGAGCGGTACAGAGCATTGCTGCATGTCTAAATGTGTTATTTTCAGAAGATCAGTGGCTGCTGTGAACCGCCAAATTCTGCCAGATTTTTATAGGTCTTCTAAACATGTCACATGGACCTACAGTGAGTCCTCGCAGTGGCTGCGTTGGCGATGAAATCAGCTTAATTCGGTTGTTTCCTATTTAAATTCTAACGGTCTGAAAACAAGACAGAGTGATGCACCTGGTTCGATATTGTATCTTTTTTAGTTCAGACTGTGCCGTATCAATACTTTGAACACCATGCTGGTGCCTGTGTCGTTCCTGAAGAGATTCTACTGAAGACGTGAGTTCAGTTTGCAGTTGCACATTATAGTTAAGATGGCCCCCTTGACCTTTAGAAGTAGGGATGTGAGAAAATATCGATACACCAGTCGTGAAATTTTGCAGTGCAATACGGTGTTGAAGTATTGGGGGAAATATCATGTAGGGATGCATGTTATTATCATTATGATATCATAAGCAGATATTATCTTTAAATTTAAATATATTGAAAGCAGCCCATAAATATTTTTTGCCGATATTTCTAGCTTGTATATCAGCCATATATATCGCTCATGTTGTTTAATATTGACAAAATACACAAATGGGCCATTATGCTTCACCCTGACATCACAAATGTGCACATTTAGAAAATCAGAGGTGCATTGATGGAGTATTCATTTTTTTGATTTACATTTGTTCCTTACACAAATAGACTGTTACATTAAAAGCAACAAGTCAGTTTTAGTTAAGACTTTGTGTTCTTGACAAAATATTTGGTTCTGGAGGTACATCAGCATATCAGATATCAGCAAAAGTCCTTTATCATGCATCCTTATTAGTATGATATTTTATTAGTGTTATTTACTTTTGGGATATATTCTTTGTCTTTTTAACGCATCCTTATCCAAAAATTGCCAGATGACATTCAGCTCTGACTGCCCCCCAGCTGCTGCTATTATTTCTAACACGGGACCACAAATTAAAGTCTTTAACTACAGCAGGAACCATGCTTTATAAAAAGAACACTTATTAGACTCTGTAATTTTCATTAATTATTTTAAGGGTTATAAATACCCTTAAAAACGTCAAAGAAAAACTTCAAAAAAATCTTACTACCCCATTTTTTGTAGTATAGTGTAGTACGTTGCAAAATCATAGCTGCAACTATGTGATGATGAGTATGAACACACGATTTTCAGCCCATCTTAAAAGCTTTTACTGGATGTATATGCTTTTAACACCATAATTTTTAAAAAGGAATGGGGAAAACAAAAGTATGGATTTAAAAACACAAAGACCTCATAAATATGTGAATAATTTGAACAGACAACAAAGGTTAAATATGTCATGTATTGCATCATTTAATCTATAACACTCTGTGTTCATTATTGTGGAAGCAGTAATTGTAATTGAGTTTTATTTTTGTTTAATTAGCCAGATCCCATATATTGTGATTGTATTGTCATGCCTGATTCTTGCCAATAGCATATTTATAGTTAAGCATTTTTAATTGTATGGGAATTTTTTATTTTGGCTCCATTAAAGCAAGAGGCTGCCCTGCTTTTGATCAAACCTACAATTCCAACACAATGGTGATTTTTTAAAACTGAGTTTTATTTAAAGCGAACATGCATTCTTGTACTTGCTGTTTCATTTGTCTAGTTCTGTTTGCCATTAATCACAAGAAATACAAAATCTATTCCAACAGCACTGTTGCTACACTTATACCACTCACAGTTCAGTGGAGTCAATCTAGTTTGCTCTTAAACTTAAGATCACTCATTGAATTATTTGCCTTTTAAGTTGAACTTGTAGTTCAAGCCCATGTCCTACTTTTCTAATACTGATAATGCAGTTGAATATCTTTGTATATATCAGTAAAAAGTTGGCACACGTGGTCTGCTTTTGTACTAAGTGCAACGTTATTTGCTCCTAACCTGACAAACTGCTCTGTCAGGATGAGATGCTTTAAATTAAACTCTGAATTCAAAACGCATTCAGAAAAGTCTGCGCCCTCTTTCTTTCCCTCCAGACTGGCTTTGTGTCAGAAAAAGAGAGCTGCATCTTAAACATTAAACCTCCGCCCAAACCTCCTCTATGAAGCCAGAGCTCTCAGCTTTACCCAGCCTGATCACGTTTACCTCACACCCCCCAAAAAACAGCAACTTTCACAGAGTGACATCATGTAGTGATATGTGAGGCCTTACTGCACCAATTTAAGTAAAGTTTCTGTGTTTTTCAAACGGCCTCGATAATGAGGATGGAGCTTTGAAGGCAGAAAAAGAGCCAGAGTCTGGATCTCTGTTCGGGCCTCGCTGTACATGCTGTGCCTTCTCCTGCACAGTTGAACTGGGTGACAGTGTTTTTGCGGTGGGTGCATTTGTGCGCACCAAAGCAGAGCTCAGCAATTAGATAAATAGTTGGGCCATTTGTTTAATGATCAACAACAATATTTTTGCAGTACAGCTGAGCCATGGGACACCGTTCCCCTTCACTTCAGCTCTCCTGATCAATGAAGTTTTGCAGTGACACAGCTGGAGCAAGAAACCCTGTCACCTTAGACTGGGAGGGACCTGACAAGAGGTGTCAGTGTTTCTCTGCTTTATCTCAGTTTAAATTATAATAGTTCAAACCTTCAAATCAGTAAAAAAAAAAAAAGAAGTTACAATTTCAGTTCTGCCCCTGTCAAGACACACAATTAGAGCAGGCTTTTTATTGGCTGGGTTTTCAGGGCTGTACATCTCCATCAAAAGAACAAAATGTCCTGGTATTACTTTGCTGATTTTACTTCATCTGCATTTTTCCAGGGAGTACACACGTGATGTTGGAAAGTTCAGACGGGGGAAGGCTCAGTGTGACAGCTGTGTGATGAGCTGAATGGTTTAACCTTGTTTGCATGGTTATTAAATTCACGTCCAAATGAAGACTGAACAGAGACCAATATGTTTAAGTAGGTTGACTTCTGCATCAAAACAATGTGTTATTTTTAAGAAGACGGAAACATACTCTTGTGGTCCATCGTCAACAACTGTAGGAAAAAAAACAGACAGGCTTTAGTGTCTAAAAAGGAACGTGTTCACGGAGGTTATTATTGAGCTGTAGGTTTTTCTTTCAGGCAAAAATACTCACCTGACCTTTTTGTTAATGTGTTGAAACTGTCAGTGTCTTGAACTTTTTAAATGAAGTATGAATAAAAAATTATCCATTTGTCCTTCTCCAAATCAGAGATTGTCATAACTTGCTTGCTGTTGAGGACTCATGACTAAAAGCCTCTAGACTCGCTAACTGTTTGTTCAGATAAAGAACTACCTTAGAGGCAGTTTCATTTTTTCTTGCTTTCTTGCAACACTTCTGTTGTGTTATCGATTGAGTTCTGCATTTGGAAGTGCTGGTATATTGTTAAGGGCCAAAATCCAAGACTTGACATCCACAACTTTAACTTTTTTGTGTGTGTACAATAGGGCTGAACAATTAATTGCAAATTAGATTAAATCGGCTTGTTGCAATTTTGCAATTTTCAAATCGCCGACAGTGCAATATTTTTAACCCAAAATGTGTTGAACATTTTGGCATTGTGATGTAGTTTCTTGCAATTTCATGCCTATTTTAACCTTTTTAAACCCAGTTTTTACGACTTTATGCCTATCTTGCTCCTTTTCATCTTTTCTTTTTTTTGGCTCAGACCATGTTTGGAATTTTTACATGGTTTTTGAAATTTAATCCCAATTTTGCTGCTATAATCAAATTTCCTTAGTCACTTTTGAATTTTTTTTGCCATTTTTCTTTGGCAATTTCATACCTATTTTGCACCTATTAACTTTTTTCCTGCTTTCTTGTCATTTTTTTTTTTACCCCGTTTTTACAATTTCATACCTATTTTGCTTCTGTTCTTCACTTCTCCACTTTTTCTCAAATCTTTTATCCTTAGATTGATTTAATGTCATATTGGCTATACTGTTAAACGATCTACTGCTTATGTTTGTTTAAGAATACATAAGATGAACATCAAAACAATTGCAGAGTAAATCGCAATTGCAATATTGGGGAAAATATCACAATTAGATTATTTTCTCAAATTGTTCAGCCCTAGTGTACAATAAAAATCCTGTGGGAGTTTAGGTGGGGGGAATGTCTAGTTAAAGTGGCTGTTATTAGGTACATAAAGGGGAAACACCGTATCACTTCAGTTTTCTTTTCATAACTGTCTTGTATTGATTCTGAATCTTTCTATGACTCCAACCGCATTTAAATGGAACAGAATTTTGAGTCACATGTTTCAGTCTCCCCCAGCACCTTCACTGTCACTTACATACGCAGACTCAATACCCTCAGTAGATTTTAGTACAGGGTTCTTTATTAATTTTTTAAAATAACCACCACCCTGATATGGGGCAGGAATGGGTGATAAGAGAACAAATTTCACCTCAAGAGTCTTGGAGAACTGACAGCAACACAGTGGGGGACACTGACAGCCACACTGATGGGCTGCTACACTTTGCTGGAACTCTGTGCTTTTTGCTAACTGTGTCCAGTAATGCCGGTGTATGCACTGAGTTCTGAACGGATGAGGAATTTGCGCTTTAGCCAAGTGATCTTGAAAGTTTAATTTGATATCAACTGCTGCAGATGCAGATCCACTGTAAGCTATTTTCTCCCATAGCTGTAGAATCAGCGGTGAGTTTAGTTTGTAACTGAATATGTCAAACATATCAATAGTCAGTATCTTTTTCTGCCTTTGTCCTGATGTTTACTGTACAAATCACAGTATAACCAAAGGCTGTAGTGTTTGTATTGCTTAGAGTTTAACCTCCATGAAAGAGGTGTTGTACCTCTTAGTCTTTTGACAAACATCCACTGAGTACTCTGACAGGAGAGGGTGTGTAAACTAGCTGCTGGTGCCTAACTTTTTTCACTAAAATGAATGAGAGTTACAAAATGGTGTTGCCTGGGGCAAACAGATCTTATCTCTTATAATCTCAGTTGTCGGGCAGGTCTTGAAATCAGGAATGTGTGAGGTAAAGGTAGAGAAAAAAAATCATTAAGTCAATGAAGCAGAAAGGAGTGAGCAGAGTGGCTGATCAAGGTACATTAGAAGCTATTCCTCAACATCAGCCTGCTCTTAAAATCCGACGTGCTGCCAAAGATTATTTATATAATAGAGAATATGGTCACATTCGAACATTTTAAACATATCAGAAAATGACACCATACATTAAAGATACTATTTCTTCAAGCACATTGTCGAAGATTACTGAGGCTCTTTATGTAGATTTACTCTTAGGCCAATCAGATGTATGAAATTGTCCCTCATTGTAAAATGTTTTGTCCCAGCTGGTGGCTGATTGGTGAAATACACAGTTGGGCTGTCCATTTTCCCAAGACAAGCACACATCAAAGATATTTGACAACGCCCTGGCTGCAACACAGATACAGGGCAGTTCCATTTGATTAATTTATGGATTGCATCTCCTGGGGCCACACTGCATGTCCCTGCATGTAAATCTTACACTCGTGTCCATGAAAGACTTTTTCCATGACACCGGCAGGGGGGCTTCTGAGCAACAGTGGCACGGGGCTGAGCACGTAACAACTGAAAATGTTGGTGGGCAAAAGGTTGGCAATTTGGCCCGCAAATTACTTGTGGCTGAGGAGTTTGCTGTCTGTTTGGCACATTATTTACACGCAGCCCTCTTCTTTTTTTATTATTTGATCATCAATATTGTGGAGTCTAAAGTGCTTCCACAGAGTGCCTTTGCCTGTCATCCATTTTTTTGAGGTGTACTTTTTTGTTGAAGTCAAGAGAGCATAAACGGTAGGGTTGTGCTGGGAGTGCCCTTTGTTGGAACAGTTCACTGCTCCAGAGGCCCTAACATGCTGCTAAGCTCAATATTTTATAGTCAAATGTGTATCAACAGTTAAATATGGATTTGTACTCAGATATGGAGTATTAGGTGACAGCATTAACATACTGTCATGAAGTTTCGCCCCTCAAGCTTCTCAACGACTTTCTTATGTTACTCCACAAATACCTTGTGCTTAAAAGTTTTGTGTCACATTAGACTGTCAGCAGTTAGCTGAAATCAGTTTATTTGTTAACACAATAAACCATAATTAATCTATATCTTATGCCTTACAGCTCAGATGAAAATATCTTACTCACGCCCAGCCCCTGTTAAACACACGAGAGCCCCTGCCGAAAGAGCACTGATTTTGTAAAAAGAGAAAATATTGAAAAGCATTTCTCCTTGTACCAAAATCCAGGCATGTTTTGGACTTGCAGCCAACCAGTCAGCCAGTTGAGTCTATGCGGTGAGTCAGCTGCTTCAAACAGTGCTCCCCTCTCTGGCCTCCATTAACTTCCACCCCCACCTTTTCCACTGTCCCTGTTCAACACAGGAGGGTCTGCTCCCTTCCTGTATGTGTGTGCCTGCCCTGGAAGTGATGTAGTCATTCGTCTGAGTCCCTGTCCACACAGAGACGAAAAATGTTTGTATTGAGAATGTTATTTATCAAGATGGCATGGACAAATGTGTGAATCCACATGAAGCACTGTAGTTTACATGCCAGGCCTGTAAGGGACGCTGTAACGTTGCAGCAGAGAAGGCATGGAGCTTGTTAGCATGTTGCTCTCAGTGCTTGCAGAGGAGCAGACGTTCAGGGACCTCTGTAACGCAAACGTGATGCTGTATTCTGCAGTTGTTTCTGTGGTCATGTTTGCACATGCAGTTTAAGCGTAGAGATGAGCTGTGTTGTCTTCGTTTCTGAAGCTATCCATATTCATTGTCCAAACAGAAACACAAGGTCAGAGGTTTGTTAAATCTCTTACTTGGTGTTTAGAATCTTGACCTCAAATTCTATTTCTGCTTCGTATTTTACGAGAATTAAAAAAAATCATTTGATTAAGTTTTGCCTAAAAACTGCAGAATATTAAAGAAAAAAATCGTCTTTGTCCTTTGGCCTGTCTCAGTAAGCACAGATTGAAACAGAAAAAGATGTTTGCCTGTCAGCATTACCCTCCAACTGTAACACCAGATGACTGTTAAATAAACAACTGAAGGCAGGAAGAGGAACTTGGCAGCAAAGGATAAACAAAGAACTCCTCAAAGTGTGTTGAAGCATTTTATCTGTTTTCTAAATCGATTGGTTTTGAGCAGAGAATGATAACAGATTGTTCAACTTAAAATTCATTTCATTTTGTGCCTTTGGTTGTGTAAATAGATCCACTCCAGACTCATTACTCATATGCATGACCTGTAGTTTCCAGGTCTATCTTCACCTGTATTGATTATTTGTCTAACCTTAATGTCACCAGTAGACCAGCATATTGACACATAACATGACATATGCATGTAAAACCACTGTGTTGGGATTTTTATTCAAATGGATAACAAAATATCACCCATTTCTTTATTCTTTATAAAAAAGTTAATTAAATGGTTATTTGTAAATTAATGTTATATGAGTCATGAGTAATAAACAGAGATATTCATGAACAGGAGAAAAATAGCAAAAGTAAAGGTCATAGTAGCATTACGGTCAATAGAGCTTGTAGTGGTATAAACAAACCAAGAATATTTAATCTTGTAAAATATAGTTTTTAATAATTTTACTCAGCCTTATTTAAACCTCTTAGAAGAGCACTTGCAACAGCCCTCTGTGCACACTAAAACTGTATAGCCTAAATTTGGCTCAACAAGTTTTCTATGAACCGTTGTTCAATGTTTTTTTAGCTTTGTGGCAACAGTGGCTCATGTTTGTTAAGTTGGATATTGTCATTGGCATGTAAATGGGTATAGAATATAACGGGTATTATTGGTTGGTACGGCTGGGCAACTTAGATTGACTACCATTTAATTTATCATTTAAAGCCTTCCAGCTGGCTGGATGTGAAAAGTAACTGAGGTTATATCAGCAGGCATTGGCAAGTATTTTTAAAAAGTGAAATATTCCATCTCTGATCTCCAAAATAATCCTGTCCACGCCAAGTGGCAAAGGAGGAAATAGGAGGACCATGTGGAAGTGCTAAAATCTGTAGTTCCTTAATGTCCGCTTGAAGCTGCAGGAACTGTGGAAGTTATGTGTTTGTGTGCAGGGATTTTACTGCCAAAATAAACTTTTCTACAGCCTGGTTTAAAAAATGTCTTTCCTCTAGTTATATTACGCATCCAGGTGCTTTCTACTTTGGGTGATTTTTGTCTTATATCGCACTGTTTTTATTTAATTATAAATTCTGGGCCTTGGAAATTCAGGACACACACAATTTCCATGGATATATGAGCATTTTGATTTCAGTAGGCTGTTCAAGACTTTTTTTAACTGTCTTTTCAAAGCATATCTGATGAGCTCAATGACATTCTGTGGTCAAAATGCATTCATGGGTTATCTTGTGGGTTTTAATCATAACATCATCAACTATGGTGTGTCTGTTATGCTAGTTGAGGCAACATCTTCAATTTATTAAGTGAGAATCTGTAAGTTTGTGTTAACATAGTGTCTGTTACACTTAAACCAGCACAAGTTCAGCATTGTCCGCTGAAGCCCAATTCTCACTTTCAGTCTCTGTAGAAGGTAAACTGAGGTGAGAAATCAGTGCAGAGAGTGACTCAAGGCCTAAAACGTAGATTTTCCTGTCCACATGACACCGTACTGGAGCTTCTAAAAACCCAGGAGGCCAACTTTTGTTGCCATAGCATCAAAACAGTTCTTGATCAGGATTGTGGCCTATTGACAACTTCACAGTTTAGTCCACCTCAATTATATCTCCCCTCTGACTCTTTCCTCCTGGCACCATAATGAATAGGTCGAGTATCCTTTCAGCGCAGTGAGGTAGAGCCGTACATTAACAGCAGAGACAGCCTTGCCCTGTCTGACTGGCAGGCTGCTCAGGTGTTGATATGTCAGGAAACGTCAAAGAGAAGGAGGAGATTTTAAGGGAGTAATGATTGTAATTATTGTTGGTCCTCTTGATTGTGGCTCCTACTTAAACTGTGTTTAGATATAAGCAGTCTGCGTGTGTGTATTGTGTGTGGAAGGATGAACTCTGTGTCTGGGACGAAGCAGCTGCTGGGGTTGAGGCTGTCTAACCTTTAGATCAAGCTGCTGCATATTTATGAGACCAATGGCTCAGTCGGACAGATGTACTGCCTTGTCCCCTCCCATTCTTTTCTGTATGTCTCTCCATACCTTCTTCATTGTCTTGTAGGAACAAAAAGGGCTGCCTCAGCTTTAGTGATCTTTTGTGATACAGCAGGCAGGTTTCAACGCAGTGCTTTTATAAGGTCAAGTTTCAGGAGCTGCTTCTGTTTGTGTGGGCTCAAATCTGTCTTTATTTTCAACACAGTTAAAACAGCTGTGCCAAATGTGTTACAGTCAGTCTCTTTTATTTCCAAACAGAAGTTATGGATCGTTTGTTGGAACAGGAGTTGCTAATTTCAATGATAGTGATACCCTCATTAATGGTTTTTACAGCTGCTGATACTTTCTGTTTTATGGCTGTGCATTTGCATCTTCTTGCATAAAGTCTTGTTCTGTTTTAAATTCAACTGGTATTACTATTTTGTATTGCTAAAAAATGTCATTTCATTTGGTCACAGTTGTAGTTATTATATTTGCCTGCCAAAACCTCAATATTCTTTCCTTGAAATTACATTTCATTGTTTCCTCTGCACTTTATAGTTAAGGCAGCAACTTTAATGTGCCCTTGCCACCTTAACTGGAAAAAAGATGTTTATGTATTTCTAGATGAAAGGATGCTTTGGGGTCTAGAAACCTGTCAACTGGAACCTAACCTAAGTTAACGATAGTCCCGCTTTTCATTCACACAGACATGCTCAGCTTATGCTCCTGCATAGTTCACCCTTTTCAGAGTATACTTACACATGAAGTGCTGCAGTGATGCTCCATCATCAATAGATCTCAAAATATTCACATCAAACTTTGTGAGGATGTGATATTTGTGTCACTTCAAACTGCACTAAGGCTTTGGAAGAGCACAAGTGAGCGTGACATGGCAGGTGTTCATGTGCAGACAGAGGCAGATGCACACACCGCACTACACTGGTGATGTTCTTCAAATGCCTTGGCTTGTAAACTTGCAGTTCATCCGCCTGATGGATCACAGTGAATCAGGCAGAGCTCAAAGATGGCAAATGAGCCTGGCCTACGGAGGCGCTGCCCAATCAGCATCCTTTGAGGCAGGCAGGAAGAAGTGGCCTGGCTGCTGGATCTAGGATCCATTCCTTTCCTTGACACAGACACGAACAAGTCAACAAGAATCATCTGCAGCTCCTCTGAGAATCCAAATCTTGTTTGGTCGGTATATAAACTGGACCTGCTCCCCTTTTTGCGGTCCAAGGTGTTTGTATGTTAGAGTGTATTGTGTTTGCATAAGTGGATATGTGGAAAAGTGCATGGTCATGTATGTGTAAGGGATTTCTTTTTTTATTGAATCCATCATAAATTATAATTTCTACTTGTATGGAGATTAACATGGATGCTTTCTGCTGCAGGGCAGTGTTGTCAGGGCTTTTCGACAGTTCTTTGTTTAATGAAAACAACTGAAAATCTTGAAAACTAGTTGCTTGAAAGGATTAGTTGTCCCTGAAAACTTTCAATGGGCTTTCAGTGGACAAGTGGATATACTGTGCAAGGTTTTTTGAGCTGTCTATTTGGCAAATCAGGCCACTTGAACTGAGATTTAACGTCACTTTACTGGACCATCAAGCCTGAGTAGAGGTATTAAAAGCCAAGATGTTATTTAATTTGTGTTTTGAAAAATGCAGAACCAGGTTTTGATCTTGTTTCCTATTTATTTGTTTCTAATTTAATTAGCAGGATTGGTACTTAAGTAGACATAATTGATACCATAACTGATGAATCCAACTATTAAATCATTTTCTTGTTGGTTTGTTTTGTTTTTATGAAAGTAGGTCTGCACTGTTGTCTGTGTCGCTGTATTACTGTGTTGATAAAACCTCCTTGGATATGCTTGTGTTTTTCCACTCTCCCCTGACATCAATCAGCCACTGTGATTTCATGTAGTGCTGTTGGCATCATACTGTGTAAATTAAGCCACACTTAGACTACTTTCTGTCTCCTGTCGGCCTTGATAGCTTCCCTGACTCCTCTGTTGTAGTTCCTGCTGACAGCCTGTCGTGAGTGTGTCACAACATTGTTTTAAAGGCACACAAAACAGAATTTGAAAATGGGAAGGCATTAATAAAGGGATCTCAAAGCATAAATACAGATGGTATAATGTAATTTTTTCAAATCAGTTGAACTAAGTTTGAACATAAACCAAATCTTTGATTGCTATCCCTGTACCACACAGAAAAACCAACAGTTGAACAAGTTAAAGCTGATGTATATTACGGCCCTACCAGTATGGATTTTTTGAAGCAAATGCCAATGTTTGGCAGAAAAAGTACTGATTACCGATTAATCAGCTGATTGATAAAAAAAAAATAGATATGAAATGTTTTTTTTTAATTGGTTCTAAAACACATAAAACAGTGAGTATCTGAATTACAGGCAGACCATTTTACTGTTTAACATTACTTTGTCCCTAAGTATTTGTTAAACTTGACAACAGAGAAGAGGTTTCAAGTACAAAAATATGCAGAAATGCATTGAACTTCTGGAAAATTCAATATAAAACCTTAAAAACAGTCACTCTTTATCAGTCCCGGTGTTCTCATTAGTGACTCAGAAGTAGGTTTTGGTGCAGGCAGAACCACTTTTTGAATTGTCCACTTCAGGTAACGTGTGAGGAAACCAAAATATTTTGTGGAACACTGTACAGAGCTCAGAGCCGTTATAACAATGTGCACCACCATCTTTCGCAACACCATCATTCTTGGACACCAAACAGCTCACTGTTATATAAGAAATTAAGAATATATCGTGGTTACATCTGCAAAACTCTGGCCAATGTTGAATATCATGAAAAGGGCTACAATCAGCTGATTTAATCAGCCAGCCAATATATCGGTCAGGCCCTAATGTAAACATTATCTGTCCTGTCCTTCTCAAATTCTGAAGATAATGGCTTGTATCAAAGTGTGGCATGTTGCTTTTCTTTCATTTTGGACGTTTGAGACCACTTGTTTTCTCCCCACCTAAGTTCCTTGTCCAAAGCCGATGATTGACATCCAGTTTGCCCCAGGGTGAGTACAGTATGTTGTTTGTGTTTTTACACCAAGCCATAGAACTATGGCTCCAGCTTCAACCTGCAAAGACAAACAGTTCAGCGGTGCAGATAGCAGTGTTTCTGGTCTGCTGTGTTTGAGCGAGGGGGAGGTTCATCCGGGTCTGGGGCAGTGGGCCCCTTTGCCCAACACACACACATACACACACACACATATCAGTGAGCACATCTGGTATGGACAAAGAGCTGGCCATAATGGAGCAGGGTGGGTGAGAGGGGGTAGGGTGGAAGGGGGTGGATGGGGCCATGACCTATGGAAATGACTTTGGGAGCTGAAAGGTTCCCCTGAATATGGGAAATCGACTCACAGACTCTGCACACCAAGATCTATGGAGCAGTGTGGGGGCAGGGCAACACATGGACGGTAACATGTAGTTTGACTTCTTTTTAACGTTAATTTTAAGACACTGATGTCCAACTAAATTAAAAATGACTGACCCATTCTTTTCTAAATTTTTAGTTGAGCGGTTATGCCACCTTGATTATATCTTAACAGTGTTAGAAGCAAGAGTAGTCCTTAATTTCTTCAGCTTAAACAGGACCTGTCTTGTTTGGGTGACTGTGATAACCATGACAGACATGAAATGTTTGTTTTCATTGAAAAACATTACATTACATCAGAAACTACTACTGGGTTTACCTCTGAAAAAAATCAATATATGTCAAGCATTGCCTTTCTGATTTGATTGTGTTCATCAAAGCGTCATGTCAGTGCTAAGCAAAAATATCAAGATATACCATGTATATGATATGGCCTGTTATATTGAGAACTAATTGTTTTATTACTAACGGTGAACTAATATTGATTCACTGCCCTCTTAGCTGCATCTTGGACAAGGAGAGAAACAAAAAGAAAATCTTGAATAAAGGAAAATAACATGAAAACGTATGTGGTATATTATCATCGTCATTCTCAAACAGTCAACAATTCAACCCAGATATGCTCTCAATCAAATTACTGCATTTTAGACATTTTACTCAAGCAAATCCACTGCTGATTAGCATGACTAAAAGAACACAGTCAAGGATAGTCTGGAAAAGCATTTCACTCATAAACAATTAAACTTGATGTGAACAGATGTGACTATTGATGTTGACGGTGATTATATATTGAGCGTTGATGCTGTTAGATCAGTAAAAGAAAACCTTTATTTCTTTTGAATTTATTTCCTGTCTTGTTTGTTTTTCCCAGAGACAGTTAAAGTCTCTGGTGGCACAATGTTCACTGAAAAACTTGTAGATAACAAGTTTTCACCTTTTTGTTGGAGAAATTTGAGGCTATGAAAAGAAAACTAAACCAAACACAGATCTGTTGGCTAACCATTAAAACCAAACACAATCTTAGGACAAGGTAAAATTAAAAACACAGCATCAATTCAAAAGTATGTCCACAGAGGAGAGCCAAGCTGTTTAGGAGATTGTGGTTACCATGGTGATGACAGTAATTAATTCAGTGCACGACTCGGGTGAGGAGAGAGGTGTGATGTGTTGATGTGACTGCACATTTGCCAAGGTGTTGCTTGTAGAGCAGATAATGGCACGCCTGAGGTGAGCTGAATCGTTCTTGGAAGGATGCAGAGTACTCAGGAAAGATGAGTGATACTATTTCACCTCAGGTGTTTAAACCAAAAATTCCTGCGCCATAAGAATAGACATTCAGCATGCCCAATGAGGAACAGAAACCGGTCAAAAGCCATTAATAAAGCAGCGGAAAAATGGTGCTTTCTCTCAGAAATAGTTTGCATCAATGTTGGTGTTTCCACATTTTTACTGAAACCTGTATCCAGAGTGAAAAACAAAAGGATGGTAAAAAATCTGGTTTTCTTCTGCCTTCTCTCTGTTGGTTAGTCATTGCCTGGTAATGAGTGGGACTGAGGATGCAGATGAATAAATTATCATTAAATGGTTGTCATTTGTCTGACATAATTAACATAAATGCAGATAAATGACACCAGCTGTGCTGTGTGCTCGGTAGTGCTGATGTTTAAAACGAGAGATCATTCAGAAAAGTTACAGATAACAGATCTTTGACTTTCTGACTTTCCCGCCCTAAGCCAGGGACTTTCTGCCTTTTGTCCTGCTCCCTGTGATGCCCGCCTGTGACCTCAGTGTACCGGGCTTTGAATGAAGCTGTATTCACATACTGTGTTGGTAAAGAAGAACCAACACAGTATAATCCAGATTGTAACAAAATATTAGCCCATAAACACGAATACTGAACAAGCTATTCGTCCCACGTTGCTGTGCAGTGTTTATAAAACAATGACTGTGACGTCCTCCAACAAACTGAGAAGATAAATTACAAAAACTGAGCTTAGAGAAATGGACGTATAAATGTTCTGCCATAAAGTTAGGGTTCCTGGAGGTTTTTCTTTTTACTGCAAACCAGAGAGGATGACCCCCCTCTGAGCAGCAAGTGCTGCAGCGTTTTTTACTGTTAGTGCTCTAATGGGCCTTTACACAAGGCCTAAAACGGTCAAATTCGAGAAGTTCTCATTGTGTTTCAGCCTCATGTTTACATGGAACAGTACCTGGAGTACTTAAATCCACAAACTTTTGAAACCAGGCTCCAGAGTGAAGAGTTTCCAATACGCTCTCCGTGCAGCTCCATGTAAACCCATATGAGAGTGTTTCAGGGTCAAACGCTGACGTCGGCGCATCCACAGTACTCTTTCACATGAAGGCTGCATGTGCATACCAAGAACAACAACAGCTTCGGCCATCTACCGAGTAATGTGTGTGCTGCTTACTGTGCTCAGTTTGTGATCCAGACAAAACTATCTCGACTGATTTGTTGTCCAAGCTGATTTGTTGTTCAGAAAAGAAACTCCTGTGCCCCTGTGCGTCTACTCACCATTGTTGTTTGTGAAAAGTTTCTCTTCTTTGTACGTGTATCGTAGCAGCACTGCTTCTCTGCAAACCTACATCGCCATCTACTGAACCGGCATGCACACTACAGCGGTTTCATTCGTCTCCAGCGTCTCTGACTGAATGCAGATCCACTTTGAATATGCAAAGGAAAAATATTTGCATTCTAAGTCAGAGAGTGTCCCTGTAAACGTAGCCTTAATCAAGAAGCAGTGGCGACTGAGTTATACTGCAAATTAAAGCTGCATGATTTATCTTTTTCTGATCAAAATCGCAATTTCAGACTACACAATGTTGTGATCGCCAAAGCAGCAGTTTTTTGCAGCGCTCCTGGCTGACCACAGACCTGCTGTGTCAACAATTTCACAGATATTATTTTACGAATTTGTGGGTGATTTGCAGGTAGGAAAGTGCTGGTAAGCAGGTCAACAACACAAAGCCTCTGTTTTGGAGTAAAAGCTGGAGTACCTCTTGAATAATGAAAACAGATTATCATCAATATTAGATGATGAATAATATGTCATATTGATCATTCATGTTCTTACTTTTGTCTGCACTATAGACATAGTGAATATTGCACTGAAGCTTGATTTGAAGAAAATCGAGAATCAAACTAAAATCGCAATATCTGCCAGAAAAATCCCTTTTAGATCTTTTCCTAAAATTATTCAGCCCTACTGCAAATATTTAATGAAGATTTTAGGATTGAGCACTCCTGGTCATCAGGGCTTCCTCTCTGTGATATCATTGCCTTTAACATGATCGTTTTAAAATATTTGTGACAAAATGTCGACTTTGTCGTTTCAACACCTTGATGCCATAGTACAGTACATTAGCTGGCCTTGCACAATTCTCCATATTCTACAAAACATACTGTTGATATTTACCATTTCTTTTAACTAACATTACATATTACTAAAAAAGGCCATTGTTTAATTTTTTGAGTGTTTTATTATCTAAAGCAAGTTGAATCACTTCCATTGTGATTCCATTACAATCACATTTAGTCCTAAATTCCCTTAATATATCCACAAATTGATAAAAGAAGAAAATTTAGGCTAGGCCATTAAACAAGATGTATGTAAGTAATAACTGTTATTTATAAATTTCAATCCTTTTAAATCAAACTATACCATTCAGACACAACAAATGTACCAAAAGCACTCATCTTATGGTATATTCCTCAGCCAGTTGTTTGTAAGGTGTAGGAGTGTTTATGGACTTGTCCCAACCAAGAAAAGAAAACTGAATTTGAGCACAAATGATTCATCCCGTGTTGTAGGGCTGAGCGATTTTAGGAAAAGATCTAATTGCAGCTTTTCTGGCAGATATTGCGATTTCAATTCGATTCCATGAAACTTGTCGGAACACTCTTTTTGTTTTTAACAGATAATACTCAAATTAAAAAGAATGAGGATGAAGTTGTCACTGCAGATCTGTTAATTTCTCTCAATACCACACAAACTATGATATGGATTTCACCTTGGAGGGTGACGTATAGTGGTACATTTGCACATGTTACTGACACAGCCTTAATAAAATGCCAGTTATGGTAGGAGTTTCTCATATTGGCAGAAACTGACATAAAAACCCTTGAACCAATCTCTGATGATAAAGATATCATACATGCTACTGTATATTAGGTTTCTGTAGTTTTGATTGAGCGTTTGGCCAGGTTTTTTGGTATTAGAGATAATAAGAGGGATCCAACTATGTTTGTTTCACTGGCAGAAAGCTTTCATAGCTAGGGATGGGAATTGATAAGGTTTTATTAATACCAATGCTGTTAACGATCCTGCTAATCGATCCAATTCTTTAACGATTCCCTTATCGATTCCTGCGGATTTTGCGAGTGGGCAAATGTTGGTCCGATTTTCAGTGGCAACAATGTCAAACACATCACAGCATCGATATCTGCTTCTGCAAGTTGCTGATGTTTCCACTCACTTAAGGTTGTGTGGTAGGTGCAATTAAAATTAAGCTACAATTCTGATGCTTCTGTCAGTGGAAGGAATTGATAAGGGAATTGAAAAGCAAAAAGATTAATGATATTGATTCTTTCATGGAGCTGTTAACGATTCTCAACTGGAATTGGTTTTCGATTCCCATCCCTATTCATAGCTGGATATCTTTAAGTACTTGAGATTTTGTACTTGAGAAATGAGGAATTGTTTTGATGAAATGACTCTTTTTCATCAGTTAACCAAGTTTACTTTCAGTCAGTGCAAAAGTTTTGCCATGAGGTTGGCCGTGGTAGCTGCGTGCAGGGAAACTGCAAAGTGCTGTGACAGACCTGGGTCCTAAAATGGTACCCATTATCAACCATACTGAGGGATTAAGTAAATCAATCATTTTGGACCATACTCTTTAATGCTCATTGAATCAAACGACCCTCACCTCTGAAATGTTTTTGGAGTAGTTTCTGTATAGGCAACAGTGATTCTTCTGTCGTATGATTCAGGAATAAATCAGCCTCCGTCTTATTTGTCCTGTGTGGCTCAGCCTTTAATTGTCATGAGTTTCATTTACAGGGGACGGGCTCTTCTGACGATCTGTGAAGTACAGAGGAGTCCTGGTTGCTGTGATGTGAGCCGGGTGACAGTTCACTCACAGCTGTTGTTTAATTCAGGACGGCTGTTTGAAAGAACAGCAGCGCTCGTACCGATCACAGCAAGCAACTTACTGAACATTTTGATATTCATTCTAAGTACTTCATGTCAAACTTTGTCTTTTTATTCATGGAGCCTAAAATAGAACTTTGTTCCTGTGACAAACTGACACAGAAGCACTGTCTATCTCCAGGGGGTTTGTTTTTACACAGACTTTAAAATAGGTGTTTTTTCCCTATTGAAAAGATTTAACTCCTGTTTAGTCTTTCAGGGTTTTTTTGATTCGTGTGGTCAGATTCGAGAGCAGTTATGCTTTTAGCAAACCCCTGCAGTTTTACTCCCCCTCCCCCTGACTCTGAGTGGAGAGCATAATTAATACATGCCCCTAAAGTAAGGGTCTGCTTTTGGGGCCAGGTTTGTTTTGGCTGGTGCTATGTGGGCCAAATGGGTGAATCAAGAATGCATGGGCTCCCAAGAGGAAAGGGTGTTGGCCTATTTGTCAGACACTTGAATAATGAGGACTAATACCAGGATGAAAACCTCCCTACAGCTGGACTTCCATGAACAATATCTTAGCATGACAGAGAACTAAAGTAGAAAGAGGACTATTTTCAAACAAAAATTAAATTAAAGCTGCCAGCGAATGTTTACAGCATTTTACTTGTAAAAACTTGGCATTTAAAAAAGTCTTTGTTTTTGATACAAAAAACTTTCATTGATCTGATTTAAAAAACAAGATCCTGTTTGTTTTTCCACAAACTGGTGTTATCTTTTTTCTTATTCAGAGCCTTAATGATTACTCCACAAATCAATAAGTGTTATAAATGCTTCATGTTTCACGAAACAGCTAACTGTTTATCCATACAAATCAATCAAACATTTACAGCCTCTCAAATGCAACTTTTCTCTTTTCTTTGTTTTGAATCTCAGTGTTGTAGGGTAAGATGTGAAATGCTTCAGTCTGTACTCGAGTAAACACCAATGTACTATGTACAAACAAACTTTAAGAAATGATACTTCTCTTCATAATTATAAACAGTGACCCTGAACAAGAAGAAATCTAATTAATATTATATATTTTTTGTATTCATATAAGTCATTCATAAACTGAGAAAGCTCATACACATACACAGCAATGAAGCTGTAATGTAGCATGTTATAGCATAGCTTCATATGAAATCATAGATATATGACATGATAGCATTTCAGTAATTGAACACTGTGTTGTTTTCAATAGTGATCGTGTTGTGCACAGGGAAGCTAGTCTCGTAGCACGATGTGCTTCGCTGGCTAACTCGTGTGTCATGTTAGGGTGAGCTGGGAATCACCTTGTAGCTCACGATGCAGTTCATAGTCAGTAATGTCAAAAAACAGCAGTGCTACTAGGGCTGGGTATTTCCAGCAACTTCACGATACGATACGTATCCCGATACTAATGAGTGATATATAGTTACTCTTACAAAAATTGTGAACATAGACTCAACACTTTAAGCAAAATTCTTGACAAGTTTAGTTTTTTCTTATAAGAAGAAAAAGAACAAGGATGTATTTTCAGATCCTCAAAGATGGTAGACCTAAGTTCAAATTTAGAACATATGCTTCATTATGTAGCTTGTCTTCTACCTTGAACCGTGCTACTGTTAACATCACCTAAAGTGTATTTACAACAACTGTCAAAATATTTAGGCTGTATCGATTCTGTAGAATCTGTATCGACACACGAAAAGTGCGAAATATTTTGTGATATTTTGAGCACAGGCCTAAGTGCTACCACAACCGATTTAGCCCAACAATATCATACAGAAAAGATATCACAGTATCTTTTACAATGAGTGATATATAGTTACTCTTACAAAAAATGTAGCATAATGTTATTGACTCAACATTTCAGTAGGGTTGGGCAATATGGCTCAAAAAGTTAAGTCCCCAAATTTTCTCTAAAAACTCTATTTTAATTGATTTTTCCCCTCTCAATGAAAAAAAAAACAAGAATCAAGTTTTGCTTTTATGTTATAAAAAGAAATATTGTGAAACTAAGCAAAATGTTCCTCTATTAGTAAAGTTTCATGCTGGTGTTTTTTCAGAAAAGTGTTGACAATGTATTTTGAACATTTGAACATTCCATTTTTAATAAAGCAAATACAAATCTTAACATGTGCTTGTGCAACACCGGACAATGCCTACTAGGGATGGGACGATACACTTAAACTCACAATACGCTGCACCTTGATATGCCCGGGTCACGATCCGGTACGTCACAATACTATATCAAAAAAGTAAAAAAGGATAAATATTACTGTTTAATTACAGCTTATTTGTTTTTGTTTGAGTTGCACACAGGGAAAACACAAGGCATAACAGGCCAAACACAAACAATAACACTCTCTCTAACCCTAGAGAGGTTAGAGAGTGTATGCTAATGAGCGGTAGACTTGTTTTCGCCGCCTTTGTCTTCTTTAATGAGAAAGCCAAAATACTGCCAGACAGATGACTTGTATCCAGAGTGTCCTCAATTTCGACCTCATTGGACTCCACCATTCAGCTTTTTGGAGGCAAGGTAGTTGGTGCTAATGTTTGTTGTCGTCACTTCTGGTTACATGCGCTATCACCGGACGGGGCGTATTTATTTCGCGATCCATTTTTTACAAACTCGATGCATTTCGTCACATACTGTATCGCAATATACTGCCAAACGATATTTCATCCCATCCCTAATGCCTACCACAGTGAAAAGTCTAACATTTCAGTATTTGTATTTTAAAAAGTTGCAACAACTTACAATAAGAGTAAGTCAGGAATAACAGTAATTTTTTAGTTTTTAAACCTTCTGCAAAAATGATTTGAATTTATCAGTTCAAACAATATATTTTCCAACCCTACACTTAGTTTTTGTTGGTATCAGAGTTTGACAAAAACTAGGGTTGCTCTTCTAGTTCAAGGTTGGTGGACTTTGTTGGGTTTGGGGGCGAAGCCGCAACACTGTCATTTTTCCGTTGGTTTGGTTTTGTTACAGAGAACTCTGGGTTTCAGGCAGTGTGGTTCTTTAGTTGGCCCCGTGTGAACTTTCACAAACTCCCTAAGCAGCGGAACTTTCCACCAAAGCAAACCAGAGGTTGGTTAGTCCAAACGTGTGACGTGTGAATGTGCTCTAAGATGAAATAGAGCATGTTTTTATTCGTGAATGTGAAGCTGAATTGATCAACTACAAAAACAAATGAGTCTTTTAAAGCACACAACTTTAAATAAAGACGTGGAATACACCCACATGTTATTATTGAACAGACTTTTTTAACTTGTAACTTGACTTGTAAGCATTCTTCTCCATATCTTTTAAACTGTAAATATAAATCTAAGTTTTTTGATAGTACAAGCCTTGATTTAGGAACTCTTTCCATTTGTTCCCCACTGTCAGTGACTCTAAACTGTTTTAATCTTTGGTTGAGATGTGCCATTTAGTAGGGGTGGAAGGAAAAATCGATTCTCGTAAGTATCAGGATGATTTCTTTGACAATTTTAAATCAATTTTTTTTGTTGAAAAAATGTTTTTCTTTCCCCCAAAATTTAAATGCTTCATTTTAGTTTGTGTTAATAAGCCACTTTTAAATGCAATCCATGCTTTTGAAGAGAGAGTATGAACAGCTGGTTAAATCTATTGCTGAAAAAGTCCTGAAAACGGACTCAAATGTGATATGTATTATTCCTGATATAGTCTGTAGGCATCATCATTGTTCATCTTTTTTGTTGGCATTAACAAAGCTAACTGAAGACTGCAAAAATCGGCAATATCATAGAATCGCAATTAAAATTGAATTGGCACCTAAAATATTGTACAAAATCGAATTGGCCACTCTGTGTAAACACCTCACACTTGGGTTGTTCTGTAGCAGGGGATGCTAATGTCTGAGGCAGGGAGTCTTCTCCTTTTCCTTGTTGCCATTTAGCAACTGTTACGTAATAGCTTATGTAGATTTTGTGGCTGCACTATCATGATGCTCGAGGGCAGACGGTCAATGTGCAAGGCAGAATTTCAGTGGGTATATTCCCCCACAGCCTCTTTTCCTGGTTTTTGTCAATGTTGTGACCTAATATACTGTCTGTTAGCTGCATGGATGTGCTGTAGATAGTTTGTGTTACCGCTGCAATTGAATCACAGGCAGCTCAACACAGAAACCTCTGTTTGTAATTTCTCAAAGTATTGTGCATGTATGTGTTGGTTCTGCCGTCTGAGCTGTGGTCAGTGTTTGATGTTTGAAGGAGTGTGTTATACCTAAAGTCAGACAATAGCTCCATCCACGTGGCCGTATAAAGCCGTAACATTTGCGACCTCCGTGCACCCTGAATGTCCCATCAATGGAATGGGGGATGAGTTGACCTCCCATTTGCTTAGTTTCCAGAAGTAGCATCAGACGTGTAAATTGGAGAGGTGGGACGATGGTGGACTGTTGGTGTCTTTGCCTTTGTCTGTGTGGGAAACACAAGCCAAGTCACAAGCATCCAAACGATGAATTGATGTAAATTTTGAGGTGTTTTTTGTGTAAAGCCACTGTTAAAAGGGCTATTGACTTTAGGACCCAACTGTTTGATTGACATGATCGTACATTTATCTACAAATTAACTGCATTCACCTGGTTTATTCTTTTTTCTTAAAAATACAGCAACATGTATCCCTGAAATATAAGTATTTCTTATATCATTTTGCCTTTCTTAAGAGCCCCTTCCTTCTTTTTCACTTTTTACTATGCTGGCTGAATTCTTTTAATTTTTAAAAGGAATGTATTTTCTTGAAATCTACTCATACATCAGTCAAAGACCCCCCTGCTGACAGTGCTGCTCAGATTTAGAGGAGAGCTTCTCTGTGGTGTCATGACTGGGGCAGTGTTGAAGCTAACAGAGCTGCACACCCAGCTTCACTCTGTCAGCTGTCACGCTGCCCTCTGTTTCTGTCAGCCCTCTCTGTGTCCATCAAGTAGTTATATTTCATTATTTATGATCATTATTTTAAGTGCTCAAAAAAAGGTCATGCTGGTGCTTCTGCATTACTCTGTAACACTGACCCCAACCACCCCTAAACCACCATCGTGCCCATCATTGTACTTCTCTTCTGATATGCCAGTTCAGTAAACTTCACTCACTGTTATGTGAAGAGATGAACAAATGCAGCCTAGTTTCCTGAGAAATAGACAAAAGAATCTAAATGCACTTCCTTGCTGTGGTAGCCTGCTGAGACTCTACTTTAGACCTGCATGTTATGTTTGCCTGGTGGCAGGATAAGAGGCTCTCAGAGCACAGTCCAAGCTTCCCAGTAGCAGGGACCACAGTCAGTGAAACCGCAGGTGCAGTTCAGTATCTTTGTAAGCACATTTCCTCCATGAGAGAGAAGGTGAATTTAATCACTGTGATAAAAGGCTGAAAGCTGCAGAGAGGAAACACCGCTGCAGTTCAGACATACATATTTTATTCACCATGATTATTTTTGATACATATGTTTGTCTGGTACCTCCAGAAGGATTATTTTACAGGCCTCAGAATCCGACTTGACAGAAATACCCGGACCCCTAAGCCTGTATTTCTAAGAAGTGTTTGTATTTTAAATTAAAACGTCAAAGGGCTTAGACTGGTCTGTGGTTGAACTTTTTGTTTGGTTGTTTACTTATCTATTTGGATTCCATAAAAAGCTAATATTGGTGTAATTAATGCATTGTTTTGCCTTCAGTTATCCTTTATTTTAAGACTGAGAAGTTGTAGCTTTGAACCCTCTCTTAACCACTCTTTAATGGTATACAGACTAAACAGACTCTGTTGACAATCTAAAAGACAGTATTCCTGTTATCCGTGCATTTGTGCAACAAAGCCACTATTAAGTCCTTCAGTCATGACCCTGTGAAACCCAAATGCTTAAGAATATGGTCAGTGACTCTCGAGTGGCCTTTGAAGGCCTCTCGAATCTTAACTGCTCTGTCATCAAAACACAGCACTGTCATCTCCTCCTCACCATGCACATTTGTGGATAATCAAAGATTGGTAAGACTGATGAGTAAAGATAATGTTAAAAGTCAATCACAATGTTGACTGTTAAGAGAATGTATTTTTATATGTGAAAATATGGCAGTGCCCGCATACCTGAACTTGGTTTGCAAACTTTCTGCATGTGGAAGCAAACACAGCGCTGACTCTGAAGACTGAAAGCTTCTGGATTTTTTCACTGTGGTATGGATCATTGATAGTACACAAGTGTATCACTGACAGAAGCTTGTAGATGTTAAAATGAAAGAACTGAATTAAAAATAAAAACATTGTATCAGCAGCGTTGTTCCTCCCTTTGGTCGTTTAAATGTTTTCTTGTTCACACAGTCGAGCTGGGTTTGGTGCCGTCTTTGCCTCTGCAGCACTTTGTCCTCCTCTCTCTGTGTTGCAGAGAGCCTGCGCGCTCAGTGCTATGTAATTCAATTATTGCCTTGGACATTTCAAGGCTGTGTGTGTGTGTGTGTTTTTGCTCAGGTATGTGTAACTTTATGGTTTTGTGCTGTGGTTGAGGAATTGAATTGCCATCGATTTGTGCAATGTGAAGCCATTGTCTTTGGCAGTTTCTCTTTCCCTTCTGCCCTCTACTGTAAGTCGATCTATTAGATTAAACTTTATCCTCTCTTTTCATTTGAAACATCTCTTGAGGGGGGCTCCTTACTCATGTTACACTTTAGCCACAAAAAAGCAGCAGCATGCAATCTGTCTGCTTTTGCTCCCTAACAGTGTTGTGATAATGGCTCATCGAGTCATAATCAGATTGCCAAGGATGGCATCATGTTCATTTAGAGGTATAATAGATGTTTATACTGCACTTTAAATGGCCCTCCAAGACCAGCAGAGACCTTGTTTTATATCTGGTTACTTGCAGACACTGTTTTACATGAACAGTGAGGATCACAAGATTACAAACGGCTTCGTGGTGTGTAGGATTGCACTGGGCCTAGTGCTGGAAAATGCCTACCAAAAATCATTTCTTGGCGTGCATATATATTTTGCTTAATTGTGATATGTCATATAGTTTTACTTTTAAAAATATTTTTTTACTGATATCAGAATTTAAAACTATGATATGATTGAACTAACATCTAGTTATTCTTATACCTGTTTGATACAAAAAAAAATCAGAGCTCCCATAAGCCCAAGACAGATTTTTTTTTAATAATCATAAATTGTAGACTTAGTATTTAATTAAAGGAGTGTTTGTGGGCAAGAATCTGGAGATACAGACAATACAATCAGTTCCATTGTAATACAGTGGGCATGGGGATATTAACATTTGCTGTAACTGGACAGACAATTTAACATTTTTAATGCAGTGGTCAGAACTCTGCTCACCTCTCTGTTTTCCTGCTGAGGTCTTTCTCAACAGCCCAGCCAGGCCGCTCCTCTCTGATGCTGCTGGTGCTTTGTGGTTCTTCCTGCCTCCCTTCACAGAGACTTTTTTCTGCATTTACTGCCGACAGGGTGACCATCTTCAATTAGTTTCCCCTTGGCATCATTGTAAAATCCAAAGTATGACCACACTTCAGTCCGTTTCAAGGGGAGAAAATCTCCTTTACAGTGTCTGTGTGGGCTCCCTCTGCCATACTTTCACCTTCAGAGGCTAAACATAGTAAACCACTTATCTGCATCTGCATCTGAGGGATGCTGCTGCTTTACCGAGGAGCAGACACAAAGTTCTGACTTCTCCAAGCAAAGAATTAAGGCTGAGCGATTTCTGGAAAAGATTCCTTTGCACATATTCAGGCGGGTATTAAGAATTCAGTTTGACTGAGTAGGAAAATCAATGATCAAAAGCACATAACACATTATTCATCATCGTTTTCTTTATTTAAGGAATGCTCATACTTCTACTCCTAAACAGAGGCTTTGTGTTGTGGACCTGCTTATGAACACTTCTGTAAACGCCAATTAGCTGCAAATTTGTAAGATTGTATGTGTAAAATAGTTGACAACAGATCTTGGGTCAGTGTAAAAAAAAAAAAGCTTTGGTGATCACATGGTTGCGTTGTCTGAAATTGAGATTTTGATCTGATGATAAATCATTCAGCCTAACAATGAGCAGTATCACCGTGAGTTATTCACTGAGTATCGTCTGTTGTCATGGCGTGTTTTCATCATTACACTGAGGGGCTGTCCACACGGAGATTGATCAGGCGTATCCACACGAGTTTTAATTCTACAGGCATTTGGTCATCAGTATGCCAGTGTTTGTTGACATTTCCCATGATGCATGCGTACCCTCCATGTCTTCTCTGCTTTTGGTGTATTTCTGCAGCAGCATTACAGCACCACTAACAGATCTGGAATAGAAACTACAGCATTTTCAGTATTTTTGTGTGGACAGAAACATTTTCAAGAAACGAACGTTTTTAAGAAAGCATTTTTGTCTCTGTGAGGACGGAGGCTGAGTACCTTACCAACAGCTGCTTTGGCACAGTAAATGAGATGGCTGCAGCTCCAGTAAAGAAGAGACTTCCTCTGTTTTTCTCTCAGCTTCCAAAATGCACATGTCTGCCTCAATTAGCCAAATTTACTTTTCTTTTGTCCTATGTTAAAACCACTAAAGGGAAAAAACATTTTTAGATGGAACAGTAAGTCAACTATAAATCCGTTTGTGCCATAATTGGGATCTTTAGGACAGAAACAAGCTGTGTAGGCAGATATTAAGCAGACATTTTTAATTTGATTAATAAAATCATACTTTGTTCTAGCTCAAAGGTGAAAATTAGTAATTGCTTCTTTGTTTTTAAAAGCAAAATTCCAACCATTTCTTTTTTTGGCAAATAAAGATGCTTTTTTAGCAGCCAATAATTCTAATGTCTGTGGGGTTTTGACTTCAGAATTAAACATCAAGGAATGACATTTTGTGTCATGGAAAATTGTTTTTGACTCTTTCCAACTAATTTTTGGCATTTTATTGTTTAATAAAAGTCTGTTTGCGGCACTGTCTTTTTTGCATAATTTCAGCCCTGGTAATTGCTCTCCAGCAGTTAAGGCAAACCTTAAGTGCCAAATAGCACTCGCACATTAGGAACTGTACAGAGCATTCTGTTCTGTAATTAAAGCCATTATGTGGAGACAGACTTTCAGTACTCACCGGGGTCCAGTAATGAGAAAAGCTTCTGTAGTACAACTGCAGAGGCAATCATGCTTCAGGTTTTTGTAATAGAAATATTTGCATCTCTGCTGTAACATTTATTTGTTTTATTTATTTTTTCTTTTTTTAACTGAACATTTGTTAACCAGAAATATTGCTTAAACAAATTAAATGGATTTATATTCCTTCTGTTTTTTCACATTAATACTATTGTGTCTCCGGAGGAGTGGTAACACCTCCGACAATAGGAAGTAAAAGTTCTGCTCCTTACTTCCTTATTTTACTTTCAGAAGACTTAAACACATATTCATGATTAGAATGGTGCTTGAAGTGAAAAATACAGTTAGCTGTTTTTTTTTTTACATTTAATTATAAATATGTTTATATAAATATATATACACCGTGTATTTATGTGTATGTGTAAATTTTGGGCTCGACCAATATGGATTTTTTGAGGCCGATACGATATTTGGCGGAAAAAATACTATTACCGATTATTCGGTCATTAACTTAAATAATTTATATAAAATGAATCTGAAATAAAAATTGGTCCCAAAACACAACAATGAATCTATCAATCACAGGTTATATAATCCTTACATTTCTCTGTCCTCTAGCATTTGTTTAACTTTACAACAGAGAGAATATTTAAAGTACAGTAATATTCAAACAAACATTAAACCTCTGGGAAATTAATTATATAAGCTTCACTCTTTATCTTGTACTTCTTGAGGATGACAATTAGAGGTAGGTTATGGGACAGGTAGAACGACTTTTTTTAAAGTTGTGAACAGGTAAATGAGAGGAAAGCAACACAAACACTAAGGTAACATTCTTTTCATAGTCATCTTTTATTTTTCTTTGCTTCATCCACTTGTCCCCGACGCTGCAGTTGAGCTAACTGGCTAGCGAGCTAACTATACTAGCATTGGCATAGCTCCCTCGGAGCCCTACGACATTATCAGCCTTTTAGTGGGAGACTCACACATATTACCTCATGTTTACAATAAAAATTTGATTATCAAAGATGCCTTTGAGGCGTTGTTGATGTGTCAAAATGACCATTGTGCAAGTGATCTCAACCAAACTTTAGCACAACCTTCTCACAGAAGAAGAGGCCATGCTGAGGTGGAATTTAAGACGGCCAGCAAATAGTGACATGAAGTCATGTCAATCATGTCCCTGCTTTTACAACCAAAAATCCTTAATGAAATAAACGGAAGCAATTTAATAAATTCAGTGCCTGCAGAGTGAGAGTATATAGATATGAGGCTGAACCTGGCTGTAAACATGTTTGATATCTGGGCTGTAACAGGCAGTCTTTTTCAAATAATTGCCACAACAAAAAACTGCAGCTCTGATGCGAACCACCTTTTTGTAATTTTTAATTTTAAATGTGTTGCACTTGTATCTTGAAAAGCCAGGATGTGATGTGAAACCTTGGGAGTCACGCCACACTTTAATTGTTTTCACCAACCGTGCTAAATCAACAAGTTCAACTGTCCTTGTGATTCATCTCATCTCCTCAGAACAGCTCTGCGATTGGCTTTCTGCTTACACAAAACAAAGAGACTGATTGAGCTGTGAATCAACTGTAGCTCTTTTTATACAGGCAATTAAGGTTGTCAGCTTTTTCTTCCTGGATTTTTTCTTTCAACCTTTTGAGAATCGTAACTGACAAGCGCTTCAGAAAGGAAGCAGATCAACACCAGTGCATCATCAGCAGCAGCCTCCATGGAAAATAGAGGAATAAATAAATAAATACAACTTTTTGGTTGTGCTAATGATGGCTGTCAGCCTTAGACTACCTGCAAATTAAGACAAACCTAGTCTTCCTCCAGGAGAATAAATGAACAATGGTCTGTTACAATAAAATCTTTAAGACATAATTCACATAAAATCTGAAAAATAAGTCACGCTGTTTTCTTTAGGGCCCTCTTAAATCTTCAATCAAGGAATCACGAAACTGGACATTAAAAGCAGAACTTAATATAAATGCAGAATATCCAACATTTAATATAAAAGTTTTATTTCAATCTGAATAAAAACAAATGTATCTCACGAGTAAGTGCTCCGAAGGGATCACTAAGGCTGGGGACGATGCGAAGTACAGGGCAGAGCAGTTTCCCAGTGATAATTCTGTGTCAGGTGAAAAAATCTTTGTCCACAGGCTTTGTCCATGAGTGACAAACGCCTGAGAAAGAAGGAGGTACTCCGTCCTGCAGCTAAGAGGAGTTTAATTTCTGTAAAATACTACAAACTAAATTCTCCAAAAATTGAAACTGAATAAATGAATATTGGAAAAATAAGAGTTTTTTAGGGGCTAATGATTTTTAAGATGTTGCTGATGCTGGAGGATGTCTTTTAGGTTTTTCAGGGATTAAAGAAGCTGCGTGATGATTTTCATCAAATGGAGCAAAATCTACAGTGTGCAGATCCTCTGCATTTGTGCTCGTCTTTAGAGTCACCTGTAATAATCATGTTTTTACAATCCTGTAACTAATGCAATGGTTGTCAGTAGGACTGGGACGATTCACTTTTCTCCCGATTCAATTTATTGCGATTTTTTTAGGTGCCGATTCGATTTAAATTGTGATTCTATGATATTGCTAATTTTTGCAATCTTCAGTTAGCTTTTTTAACACCAGTGAAAAAGGTGAACGATGATGATGCTTACAGACTATATCAGGAAAAATACACATCACATGTGAGTCTGTTTTTAGGATTTTTTCAGCAATATATTTTAACCAGCTGTTTATGCTCTCTTTTCAAAAGCCTGGATTGCATTTAAAAGTGGATTATTAACCCTTTAGGCACCAGAGTTTTTTCAAGAAAATATTCAATTTTGCTATCAAGTTTTTAAAACGCTTTAGTTCAAAGTGTTTAGTTTTCCCACCCATCATCATCACTGTTATTTACGGGCCGAGCATGAACGCCTCTGCTGCCTTCACTGTGCTTTTTACCCTCGGCTTCTCCCTCGTTTGACCAGAGCTCCACGGTCTTTCTCATTCCCGCCAACACCGTTACTTTCTGCAGTGTTTTGAGCTTCCCTGCATCCCAGACCAGTCCCCTACTCAGCACTCACCGGCCCCGGAGAGTCAAAGCATCGGCCTCAGTATGTGCTGCTCGGGGACTGTAATGGCGCGCGGACCCGCTCCCGCTGCACGCACACGCGCTGACAGGTTCGTCCTCACTGGACAACTGACCATCATCCTCAGAGAGTAATTATTCCTCATATTCAGAGTCAGCCAGTACTTGACAAAGTACTGTCAGCATCGTGAGTACCCTTACTCGATAACTCTGTGCGTGTCTCTCTCTCTCTCTCTCTCTCTCTCTCTCTCTCTCTCTCTCTCTCTCTCTCTCTCTCTCTCTCTCTCTCTCTCTCTCTCTCTCTCTCTCTCTCTCGCTCTCTCTCTCTTTTTTCGTAGTATGGTCTGTTATTTCATATCTTCACAAGGTGTTTCATTAAAGGAACACAAGTAATAACTCTAAGTGCATATGGCCTAATGAGGGATAAAAGTTGTTAAACTGTCACCCCACCTTCCCTCAGACAGTTGTTCCGTGTGGTTAATTGTCTATCATGTCAGGTTGCTTGCAGTGGGTGATGGTGGTAGTTGCTAGAGGGGGATAAGTTGCTGATCCCATGCTATAGAAACTCAAGCAGTCTACAGTGAAATATTATAGACTGTGCTGTTAAATCTCAGAATCATAACCAAATGTTTTTTCCACCATTACATTGTCCCACAATCCCTTTCATATTTCCTCTCTTTTAAAAGTAACTGCTCAAAAAGCTGGAGGGAGAATGTAGCTGTCCGCCATGTTCTCATTTAAGAGGAAACAGAAATAAATGAGAACAAACGAAAAACTCACTTTGCCAATAAGCAGGTGCTCCTGGTCTTTTAAAATAAACGGTGTAATTTCAATCCGGTGCCTCCAAGTGAATTGCTTTTTGTAGCCTGCTTCTTTTTTTAAATGCAAGAAATTTGACCAGAACTGGTCAAAAAAACAATCCTGTTTTAAAAGAAAAATTGCGTTTTTTTTTTCAGTTAAAAGGTTTTTCCTGCAGCTCTTCCAAGTTAACTGATGTATACTGAAGTGATTTCAGTTTTCATAATCTTTGAATTTTTGAAGGTGCTCAAAGATAGCAATAGTTCTTACAGGAAATTATAAATGCACTTGAATTTAATGGTGCACCTTAGTCTGACTGTGGAAAGAGCCTTTTAGATGCAGGTCAGACTCGTCCTACACTTGAACATAGTATGTGTACATCACAAACGGACATGTTCACTCTTGCCCCTGATTCACGATTGTTCTGGTCATGAATGTAAACAGTGCACTCACAGGTGTAGAAAACAGTAAAATGTGAGGGAATCTCTGTGAGATATGTTTTTAATGATATTCTCTCTTGATATACTCACTGACAGGCCGTACAGAGGTCACTTGGCTTACTGTCAGGAAGTTAAAACACTGGAATTCACTGACCCCTTCATGTTGGTATCTTGTTCAGTTTTGCAAAGTACGATCTAAAAAGAAATTGTGTGAACTGAATAATTACATTCATTTGAGTTTGGTGCCTATTCCATGTTGCTGAAAATGATTTCCTTATCTTTTCGAACCAAGTACAGCAGAAAGACATCCATTTTTGAAGAGGAATATGTTTACGGTTACACCAGTTCTTTGACCTTTTTTTCTACAAGAGCCACTCAAAATGACATCAACAGAGAGAGAAAGCACTCTTTGTAGGAGAAAGATTTTTATGTCTTTTATTCTGAAAATTGACAAGCCCAGGGCCTTTACTCACAGAGGCAGAAAGTGTTATTCTTAAAAAGATGTGATGCAATCTAGACATCATGTTGCGGTGCATGCACATGTTGGAGTGCTCTAATCCTTATTTGGGTTTTTGGTGGAGGTTTTGTCCTGGCAAACTTTTGCCTGGACTTGCTCTTTCCTTGTGTCTGCTCTCGTCACAATTCTGGGTGCTGGTTTTTGGGTGCTTTCACACCAGAGACCAGTCACAATGTCAAAGTCCCCCTAATTTTCTAAATATTAATTCTTGTACCTTGAGAGAACCAATGCATGCACGGGAAGAGTTTGCAAACTCCGCACAGACTAGCCCTGACCAACACGGGAGTAGAACCAGCAGCCTTCTTGCTGCGAGGCTAATGGGCTACCTTTGTGCCACCATGCTGCCCCAAAACCAAACAGTAAAGCAGTTATTTAATAAACTTTGCTTTATTCTTTTTAAACATTTAACAAGTGTGTACTGAGGCTGTCACTTTTCCTAAAAATCAAACTGAACAGTTTTCGAACTTGCACCCAAATATCCAAAGATATTCAATTATTCCCCCCAGCCCCCTTCCACCCCCACCCCCATAGTCAGGGACAGAGACTATTATCCGCCCCTTCGGTAAAGACCCTACCAACAAAAACAGTCACACGGGGTTAAACTCTTGACGAAGCGCCGCTGCACTCAGCCGTATAATTTGGATGAAAAGCCGACGGCTGAGCGCGCAAATCTGATGTGGAGGATGAGTGACTAAACTGCATTTCACAGAACACACAGCCTGGTCTTTGATTTTAAGTTTGACATCAACAGTGCAGAAGCAAAAATATTTCCACACAGCTCTTCTCAGATGATCCAGAGCTGTTGGTGTCCGCTCGGAGAGTAAACTCTTTGTTTACTGAGGTCAAGAGAGCAGCGGATGTGACTGATGGTCAAGCTGCGCTCAAAGCGCCCTCTGTTGGAAGGAATGGCCCACTGCTCCAGACGCCCTAATTTGCCGCTCCACTCAATCTTTTACATCCGAATATTTATTTTGGTGTGTGGTGTGCTATGTCATAATATAACTACAAAACTGTTAAATCTGCCATTATTTGTTTTTACTGTTTCCAAATCAGTCAATATCCTTTGTAAGTAGCAGTTATAGTAATTTTTGTTATTCAGGATCATTCCACTTTTTTTTAATTTGAAAGCAATACTAACAATGCTTCACAAAAGACCTTTACAGGAACTATTGTATCCAAATTGATCTATTTAATTAAAAAAAATAACACAATTGTTTAGGACTGTTTTAAAACTATTATACCTTTTTATGCTTTATATACTGTCATGAATTTTGTCTGTCCACTTGGTTTAATATTAGAAAATCAGACCAAATACTTTTTCATCTTAGTAATTAGCCTCTTTTGGAAATTTGAAATTGAATGGTGGCCATATTGGGTGAGGAGAAGGGCCGCATGTGGCCCCTGGGCTGCCAGTTTCCAACCCTCATCACCTTTAATTACATAAACCAGAAGCATTATCCCCTGACTTCAGGTGTCAAGGTAAAGACTCATTTAATCAATTATCCTGACAGATTGTGATGTAAAGTAGAAAGAGACCTTGGCTGATACAATCTATAGACTCACTCAGAACTGCTGAATTTCACTTTTTGATAGAACTTTCAAACAATAGTCCTTATGATAGAGAGAACTTTTAAGAAATCTTAAATCTAAACCTCAAATGTTTGTTGAGGTCACAGGTGTAATGGCAGTCGCTAGACTTTTAATGAATCAGACAAGATGTAAGTGCAAAAGGCATCCACCGCTAAATCAATTTCTCCTTGCGCTGAAGTCTCCAGACTTGAAGATAGAATCTATCAGAGAAGATCTGTAATGAATAATTGATACAAACTTTGATCTGGTAGACTAATTTTGTCAGTTCAGATGCCTGAGCTGTTGGCTCTGTCATACATCCCTTTACCATGCAGCACATGAAGCAGATAGAGACGAGCTGCATGGAGACATGATCATCATTAAAACACCCTTGAAGTTGCTCTGATGAGGGTAATGGCAAGTGTGTGAGGGAAAGCCGGGGGAGACTCTTCTGAAAAGGCCAGATAAGGACAGCCTTTTTCAGAATAATTTGATCTCCTCATTGTCTCAAGCTCAGAGACGAGCTCCCATGGTGCTTCAGTGTGGTCTGAATGAAACATAAAGCCTTCATCAGCAAAGGGGAAGCTGCAATTGTTACTCTATGATTGCCGTTAAATCAAATTAAATATTGAAATCTGTCCTCAACAGTGTGAGAATTATTTGAATGAAGTTCTTATATATATCATTTAATAAATCTAAATACTTCATGTCCTCGATGGCTTTCTATTTCCCAGCACAAGTCTGCATATAGTTCCTCTTGATCTCTGTCTCTGTGTCGCTGTCCAATCGCAGCGTGTGAAAAGTGGAACGATAAATGTATCTCTTCTGTCAACATATTTCTGATAGAGTTAAGTCTTGTTTTGAAAATAATCTTTGAGCATATTGAATATTTCTTGGTAGCTCATGTATAATCAATGTGGTAACATACTTTGTGGCTCTTGGTCTAATTACTGTACACAGCGTGTTGTCTCATCCACAGCAAGTTTCTATATGCTCAGAATAGTTTATCAACTGGAGATACAAAGCTTTGGTCCTTAAGAACATAATCATAAACAGCAGAAACACTTAAAAATCTGTGTAGGCATGCACTGATGCAAAATTAATTTTAATCCAAGAAAAGTGCTTCTGACTTCACCAGTCATGTTTTTGTTTCTGTCTAGTTTGTGTGTGAGTTTATTTATCTTCTTTTATCTTGACCTCTTCCAAAATAAATATTGATTGCCTTAAGTCTTTTTGATGTATTATTACCCCTTTTTAAAATTATCAGCTAAAAAGATGAAAGGTTTTATTTTGAATGTAGTTTTCTCCTTTACATAGCCTACAAAAATATCCGACTTATGCAACCATTTGGGATAGGGATGCAACAGTCCTGAGTAAAAGATTAAACTGTTTGGTGCTTTGTTTGTGGTTCAATTGGTGTATGAGCTGTGATATTTTTGGTTTAATATCAACAGTCTCCGTGCATTTTAGCCTTTCTCTGGAATCATTTTGCTCTGGTGCCTTATAGCCTTTGAGTAAGTGAGAAGGATGAGGGAACTGTCCACTGAGTAGCATAATCCATCACAAATTAGGGACGCCACTTTTCAACTAATTTGAACATTTGTTGAACAAACACACTTTGGGCTGTCACTTGAAATGTGAAATATCTGTTCAAGCCATGGATCAAAATCCATACTCTAACTGTAAATAACCATTCTAACATTAAAAAGCACTCTCAGAGAACAAACCTCCACCAAGGGAACTCATACAGTATATTGCAGTTACATGTTTACGCAAAAGTTACCATCATGATATGATTCCTTGACCCTGAAAAACAACACTTAGCTCAGAGAATCATGTTGATATCATTGTCAGTTCATATCTGTCTGTCTGTCTGTCTGTCTGTCTGTCTGTCTGTCTGTCTGTCTGTGAACAAAATAACTCCAAAAGTGATGGATGAATTTTGATGAAATTTTCAGGAAATGTTCAGCATGGAAAACGGAAGAACTGATTCAGTTTTGGTGTTAATCCGGATCAGCGAATTAATGTGATTTTCATGAATAACTACTGAACTAAAATAGATATCATTATGAATCCAATCCAATGCTGATGGTATGTTTTCATGGTCAAGGAATCTAAATATTTAGATGAAATAAAGGTAGGACTAATATTTATGGTGAAAATCACAATATGGGAGAGGACTGTGGTGCTGGCGGAGGTCTGCGCGCTCTGAGTGCTTTTCTAGTTTTGTCTGCTGACTGCCTCTACTGTAAGTGTTTTGATAATTTGCCCCTAATATTTGAACAGATATTTGAATATTTAGTATAAGGTGATGACACACTCTAACTCTCTAAAGAGATGTTCAAACACAGATGCTCACTGCCAGGCCTAGTTTGTGATTTTAAATTTCTGTAAAATCATTTAAGACATGAGTTTTCGTTTGAAGAAATGCCACAGCCATAGAGAAACTCAACACATTTCAACATCAAACTCTTAAAGGAGGAGGAGTAATTTCCCAGAAACAATCATCAGAAACACTCCACAGTTAAAGGTGATTTGGTTTGAAAACATCAAGAATTGTATTTGTCAAAAACACCCTCATCAGGTTAAAGAGATTTTACTTGAGGACAATCACCCATGTTCCTGCTCTCTATTCTTCCTATCAGCTGTTTGCTGAAATATCCCATCTATTCAGCTAAAGTGATTATCTTGCGTCAGATACACAGCAGAAGGTGATTTGCATAGACTCCGGAGGTGCTAACACAGCTGTACGCTCACACCGCTCAGTTCCACACCAGGCTCAAGTGTAAACACGACCAAAGCTAGGCAGATTACACTGAATTCATTTCATGCTTGTATCCTGAAATATTGACTCGCACAGCCAAAGCTTGTAGATTTCTATTTTATTTGTGCGTGACACTCGCTTTGGCGTTCTCCCTGCTATTGTTGTTAGAACGGGAGTGAGGAGGGGAGGGGGAGTGAGGGGCCAGAGGATTGGAGGAGAGGACACATAAAGGAAGGGCTGAGGGAGGGAGGAAGTGACAGGTGGGGGATGTTATTAAGAAAGCAAAGGGAAGAGGACAGAGGAGGGGTGAATGGAGGGATATCGTGGTCCAGCCCCTTAATGCTGATGGCCGGCTTTGTAATGTATTGTTCCTCTGTTGCCTGGCTACTGCACAACCAACAATGCACAATGCATGACGCGCCTTTGAAATGGTGTTTCAGGGATCAATGAAGCAAGTCAATGCAGCGCAGGCTGAACCTCCAGTGGAGCTGCAGCTCAAAAATAAGAGACAACAAAGAAAATGAAGGTGGTGATTGGACAGATTGGTTTTTCTACTGCATTTTAGGTTATCATGCAAATTTGAACATGTTAAGAGCAGACTTATAAATGTCCAGAGGCACAGGCCCATTGCTAGTTAAAGGTCCCACATAATTCAAAACACACTTTATTATTTTTGCTGCAAAATATGTGCCCAGGGTGAGCCTCATCATGATGGAGGTAACTGTGACAACAGGACAGTTGTTCCACGGCTGAATCTCATCTTGTGGTTGGATGTTAGATGATGTTTGACTGAATGTACATCGAAGCATCGTCACACCTCTGTTACCAACAAGGGGTTTTCTTCATGGGAACTGTCACTCACTGGGAATTTAAACTTTTTCAGACCATTTTCTGTAAACCCAGAAGAGATAGATGGTTGTTGGTGAAGATCCCAACAAATCAGTATTTTTTTAAAACTCAGAACAGACTATCTGGCACCAATAAACTTGAGATAAAGTCACGAAAATCACCGTTCTTTTCCATGCTGATGCTCTGAACTTCAGCAGGTAGTCTTTGCCATGTCTACATGCCCAAATGCAGTCGGTGCCTGCCACATGATTGGCTGATTGGTTATTTGATTTCAGCTAGTTGACAGTTAACAAGAAAAACAACCTCAAATGCACTTTACCAGCTACAAACACTGAAAGGCAGTTTTCTTGTGAAAACACCTTATTGTGAGAAATATTGAGTGAGTGGAACTTAAGTCATGTGACGGACTGAACCATGACCCTCTGTAACATTGAAAACATGTTTTGTAACAGACAAATCAATGACACTTCATGGTTCCTAAATAAAGCAATCGCTGCTGACCCAGAGTTCAGCAGTGTTCAAGACGATCGTCATTCATACACAGTGAGCCTAATGGACTGCAAACACATGAAATGCTGGCACAAATAGCGCTCATTATTTTAGTAAAAGGTTTTTCAGCCCCAGAATAAGCACACTGCTCGACTTTTAGGTGCTTCTAGATCATCTAATGTAAAAAAGGGAGACAAATAAAAAGGAAGGTGAAAGTATGTCATCCTCTTTATTTTTGTCTGAAAAATATCACCCTAAAAGTCAAAATATACCTTGCTCACTTCATCATTCACATCTTAATATGATGAGCTACATAACACACTCAGTCTTCAATATTTGAAGCTCTTTCCTTGACAGCTAAAGAATAAACTGGCCTATTTTCACTGTTGTCCTACTCTAGCATTTCTCACTCTTCCATTTTACAGCTTGATTTAACTTTAAGTGTAACGGATCAGTCAAGAAAGGCTCAGCGAGGCTTGTTGTAAGCCAAAGGGCTTCAAAGTTCTCAATTCAAATGGAATTCAGTGTAGTTTAATCGACTGCCAAGTGTGACACCAGGTCAGTTAATGTGGGTGAAGGCCTAACGTATCCCTCTGAAGGGTGGATACTTGAAGTTAAAAGACGATGATAATGCAGGACACTTAAAATAATAAATCAAACTGGAGGAATTTAGTCCCTTATATTTGGACTGTTAAAACAAAAAGTTGAGGAAGTCTTTTTTGTTTTTTTTTTGGAGCTTTGGCTGCTGCAGTGGGAGACTTAGGTAATGTTTTTTGGGTACAAACATCGTTCCCAAAAAAAACACAAACATACAATACAAGACCCATGTATTGTTGTTTGGCCCTTTATTTTTTAGCTCTTTTGACCTCCAGAAAGGGGGTGTTTTCTTTGCCTGTGTAGTCTTGTTTGTTTTGACCATTTGTTTGTTTGTTAGCCAGATTACACAAAAACTCCTGGACAGATGCTGACATTTTCATCAGATGTTGGTAATGGCCCAATTTAAAAATAGTTTGACTTCAGTGCAGCTCCTTTACAGCACATCTCAAAGGCAGGGATGTTACCAGACCCTACTCAACTTTTTCTCTGCCTTGTGACCATCGACTTCGAACTGTTTACATCCATGATTATTGCACATGCAGAGCTCCTGTGCCCTCATTGGTCAGTCATGTGAGGCAATAAATCGTCTGAGCCAGGACAAAAACAAACATACTATGCTTTCTGTCGTGGAGTCATCAGTCTCTTTGCACAACTCACAAGATAATACAACATATTCTCACAGCTGGTCCTAAAACCCCCCGTCTGTTGGGATAGGCCATGATCCTCCATAACTGGTGTAGTCTGACCTTTTGCTTAACTCTGATGTTGAAGATGGGAATTGCCACACCCGAGTCATCTGCTTTCCACTAACAAAGCTGGTAAACACAAAGTCATAGCCTGACTTAAAGGGTCACTGTGAGCTTTACATCTGATTTGTAATTCCAACTTCCATGATATAATGGAATACATCATGTGATTGACTATATTTCTTGTTCACGTTAAAACTAACGTTGGCTGTTACTCAACAGCCTGCTAACTGTGTTTTTGTGTCTCATTACATGAACAAACAGGGTTATGTTTTGCTGTCATATTTATTGGTTTGTTTGCAAGATTATGCAATCTACTGCTCACGTTAGGCTGAAATTTTCAGAAGATGTTGGTAATGGCCCAACTTAAATGATAATATTGTGGTGGTGATCGAGATAACCACCATTAGCAAACGATTATTTTGCTCAAGAACTGTCTCACTAATAATGATGTCAACAAGTAATCATATTCTAATGCTAACTATATCATAAAACTATTGCTTATACATGTAACAGCAATGTGTGAGCTACTGTGGTGAGGTTTCCGCTCTCTGAGAGGTTTTCTAGTATTCATACATTTTCTTCTATTGAAATTAGGGATGGGAATCGAAAAACCAATTCCAGTTGAGAATTGTTAATAGCTCCATCAAAGAATCAATATCATTAATCTTTTTGCTTATCAGTTCCCTTATCAATTCCTTACACTGACAGGGTTCAGAAGCGTCAGAATTGTAGCTTAATTTTCATTGCACCTACTGCACAACCTTAAGTGAGTGGAAACACCAGCAGCTTGCAGAAGCAGATATCTATGCTGTGACGTGTTTGACATTGTTGCCACTGAAAATCAGGCCAACATTTGCCCACTTGCAAAATCTGCAGGAATCGAAAAGGGAATCGTTAAAGAATTGGATCGATTAGCAGGATCGTTAACAGCATTGATACTGATAAAATCTTATCAATTCCCATCCCTAATTGAAATGGTAGATTTGTTACTTTGGAGATGCATTTTTTGTGTGTTTTAGAACAAATTGGCCATAAATATTTAAATGTTGCTATTTCGTTCTTTTTATCTTTTAGCTTTGTTAGAGTAATTTTGAATACATTATTCCTGTGTGCACTCATACAACGATAAAGATCAGTCTAATTTAATTGGTCAAATTAGTTTGAATGACTGAGCATCTAAATCTACCCACTGAAGAAGACTGTGTTTGTTATGGCAGTAAATCTAAATACAGCCAGAGTGTATCATAACCACGTCCTCTAGATACAACAAAAGCTGGACAGCATGTTAGGCCTAATCTGACCACCTCTGCACAGTCATGTGTCAGATCGACTGATATTAAAGAGAAGTCAGAGCTCGAGTGGGGCTGATATAGGAGAGAGCTGAACCAGTAAATCAAACGTCCAGAGTCTATTACAGGCTAATAACAAAATACAAATGTGTCTTCACACTTCACCGACTTGTTGATGGTCAGAAACCACTCCCAGATGTATTCTGTGTTACTACAGCTCCATTCTGTCCAAAGAGGAGCACACACTTGTCCTCTTTCTCTGTGTGCATATTAAAATAGGGCAGAGCAGCCTTGGGAGCAGCGAGGCAGGCCATTGGTCCATGTTGTGTGTGTTTAGTCTGGCTGTCTGCTCACTGTCACTCCGAACAGTGTCTCAGTTAAGTCAGCCAAATTCTGTCTGACCACATTGTCGTAGAGTGCCCTTGTGACTGTCTGCCGGCTCTTACTCGCTCCTATCATACCAGAAACCCTCTCTGAGTCTGTGTGAGTGTTGGGCTCTCTGTGCTCAATTGAACACCATAACTGTTCTTATTCTGAATAGAGGCACATTTCAGATGAGAACTTTATTGAAGTCTAGGATTTAATTAGAAACACACTGTCCTCATTAGTGCTGTTTCCACCTCCACGGACTTCTGCCTGTCCCAGTTCTGATGAGCTTCAGTCCGCAGTGTGACTTATTCAATCATGAGTATGCTAAAATTAATTGTTTTAATAATAGTCATTTTCTTGAAAATGTATTTAAAACCAAAGTGTGGGTACTAACACCATTATGAAATAAAACATGCTGTGTTTTAAACTATCAGTGCACCCATGTTTAATTACGTTTTTTCCTCCTTCAGCGCCCTGGTTTTTGCCTGTCTGGATGTTTAAGTTTGTTTGGCAGGAGGTGTTTTCATACCCGTTTGTTTCCTTTTGTCTCCATTAGCCGTTTGTACTGTAGCCAGATTACTATAGGCTTTTGTATAGGTTAATATAGTGTGGTGAAAATGGCTTTTTGTGGTTACTTGCTGAAGAAATTTAGGATTTTAATGACAATAAAGGGATTTTTATATTGTTTTAAACCTGCCTGAGCTAGTGGTGTGCGGTATGACGATATTAAATCAGTGTTTCCTCTACATTCATTTAGGAGCGGCGGGCCGCCGCTCCTAAATCCTACCCGCCGCTCCTGCAATTTTTTTAAAAAACTGTAAATATACCACCGCAGCATTATGTCGCTGCCTTCACATCAGAGTCCTGCATTAAATCGGGTGTCGCGGGTGCTTAGGCAGATAACTATCTTGCCCATAGTTGTGTCGCTATGGTTTGCTTACATTTAATAAAATGCATTTTTCCTCTCCGCTCTGAAAAACGCCTCCTCCCTCTCCTCTTGTGCAACACCGATAAGCAGCAACAACCAAACTGTCTCTCTGCAGGCAGAGTCCCCCCACATGCAGTCTTTATTGAGGCTGCTGCCACCGCGGGCCGAGACGTAGCGGTGATTCAGCGAACGTCAGAGCAGAGGCCACCTAAAAGTATCTCACAACACTCCCTGTCATAGAACGAGCCGATAACTTCTGAATCATTAATTCTCTTTATTAACAGACTCAAACAGCGTGTCATACAGTTAGCAGTTCTCTCTCTCAGTCTACACTTCCGTTACCCTCAGCCAATCCCCGGGCTCCCCCTTAGCAGCGTTAACATTACAAAGATTGTCTACTCTGAAGATGCTCACTCTGACATACTACTATGACACTCCCTTCCCTAAAAACAATTCAGTAGAAATGCTTCCTCACGTCCAGTTCTTCGATAGTACGATATGATTTGCTGCTGCCAGGCGACTACAGCCAGAAAGTTCAAAACGCTGGTTTCTGAGCAGCAGGACAAAATCTGTGCGCGTGCTCTTCTGCGCTTCTACATGGCGGTCCAAACTCGTGCTGTCTGCCGCCTGTACCTCATTGAAATGACTGGAAGCGGCGCGTTGTGTGAAGGGGATGATGAAGACACACACACTACACATACAGACATACACACACACTCACAATCAGGCGGCAGATGAAGGAGCGACCATAACGGTAAAAAAATATAATAAAAAAAACCCAATTTAAACAAACATTAATGGATGACCTGAAGCTTACCAAACAATCTCCCCAAGCAAAAATCTCAGCATTTTTAAGCCAATTGTCCTTACTAAGACGGGAAGCACAGCTAGCAGCAGTGTAGGAAACTTTCAGCATGTAGTTTCTCCTCATTGTCAGTCACTTGCTATAACTTTGATTCATCTTCTCTCCACCTGCTGAGCTTACATGGTTACATGAAATGTTACATTCTTCCTGTTTTTTTTAAATACTTTTTATACTTTATGCAGTTTATTTTAAATTCTTTTGAGAATGTTGTAGTTGTGTGCCCACAGTGCTCACTATTTATTCAGATCTAAATGCTCTTTAATTATGATATTATGGAGCATTATTGACAGACCCGCAACCCTGAACCCGCCGCCCCAAGGCAATGAACCTAGAGGAAACACTGTTAAATTGTTAAGGATTATAACGTGGGGATGATCTCATAACGCAGAAAGATCGTCGGATCGTCTGTTTGGGCACAGAGACTTTGACGCGCACCCGACTAGCCAATCGTAGCACATGACGTGCAGTGCATGGTGGGATCCCCTGTTTGGTTATGTAGCGTGAAGCCATGGCAGAAAGAGAAAAGGAGATAAAAGTTTGAAGATGTCTGAACAAAAATCTGTTCTAAAGCTGCTGTATGATTCACTGAGATTATAGACATTGCAGTTAGAAAACATTTGTTCTAAATTGTTGAACTTTTAAGAGATAGTTACTTAAGTTATTTATATTTGACCCTTTTCATGAAGCTATTTGGTGTGTTTAGTTTTTATGGTACAAAAGTGCACTTTATTGTTGTTCATTACCTTTTATGTTTACAGTTATTGCACATTTTTATAAAAACTGCACTATTTAAATTAAAACCTGTTTCTGAGAGTTTCTTTGGTGTAAATTGTCATTTTTTTTCTTTTAGCGTTTTACATGTAGTATATGTTAAACATGGAAAAAATGGCCAAAACAAGCAAATTAGTCTAGAAAAATCAACATAAAAATGAATCTTGAAAAAATCGTGATTGTGATTTTATTTTAAAAAAAATGTGGTATGATATTTTTGTTATATATATGACCCACCCCTAGCCTGAGCACACTTACACCCCTTCCTTCCCTGCTGGTCTAATTTCTCACACGAGGAACATCTCTCTATACCTGAACCCACTGGCATTATGCAAAGTATTAGCACCTGCGACCAGCTAAGTGCTAGGTACTAGGGCTGGGCGATATGGCCTAGAAATAAAATCCCCGATTTTTTTCCACAACACTCGATTTACGATTTTAATTGATTTTTCCCTCCCTAAAAGAAACAAAACTCCCAGTGACATAAAAATGAAACAAATCAAGTTTTGCCTTTATGTTGTCTAAATGTTTCCCTCTTAAAGTCAAAGTCTGGGTCATTAAAGGTTGATTATGTAGTAGGAACGTAGGCGGGTTTGTCTACATAAACACTAAAAGGCCGATTTTCACAGTATTAGCATGAAACTCTCTATGATCAATATTTAATCTACTTAAATAACAAATACAAGCCTATAAAAGTGCTTGTGCAAACCTTACAAGACCGACCATCATCTTTTTCAAAAATTGCAACAACTTACAATTGGACTAAGGCAAGAAAAAAAATCTCGATTTTTTTTAAATTTTTAAATCTTCTGCAGAAATTAATTCAAATTAATCGATTTAAGCGATTTTTTGCCCAGCCCTACTAGGTACAAATTTATTAAACCACCTGTCATAAAAATGTGAAAACAAACATTTTACAGACCTTTCAAAAATGTGTTTCAAACTGTTAATGCTTTTTTTGTTGGACATATGTTTTAAACTGGAATGATGAATTTGAAAGTTAAGAAATTTATCGAGCATAATATTCAACAACTAAAACAGTTTATTTCCTTCAGCAATGCAAATAAATAACTGTAATTTGAAATCTTCAACAATAAACAATATAGTGCTTTGCTTTTTTTTCTGTTATTTTGTTGAACAATAAGTGTAAGATTCCTAGATAACAATGATAATTATATTTGTCATTAATATTCTGATAAAGAGCTTTTACGCACTGGCATTTTCACCATTACAGAAACAGAGAAAATGATTTTGGTAATTACCACTGCTGTTCAGTTAGGACAGCTTTGGCACAAACAGTACTTTGTGTGGTGGTCTAATACATTTGTTAGGCACAGTATATAGTCAAAAAAGTAAGGTAATATAAAAAAGTGAAATTGCATCTGTTTTTTTTCTCTCTAAATTTTTCTTTGCTTTAGGCTGCATGTGCACTGGGGCTCAACTTCCTCTTGTTGATATTTACTTAGCAAGCAGGGCGTTGGAATAGTTTACCCAGTTTAACTAAAGCATAATTGTATGTAAGCCATAATACGTTTTTTTTATTTTTTATTATAAAACTCTGAGAGGCTGCATATAGCTGAGGGCTGGGCAGAGCACTCCTCTCTTTCCATACTTGGATTAAAAATCGACAAATGGACCCACAGATTTGTTGTGAATGAGGAGTGGGCCAGCTGCATTGCACATACTCAGCACACATCCTGATCTGTCCCACTTTCCTTTGACTGATTTAGCAATGGCAGAATGATATGCTTGGAGTCACATGATGATATTTAACATCCTGTGATGTGATTATTGCACGGTGTTTAAATGATTTATAGTTTGGATCTGGTTTCCTGTAGACAAACAGCAGATACCATGTCTGGACAATACAGAACAAAGACTTGCTTCCAATTTGAGTAATTTAACACTAGCTGAATGTGAAAAAAAACTCTCCACTGGTCTTTAACATAAAAACATTGGTATACCTGTTTGTGCTTTTTTTGTCTGCTGTGAAAAAAGTCAAATAACATTTGGTGATGTCTGTTTTCTCTTTTAATCATGCTCACGGTTCAAAGCTCGAGGATGTATAAAGAATAAATTAAATGGCACAGGCAGTTGTTTGCCTGTATTAATCACCTTAAATAAGTTTATTTCTTTTGCCAACAATCTAACACTGCTTTAATTCTTAAATAAAGACCAAGCCTTGTTTGTGCTCAGTATTTGAAAAAGGCTTTTTCTTAAAGCAGTACAAGCATCTCATTCTAAAGAGACATTGCATTATTCTTTGCAGCCCTGAACAAAGAGTTCTTGCTTTTAGGATAAAAACAAGATTTAATCAGTGCAATTCAGTTTGCAATTAAGATAAAATGTCCTTGGTATCTGAGGAAAAAAAACAGAATGCATCTATTCAGAGCATTATTACAGCACTTTTGTTTTTATCCCAGTGTCTAATATCTGTAGAGCATTGATTTTCTGTAAAAAGGTTGTGTGTTTTTTTATCAGCATCATCTTCAGCTGCATCGTCGGCTAATTGGTTTGCACAGAGCTGTGCCGCTGAGAGACAGAGAGCAGTCTGGGTAGGAAGCAGCAGGTTAAGGCCTCGGGGGACAGGGCCAAAGGCACAGTATTATTATTTTATTTCATTGAAAAAAAGGCTTTTGCTTGTTTACCAAAACTGGGTATTGCAATTTTAAAATCACCAGAGGTGACAGCTTTTCAATAAAGTTTCTGCACACAGTGCCACTCAGATTGTGATATTTTTATGATGCTGTTTGTGCTCCGTATAATAATAGCAGTAATAGGTGTGTTTTTGTTGTTTCCTGCATGCCTCCCTGACTCATTCATCTGCATGTAGAGACCTGTGCATCTGCTGAGCTTTTTCTCTTCCTCGTCACTCTCTGATTCATTATTCCCTGGAAGAGTACGGATCGGGTCCAGTCTGTGAGTCTGGCCAAGTCTCTGAATTTGTTTTGAGGGTATACAAATACACACATTTTCTTCCCCCACGTTTTCAGATTAGTATGTTAATGTTATTAATATCCAGATGAACAACACTTCACTTAGGGCTGTGGATTATATTAACTTTTGAGATTCAGTTAAAGCAAGGTAATGGGAAAACATTGTATCAGTTTGAGATATCTAGATATTTATATCTATCTATCTATCTGTTTGTCTATCTGAACATAGTATGTATGTTCAAACTTCACAAAGCCTTAATTCCATGCAATATCATTATACTAGTTACACAAAAAATGCTGGGCCTTATGCTTTAGTCAGATGTTTACAGTTTGGTCCATCAACAATCATTTGCATACTGCAACAGGATAACCTGTCTGAAATGGTTAGTCCATAAAGGGGATTCTTTATTTCATTTTCTGCTTCCTTAAAGATGCATTCTTTTCCAGGGCCCAAATTGGTTTTTATTTATTTATTTTTTAATGTATTTTTGGGGCATTTTGTGCCTTTATTTTTCGAAGAGAGACCGTGGATAGGTTTGTAAAAGGGGGTGAGAGAGCAGGGGGAGACACTGCAAACTGGTCACAGGCGGGATTCAAACCCAGACCGGCTGAAGTATGTATACGGGACGTGCATGCTTGCTAACCACTCTGCCAAAACAGCACCCCCATGGTTTTTATTTAGATAATTTTAGTCACATGTTGACACCACAGAGCTGGGACTTTGGACCTACCGTATGTAGATTTTGCTGAAAGTGTTCTTGTTGTTTCAATCCCTTTTGTGTTGGAGTTCATGTTCTTCCTAATGATGCACAGTGGTAATGATACAATATTGATATTTGCAGATATTTTCAGAAATCAAAGTAACAGATCAATTTTTGTAAAGGAGATACCTTGTTCTCTTGCCAAAATATTTCCGTATCAGTTTTGATGATTTCAGTGTCAGATATTGACTGAAATCCAGCACTTGGGTCCCCAGTTCATTGTTATTGGAAAGTTATGACAAAAGCTTAACAGGTTTTTCTCTCACATGGTTTCAACAACAGCTCCCAAATAATTTAATAGATTTTTTTGTGTTCAATTGCTTGCTTGGCTTGTACTTTTAACCTTTTAATCGGCCTTGGCCTTTGGCCTGCTTTTTTGCTGCCTGTTTGCCTGTTGTGTGATTTAAAAAATGTTTTGCCTCATTTGGATTTCATAGACATTCCTTTGTTTGACATAATATTTCCTTGGCTGACTTTATGTCTACATTTGGTCTGTAAAGCACTTTTTAAACATCGATTTTGAAAGGTGCTGTATAAAGAAAGTTTTGGTTATTATCTGAATTAGTCTAATGATTGGCTAATGCTCTTTTTCAGGTGATTAGGGTTTTTTCCACTGTTTTGTTTACTTTTCTTCACTGTTTCATGGCTTACAACAGAATCTGGAAAGTCTCAGTTTAGTCTAGACATCTGGGCTGTTCTTGTCTGACAGACAGCGTGAGTGTCGGCAGGACAGATTTATCTGACTCATGTGTTCGGAGGTTGACTCAGACAGGACCGGGGTCAGATGGCTTTTATTTAGCTGTCTCTGCTCTCCATTCCTTGGTCAGATTTTCTTCCGTCTTTATTAAACGGCACAACTTGTATAACACACACACTGAATACACACACAGTTGTTGTTGTTTTTCCATTGTAATTATATTCCCCTCTCTGACTTTATCTGGAATCCACCGACAGACAATTCCTGAAATTCCAGCAGCGACAGAGCCTCCTGTTGCATTAAAACTTGGATTATAGTTGAACATTCTCAGACTGGTTGTGTGTTTCTTCCCGGTAAGGAATGGGCGCGTATTCTTGCATTTTTTCTTGCCTGTAAATCCTCAGTAACCACATTGATGTTGTTGCACCACAGGGTAGATTTGCACCAACGTACCTCTCATACTGTTAATACCATCTGCCTGCGTGTGTGGATGTCAGACACTCTCAGAGCTTTACTCCTCTGGCTGTGGCCTTGCCCTGTTAATTATTCAAAGATCTTGTCGTCGTAGGTGTGTGTCGCTGTAACCTGGCCAGCCATGCATGATGTGTGTCTGAGCTGCATAATGATACCAGACCCTCTGCTCTCCTTCTGCCCGCTGTTTTGGGGCAAGGACACATAGGAGAGAGAAGGAGAGAGAGTCTGACCTGGTTTATTCATAGCTCTCCATAGCACCATCACTAATGGTTCCAAGCCTAAGGGATTTCCAACAGACTTCCTTACATTAAGCACATTCCTGACTCTGTGTGTGGCAGGCTCCACTGTTGCACCATGTTAAACTGACCTGACCTGTTGCCTTCACATCCTTTTTGATTCCAAGACAAACAGCCGTGATTCAAGCAAAGTCTTGAAATGTATTTGTACGAGTTTCAGAATGTTAGGGTAGGATCAGTTGAGATGAAAGAGACGAAAAATTCATAACAACATTTTGACCCACGAGTGTATCTTCATCAAAAAAAATACCCCAAAGCAAATGAAAACATTTTGGTTTGGGGCTTTGCTGACTGGTGGGAAGCTTTGATAAGCAGTGAAGTGGATTTGGAGTAAGTGGTCTTAACATCTGATGCAGTCTGCTGAATTGATAACATTGTTCTAGAACAATGTGCTTTCTCAGACCGACTTTATGCTGTATCATTAAAAGGTCTCATTTATATTATAGTATTAAGGAAATACTAGATGTTATTGTCCCTTTAAAGCTAATAATTTTTGTTGGAAAAAATGCTCTTTACTTGAATTTAGGCTGCCAAATGTGTTTGTAGATTCAGACTCAGGGTTCCTGCAAATCCCTCATATTGTATGTCTTGAAAGTCCTGCTAGTAGCCCTGTGCTGTGTGTATCAATATGGATTCTACAGAATGGATACAACCCCAAATGCTGTGACAGCAGCTGCTAAAAACACCTCGGTAATAATATGAATGCAGTTTAAAAGATGGCAGTAGACGACAAAACTACATGAGAGAGCACAAGTTCCAAACGTAAAATTACCTCTTAGGTCTTTAGAGAACTGTCATTTCAATGTCTTAGGTTTTGAAAACTTAAAGTCTTGTCCTTGCTCTTTTTGTACTTACAACTTAAAATGACAGGGAAACTCTTTTGTCCCTTTGGACATCAGACTGTACAACTCCTCACCTGGACGGGAGGAGTAACAGGAAGATTGAGGACAGGAAGGAGCAGTAGCCAGCCCGTAGCCACATTTTTATTTTTATATTTATCTTTTCTATATATGACTTTATATGCTATATTATGCTGCTACTGGAACCCCAATTTCCTTTAGGAAGTCTTTCCAAGGGATTGATAAAGTTCAATCTGATTGAATCAAATAAATTTGTAAAACAAAAGTTGCAATTGTGTTAAAGGTGTAGTTTTGAGTCCACAACTAACCTGCATCTTGATACGCATCATATTGTGTCCTCAGTATAATTTCTGGAATTACCCCAACTTTCAAGTAGGGGTGTCCCGATACAACTATTTCACCTCTGATACGATACTGATATTGCAGCCTTGAGTATTGGCCGATACCGCTATCAGTCCGATATGATATCAGCAGGAATCATACAGACTTTTATTACCTATTTTGTAGTATGGACTGTAAGAAAAGGCTTGATCAGGTCAGATTACTCAGACAGAGAACAGTACTCAGCAATAGTAGGTATGAGAAAAACTGACCCGTTTGTTATTAACCAATAGGCTAAATAAATTTTAACCTTAAACATAAGAATATACTACAGTTAAAACAACCTGACTAAAAAATATTAGAAGACCCTGAAAAGTGACCTCAATAAATCAAACAAAAACATATTTCACCAATTGCAAAATAACCACTGTGTTGAACTTAAACATAAGCATATTCTACAACTGAATAAAATAAAAAATATATATATATATTAGAATGGACTGCTTGTGTCAGAGTGCTGATATCGGAGACTTAGGATGCAGGCCGATATAATCCGATATTTGTTTTTTTTACCGATATCGATATCGGATCGGGACATCCCTACTTACAAGTGATGCATTGGTTGTGAAAATCAAGTCTGATGCCAGTACTAGGTATGTTAGTACAAATTTGCAGCTGTCGGTCCTGTTTTGCCTTATTACATCTTTGGCATTATTCACCTTGAATGCCAGTATTTTATCTCATGGTTTACCCTGAAAGCAGATCAGGGTTTGTCCAACAACTCATTCTACAGCCTAAGGACGAGATATTATCTGGATAAACAGTTGAGTGTTTTAGATGTTGGCACTTAGTTATGGCTCAACATAATAACATCTTTTAACTAATTAATAAAAAAATGATGAAATAAAATTCAAAGACGCACGAAACAAAAGCATGAAATCAAAAACGCGAAGAGACGCACACACTACTGATTTTTTACCCTCCTCACCTACTGTAGTAAAACACTTGCTTCAATATGGAGGAAGGCGAAGTGGAGGAATTAGCTGACACTCCTTCGTCAAATTAATCGGTTGTGTGGACCTATTTTGGCCTCCTATGTAAAAGACGAGAGAACGGTGAGAAGATTGTGGACAAAACAACAACCGTGTGCAAAATATGCCGCTTCAGTTTGCCATATACTGCGAACTGCGAACACAACTACCAACTACCAACTACTTTGAACTGGAGACAGGCAGAAACTGTATGTTTGTGTAAGTCTGCATAAAAACAATATTTGATTTTTACATCTACTGTTGAGTTGACAGAATTTGATCATACTTGAAGATCAGAAGTATATGCTCTGTTATAGGCTAAATATTATAGTTCACAGTTCAGACATTTATAGGTCTAAACTGCAGCTCTGAGGACTGTTATTTGTTTTCCTTTTCATCCATGAATGTAGTTATCCTTATTGTTACAACAACAAAGCACTTTTTATTGAGATTTTATGTTTGTATTTGCACTGTAGTCTAAATAAGGGAAAAAAACTACAATTTTTTTTTTTTTTTTTTAAAGAGCATTTATTTTGTACTGATGCAGAAATATTTTTTGTATGTCTGCATTAGGAAGAAAATAAAGAAAATGATTTTTTTACACAACTTACTACTGTTGGGGATTTTCTATAATCTTTATTTCGTATCGTGAGCCCTGTTTCGTATGTTTTATCGCTCCGTGAGTTGACCATTTTGTTACACCCATACTTTTTACCATTGTTACCACGTTCACACTTGCAGAAATAGGTGAGCTGTTTTTCTTTAATCTGGAATTAACCTGAAAGCTAAACAACACAGACAGTGTACTTAAAGCAATGGCATGTGGTTACAGGGAGAAAAAGGATAGATTTCATGTTTCTATTGTTTTATATAACTGACATTTAGGATATAAAGGGGGACGAATGCATTTTTTAGTGTCTGCCCGGTCATATTCTTGTTTGTGTTGTTGTGTAAGTTCTCAGATATAAACTGATCTGACAGAGCACAAAGCTTTGGGTGATTTAGCAATCGTTATGTAACATATTCTGTCCAGCATGGCACACAGACTCCAGAGACACAATTGATTTTTGGTGTATTTTTGTCACAAGTTCTTTAATAAAGTACCTTCTTTTCAGATTGCCTGGGTGCCGCTGCATTTTCAAAATCAGTATGATATACAAAGAAAAATATCTCCATTGATAATAGCTTTAGATTTGACATGTTGAAAAGCCCTCCTCTGTATTTGTTACAGCAGCAGAAGTTCAGCACTGGTAAGGCCCTAAAGGGATTGAATATGTCGGCCACTAATGAAACTGAAAGTAAAGTTAAGATCTGATTTATGTAACCCAGACATTTCCACAGAGAAGGAGTAGATTGTCTGACTCACACTTCCATTGAATATCCATTTGCCCAGAAAGGAAAACATTGCCTTTCCCAGATGTTGGCCATGTGCACTCCAGCTGTTGTAGCTCTGTCTGTGGCGTGTGTCCGAATCTCTCTAAACGCACGAGTGCCAGAAAGAAAGCAAACGGTTAGGAGGAAAAATGAGTCAGAAAGTTTTGTGTGTGAAGTACGACAGGAGTGATGTAACGTCTCACATTCCCCCAGGGATAGTTCCTCCCCAAGTTTCCAAACTACACACACATACATAAAAACACTTATGGAAACGCACACCAACACAAGAGAGGAGGTGATTTTAGTGAATGCATGAAACCAAGGGGAGATCAGAGTTAGGATTTAATTAAAAAGGATATTAGCCCTGAACGCTGAAGACTTTTAAAGGAAAATATTTTAAGGACTCACAGATGATGCATTTTTAATTTGTTGTTTTATAGAAATTTCAGTGATGCTGTTGTTTTCAGCTGTGATGGAGGCCAAGCTTGAGTTTCAGTATTCTTGGCCTTTTGCTCCTTATGACCGTGAAAAAAACAAAGTTGAGATTAAAAGGTATTTGAGCAGAATGCCATTATGTGCTTGTTTTGACATGTGTGGAAATCTTTCTGTGTTTGTTGTTACATTTTGGCTCAAAGATTAATGTTTACTAAAACCAGAAAATGTCAGAAGAACAACATATCCCAAAGATTGCTGCTAAATTTTTTGGGGATATTTTTGCTGGGACATTGTGATATTTTAGCTATAACTGTGTAACAGGTTGGTAAATCCCCTTTCCTCGCTCAGAGTAGGGCAGGTCAACTGATCCTTGTGTTAGCATTACACTCTTATAAATGTGTTGTTTCACTAAGAAAAATCTTTCAATAATGTCCTTTATATTAATATCAATATTAGCCAAAAATAGCTTGGGGAATATCTGCATTCTTGCAAAAATTCTATCATTATGTATCCCTAATTGTAGTGATTCATTTGTTTTTTTTCTACTCCTTGTGAATTGATAAACACAATCATCAACTTAAGTTTGAAAAGCCTATTCATGAGGGAAAAATTGGTTAGTTTTGTCAATTAAAGGCAATCGTTCAGTAACAATTATATTTTGCAACTGATATAATTGTTTTATAAGGACAAGAAAAATAACAAACAAGTGAATTCATTCAAAGGTCCTTTAAAAACAAAACAAAAAACTTCCTTTTAAAGTAACGTTTGATCCCATCAGTTATTAGCCGTGCGTGTTATTGTCGTAGTTTGTGTTGCAGAGCCAACATGACATGCATCATAATGTGATGCTGTCATAGTCGATTATCTTTTATCCTGCTGGTCTGTGGGTAGATTTCTAAATCAGTTTGATATTTATATTCACCAAATCTCCTTCAGCAGAAGCAGATCAGTTAACAGAGAAGTTTCAAAGGTGACTGTGGAGGGTTTTTTTAAGATTTTGATTTAGTCACAGATGATCATCCTGGTGACTACGGTCTTTCAATCTAATTGGATTTATTATCTTAATGTATCAGTCATTATTGATTGGCTCATGATAAGTTTGAGTATTTCTTTATGTGCTTGAGAATCGTGATCTCTGTGTCAGTAAGTCAGTGTTCATGATTAGTTCTTTGCCACAGTTTAATCGTTCTTCTGAATTAAACAAAAGAAGTTGAAGTTGGACATGTTGTGTAATGTTCTTTCTTCTTCTTCCAGCTCTCCAGTGTTACTGCGACCGCTGCAGTGCCAACTCCAGCTGCACGACCGATGGTGTCTGCTATGTCGCCATCCGCCAGTCAGGCAGCCGGCTGACCATTGAGCGGCGCCAGTGTGTACACGAGAATGAACTTATCCCACGGGACCGGCCCTTTTTCTGCGCCCCATCAGTCAAACGTGATGAGGGCATTTATCCCATGTGCTGTACCGAGGACTACTGCAACAAAGAGCCAAACCTCGAGATCATTCCAGGTGAAAACACACATACTCAAAAGCATGTAGGACTGCCTGATATTAACCCAGACATTTACCAAGACTTAGGAAGAAAAAACACCAATGAGAGGTAGAAAGAGGAAGAATGATGAGAGAGGGTACTGCCTTAAGCGGGTACAAACATAAGAATTTTCTGAATCTGAAAAGATGTTTTATCTGTTAGAGACCTCACACACAAACATCAAAAATCAGACATTGAACATTTCTGATTGTGCTGTGTGTGCTCCGATAATCTCAACACAGCACACCACACTCACAACCATTCTGTCCTATTACCGATCTAGTATTTGGTTCTCAAAGACAAAAGTCTTTTGTGATCAAACATGAGCTAAAAAAAACAAAGAAGATGAAATATAGCGACAACAGGAAAACAACAGTACACATCTTAGAGGACATAGGACAAGAGGGAATGATGGTGGTTTTGGGACTATTTTTGATGGAAAATCCTGAAGGACAAAATGAAATGACTGGAAAAATCAACAGTTCATGGGGTCATGACTCAGGAGTCATTGACTTTCCCCACACACGAAGATTTTTGGTCATAAAGATAAAACAAGTTTAATATTTATGATTGTCTGCCCTTATCCATTATGGACCTGATTATTAGGACAAATACACTCTAATCGCATCTCATACCACAGGATAATCTTATAGAATAACTTTGTAGGACAATCTTATTAAACATAAAATAATCTGGCATTTGCTGTCCTTGGTCTGGAAAGGCAAAAGTCAGGGTTAAAACAGCCTGAAAATATTTATTTGTGTACCCCACTTTAAGTGTTCAGTCCACTTTCCACCATTTTGTGATATTTTTATAGCACTCCATTTGTGTTGAAGTGAAATGCAAATTCAAGATTTGAATTAACAAAGACAGATCATAGAGTGCCACAGTCAACTGTGTTGTAATTGTTCTCCAGCAAAATCTACTGTACCTGTGCTTTTTTATGTTCTTAAAGACAGACAGACAGACAGAAACTGTCCTGGACAACCCTCATATAGTGCATTTAGCCCACAGAAAAACACATTGATAAAATATATTTGCTTGATTTACCTACCTGCAAAGTCCCTGGCAACAAAATGACAAATCCTGGAAACTGCTCTAACAGTTTTTCTGTCGTTGCTTGAACTTGAATTGACAGCTAATCAAAAGCTTCACCTTTAGGCTCACCTCCCTCTGAACAGTGACAGTCTTGCACAACGCCCACAACACTGCTGATGTTGGACCGATCTGTCTGTCTGTTTTACCCTCTCTCCTCTGAAGACCCCAAAGTACCTTTTCTCAAGGCAGCGACTCAACCCCACTCAGTCAGTCTAGGCACCAACCAGCACTATGGTCATGAGATTATGGTAGAGAACAAAAGGTCACGGCTGGAGAGAGATTTCTCAGGAGGACAGCAAGGCTCTCCTGAAGAGAGAGAGGGTGTGCGGCTTGGACTTGGACAGTGAAGTCAGTCAATCAGTCCTTCTCACTGAAAGGAGCCAGTTGAAGCAGCATCTGTTTGGCTGTTTCCCTTTTTGCCTGGACTAGGAGGTCCTTCAGGCATTTGTAACTGTAGAGGAGTGATCACTAGGGATGGGATGAAATATCGTTTGGCGAAATATCGCGATACAGAACTTGACGAAACGCATCGTGTTTGAAAAGAATGGATCACAAAATAAAGACGTCATGTCTGGTAACAGCGCATGTGACCAAAAGTGGCAACAACAAACATTAGCACCAACTACCTTGCCTCTAAAAAGCCCAACAATGGAGTCGAATAAGGTCAAAATTGAGGACGCTCCGCCTGGGTACAAGTCACCTGTCTGCCAGTATTTTGGCTTTCTCATTAAAAAAAGACGAAGATGACAATAGAATAACTGACAAGACTAAGACGGTGTGTAAACTTTGCTATGCTGTCATTCCATACACCGTTTCCAACACAACAATTGATTGTAACTGTTTTATCAGGCATGACTCCATGCAAAATGCAAACACACAAAAAGGACACTGGTGCCAAACACAGAGCTGGAAAATCTGAAAGTCCATGACAGAAGTAGAGTATCTCCTTGTAGGTTGCAGCAGTATGGGTGATAGGGTCTGATCTCACTTTTAAAGGAATGCAAACAGATCTGAAGAAATCCAACTAATACTTAACTCGATTTATTTTAGCGTGTGGCACCCATAACGTATGTCAGGAAAGAACTGGCCACTGGATAAATGTAGTTGATTACTCCTGCTGTAGAGGAACCCTGAATAGACAAAAAAATGTACTTGGTGTAATTATAAATCGCCCAGAAAGCCCCAGAAGGAATGAAAAAATAGGGATGTTCGGGTCATCCTGTGTAGCTTGCTGCCAATAAACCCTGCTCACTCGAGCAGGAGTGATTGCATAGGTTGACTGTCTTATGTGATGACTAAAATACGCGTAAATTTCCAGGTAAGCTGGAAAGAAATCTGAGCTTGAAGTCACAGAAAATATGTGTGCTTGAACCATACATGTACTGATTCAAGCAGCACAGTGGAAATAATCCTCCAAATAACTCACAAGGAATAAACAAGGGCATCTGTTTTATTGTTTACCATTAAACTGACTCCCCTAGAGGAACTTTGAGTAATAAACATAGTAACATGGACCGCAGTCTTTACACAGACTGTATAAACATGGATGTTTGTGTTATCAGCCCAAACTGAGCATCAGAAAGGGGACTGGAGTGACTTTGAACAAGAAAGGGTTGGTTTGAGTAATTAAGAGACTGCTGATCCAGTGGGATTTTAGCACACAACCATCTTGAGGGTTTACAGAGAGCGGTACAGTAAGCACAGTTCTCTGGCTCATTGCTACTGGATCATCATTATAACACAATAATGCAACGAGCAGACGGGCTTCAGCAGCAGAAGACTAGACGAGGCACTGCTCCATATAGGACAGGAAAGTGATGCCACACTTCGACAAAAGCCATTAGACCTTTTGCTAAGCCCCGCCCCCCTTGGCTACTGTTGCTACACCAGTCAAAACTTTACCTCCTAGAATGAGAAATATGGCGTTTTTACTGGTGAGTGATAATCCTAAGGAAATATCTGCAAATCCTTCAGAGAAATCAGAAAGAAGCAGACAGAAAGGTCTCCAGTGAGCTTTTGAGAGATGAACTCTCCAAACCAAATGTTGGTGGAGTTCAAATGGAGAGGACATTGAAACAGATTGGAAAGCACATACATCTCACAGCAGGTGTCGAGCACACCATGTGTTGTCATTTCACATTCAAACACATTCCTTTTTTTGCCTTTTTTTTTTTGGACTGGTCTACAGCTTGGTTGTGTTAAAATGCAAGGCTTATTCTTGTAGCACTTATCCTCAGGCTTCAAATGAGTCCTTAACGATTTCATTTTACTTTTCAAACAAGACAGCAGGCAGAGACGGAGACAGAGGGGGTCAAAAAATGGTGTGTGATCACAGTTCACGTTTGTTTGCTCCATCTGTTTTACTCCTGTCTCTTCTTCACGGGTTAAGCAAAGAAATTTATGGGCTTCAAAAAGAGCTGCACTGCCACTAAAGCAGCAAGTGTAAAATTGATTTACTTGAACTCAGAGAAAATAAAGAAGTCCTTCTGATGATCGATATCGTACAAAGTTGACCAAGTTCTGAAAACTTCTGTTTCTCAAAATGGACTTACAGCTCTAACTTTATAGAACAACATAGCAGCAGAAACGCTTTCTGGAAAGTCAGCTTCGGGCTTATAAATGGGTCAAAGCTTAAGCTGAGGGAAAGTCGAAGACCAAACTACAATCTGGTGAGAAGCATACAAATGAGATGTATTCTTAAATGGCATCACTGTCAGCTCATGTTGAGGGACACATTCATCTTACATAAAGTCACCGTGAAAGCACAGATGTCAGCACAGCACTCAGGTTGAGCTTCAAGGTATGTCCTGTAAAAGGACGTATGAAGATAGATGAGCTTGATGTATTTATGAAACCTGAGAGTGTTTTCATCACAAGATTATCCAATATTATCATATATTACATTATTTTACTGCTGCTTCAAAGTGTTTTCTCCAGAGAAACACACGTCATTTATGCTAACAGAGTATATTCACTCCCATTAAAGACTGAAAATAGACCCAGTGATTACTCCAGTGAGACAGGTATTTATTGTTGTGGGTTGCATTTGTAAATTAACTCACAACACAACAAAGGTGCAGTGCTTGACCTGGAAACAGAAGAGTCATTGTTCAAGTGATGGAGTACTAAATGGGCTGTTGTTAAATGGCCTGGTACTGTCCGTTAAAATAACAGGTCCCTTGTTAAGAGCTGTCAAAAGGTGTCATGAGTAGTTAGATTCCAAGAAAAATCCTGCTCAAGCACTTAAAAAAAAAATAAAGTTATTGATATCTGCTAACAGTGTTCTGAGAAATATGTCATAAAAGTCAGGACTATAGTATATGACTTTATCAAATTAAGGCTGTGACGATATTTCATTTTTTAATTGTGATTGATTTCAAATTTTGACTTCTATAGTTGTACTCTTTTAAGATTTGTTTTAAGCTTGATTGCATATTGATAGTTAACTGATACATGAATGAGGTGAATGCAAATGTATGTAATTTGTTTATTTTTGGACTATTTTAATTTAAATTTGTGTTTCAATGAAGCATAAATGTGATCTGAAACTGACTTAGAATATGACTGTCATGCTGATTCTTAATCAGTTAACCTAATCTTACTCTAACCTGACAAATCAACTTTAATGCTGATTCATTCAAAAGAGTGCTGAAGTGCCTTTCCATTATGACTGATTTCTCCAGTGATCAGCAGGTGAATGATGTGAAAAAAATTACACTTCAGGAGTTCACTTTCAGGTGATTTCTCTATTTGATTTAACCAGTTAAAGGTCATTATTAAGAAAGGACATTTTATTATGTGATGGTTTTTACTGACTTTAGCAAAGATTCATTCATGTCTACATAACCAGCTTTGATTTAGAAAGGAAAAGTAAAGTTCTGAAGTTCAGGTTAGCCTATCCACAGGGCAAATATAAGGGGCCGAATTGTGGATTACAACACTGAAGAGAGCAGAAAAGGATGGAATCATTATTTTAACTGAATGCAGATCACTCTTGACTCATCCACTGAACTTTCTTTGACATTTTCATGCAAAAAAGGAATGAGTGTCCTCCAAATTGGCATTCAAATAGGGAAGAAAGGTGGTTTAAGTGTCTCTGAGCACGGTATGGTAAGCACAGGTTGGGTCTCAGTATTTCAGAAACTATCTACCTGGGATTTTCACATGCAAAAATTTTTAGGGTTTTCAGAAAATGGTCAGAAATAGACAAAATATCCAGTGAGTGGCAGCTCTCTGGACAGAAATGTTCTTGTTGATGCCAGAGGTCAGAGGAGAATGGCCGGACTGGTTGGACATGATAAAGCTACAGCAACTCAACCAAGTTACACAGGAGACCATATCTGAGAGCACAAAATCAAATCTTAAAGTGGCTAGACTACAGAAGCAGGAGTGTGCACCAGGTGTCGCTCCTTACAGCTAAGAACTGGTAACTGCAGTTTGCAATGGCTCACCTAAGTTGAACAATAGAAGATTAAAAATGTTGCCAGGTCTGATGAGTCTAAGTTTCAGCTGAAACAGTCAGGTGGTAGGGGTCAGAATTTGTCATAAGGAGGATGCATGCTATTATTTCAAAGTATATGTCTATTGTACATCTTAACTGTATCCACCCTGCCTATGTTCAGGAAGTACTATCAGAGGTATTTACTGTTATGGGGGTGTAGTACCTTGTGCCTGAACAGTGTAGTCAGGCTGAGTTGAAAAGCACGGTAAATGTGGGCATCACGATTTTGTTTTGTGAATTCTGGTACCCTTTGCTCTCTTCTAGGACTGAAGAGAAAAGCTCATAAATGTTCCATTTTCACATACCAGCCTTTGTAGTAATGTTTACTGAAGAGGTTACTCACAACAGTAAGTGTAATACAGCTGAAATAAACTATAGAGCTAATCCCTCCAGAAATCCCTCTGCTCTTTAGAAGGGACTACTGACATACTTTTGAAGGTGTGTTTTTGATATCCCTCAGGTTTCCCCCACAGCAGTGTCTTTTCAGTGCCTAAAGGCTGCTGAAGTTTTGTCGTGGCTTGTTTGTAAGCTTCATTGTAGAAAAGAGGACAACAGCTTCTCAATGTCAGGATAATTAATGTTACACAGTCTCCTTTGTACAGTATTAACAACCCTTAATGGGGCACCCTGTTGGGGTATTAAGATAAGTTCTGCTAATAGCATCATCTTCATGTAGCTGACCCCAGAAGAAAAAACAATTGTGAAGCTTGTATGCATTTTGGCAGTCCAGATCTCTCTAAGTGTATTTTTTTTGTCTTGTTGATTCCTAACAGGAACAGTCTCTGTAGATGTTTTTGTACAGTAGCTGTCAGACTCTTACAATCACACAGCATGACTCATTTAGGGGAAATCCTGATCTTGATGACCAACAACTAAATGGTGCCATCCATGGGGTATGGAGCACAGCAGCCCTTTTAACAGTGTATTAACATAGAGAGGTGCCATCATCATTTTGTGTGGATGCCATATTTTTGTCAGTACACAATGTCGTATGGCGTTGGAGGCATGTAAGAATCAAAAATAAATACCAGTTTAGAATAACTAAAAACTCCCTAAAAGAATCGATATCATTAGTCTTTTTACTCAACAATGTTTGTCTCAATTCCTATAACTTTAATCGACATGCCTCGTAAATCAAGAGCATCACACTCTCATCCAAGGCAGACAAAAGGCAAACGTGGCCAAACAGTGGCGTGATTTTTGACTGAAAGAGAAGCTTACCATGCAACATTTAGTGGTTGGAAACACTAGCAGCTTCCAGAGATATGTATCTGTGCAGCATGGTGCTGAATATGAGGTCTGACACGCTTGACATTGTTGCCCCTGAAAATATTTGTAGATCAGGCAGTTTTTAAAGGGATACGCCAACTTTTTTAAATGTCTTTTCTTGTCTTGCCTCACTCCAGAGTCCATGGTAAACAGACAGACAACATTCTTTTGACTCTTCATGCAGTAACAAGATGGAGATGGGCAAAGCTCACCCACTGCTAATTGGTTTAGCTCAAACACTGGGAGTGTTAAAGGGTAGTGTTAGCCTACACCTCCCTACTGTCATCAGATAAACTCTTAACCGTACTGTGTGCTTGTTATGACTCATTTTCTTACCACGTTGTGTTGTTATCTTCTACTATCATCTTATCATTTTCTGCTTATAAACAGAGGCCATGTCTTACTGACCAACTTGCTAGCATGTCCAACGTGGTTTGAGCTAGAGATGTGATGTTTGCAAATGTTTTGAGTCTTTTGAACAGTTTTTAAATTAACAGAACAATTGGATCCGATTCTCATGCAGATTGGTTCTCATTGTTTTCTTAGAAGAGCCATTCAAAAGCCTCAAGAAGTTTGCAAATGTCCCATCTCTAGCTCAAACCACCATAGAACTTGGTCAAAAAAGCCTCTGTTCATGAGAAGAGCATAATACAATGATAGTAGAAGATGAGGTGGTAAAGAAAGAGTCACAAAAGTACACAGGACCATTTAAAGTTGCTGAAAAAATTATCTGATGACTGCAGGCAGACGCAGGCTTACAATATCCATTGACTCCCAGTGTTTGAGCTAAGCTAATTAGCAGTGGGCGAGCTTGGCCTGTCTCTCTTGTTACTGCATACAGAGTCAAGAATGGTGCCTATCTGTTTGTCATGGACTTTGGAGTGAGGCAAGACGTGCAAAGAAAAAAAGGGTTGGGATATCCATTAAAAGAATTAAGCAGAATTGAATATGGTATCAGGATAATAAAATTATATAAATTCCCATCTCTAAACTTGATGCATGCTGCACATCCACACAGAAGCAGAGACACTCTCACAGCACTAGCCTCCCACTGAGTCTGTGCTCCTCTCACTCCAGTGTTACACCTCTGATACTACCTTTGGAGATGGAGCAAATGGGGGGTCACCTTGTTCCTCTCATTCTGTCTCACAAACATTCATTGTGGAAGCGAAAAATCACAGGAGTGTAAATATCAGTGCTACAAGTGTTAAGTGGAGCTAGACCCAGTGCTTCTTATGTCAAGCCTACTCCACTGTTTGGTGTGTGCTGCTGTCACTGCAGAAAACCCTGCTTACAAAGAGAGGTCGATATAAATGGAAGCAGAGTTTCCTCTGCTTTTGTTGCAATCTCAGCATGTTTACATGCTGGTAGCAAAGGGTAAATCATGGCTCTGGGTTAGCTTAAATTGGAGTTCTGTAACTCCTGCAACTGGTGTAGTTGAAAATTAGTTTTCTTCTGTGTTGATGAGCTAGACCCAAACTTCACAAGGATTCTGCTTATTTCTAAGTGTTAGTAGAAGTGGCAGTATCATTTGACTCTGGGCATCATCATAAGCCAGGTGTGAAACGTGCATTGTTTTTATATTATCTGATCTTAAGTTTTATACATGAAGTGAAATATACAGATCTGTCAGCATTATTGATTAGTTGACATGTCAATCAGGAATAGGTCACGCTTTTGTCATTTACTAGTAGAAAACACCATGACTGCGACAACAGTCAGAAAGGAACATAACATAATTATTGTTTTATTCCTGTGGGACCCAATTACCAAATAATCCAAACCCTGGTACTTGGTCTTAGACTGTGGTTTGGGACTGCTGATCAAGAAGCACACATTTGTATTGGTAGCAGATAACTGTGCCTATCACCTAACCTCGCAGTGCAGCTGGATCACCTTGAGTCAATGTCTGTCTTTAAACAGATCCATCTTGCCAAGCCCTGATCTACAACATTTGTGAGCGTCTCAAAGTGGCTCAGCCCAATCACCTTTCTTAGAGCAGAGAGAGATCGACGATAGCAGGAAGTGACTGCTCCAACAGAGATTAGCTTGGGTGCGAACAGTTTCAGCATCAGTTTTATCACATTTGGACCCCATTTATTTATGAAATGAAAAACAAATAACACTAAAATCTTCTCAGTGGAAGTTTGTAGTGCTGCTGAGAGTTTGTTTTATGAAGTGGCTCATGTTCTGTAGTGCAGTAGCACCTACCTACTACATTATCTGATTGGCCCTGTAATGAATGTGATTAATGGAATGATCGTCCAATCACCTGCCAGAAATGCTGTGAAAGATTCTGCTTGTTCCTAAATAGTTTCTTTTGGCTCTTTTCCAGATAAACTAGTGATATACATTGAGCAGTCCATCTAATGTATCAGATTACTCTTCACCTGCTCCCAGTTTGTATGAATCCCAACACCAGGTCATTTTTCCATAAGCGCAGTCACATGCCATTTCCTGCTCGGCAGAGGGGACATTGGTTGCGAACATGCAGGGTGGCTGTATTGGCTGTAAATGAGGAAACACAACGAGCTACATGATCAAACAAAACTGCTATTGTTTTGTGATGAACTAGACAAAATACTTTTGACATAATTGGCACAAACTGGGGAGGAGTAAAGAGGTGAAATGTGGGACGGGGCTGTTGTTGGCATGCCTGTTCACAGACTCTTCAACCATTCACATACGGAAAAGTTTTTTAAATAAAAGTTCAATTCAGGAAGGACAGACACTCCTGCATGAGGTATGTGTAGTCATTGTCTGACTGCTCTGGATAGGAGACTGGATCATCTGTCCAGTTTAACAGTAAGACTGAATAGACGTTCATAAAACGTCTAGCTTCATTATTTTCTTATATTATGATGAAGATCCTGTGCATTAAAGATCATTTAGATTTTCTCTTGACAAAGCATAGGTTTTGGTGTCTTAAAACCTTGAGTTCCTTTGCATGTTTATTTACATTTTATTGAATAAATAATTAGCATCCGTCCTTATACAACCATTTATTTTGATCGTGGCTTCCCAAAGTACAGGTTAGGGTCCTCTGGTGGTGCAGGTGGTTAGTGGCAGGCCATGTACAGAAAGTAAACACCATAAGCATAATTTAAGCTACATTTTAAAAATGCTGGTTTACAGTTTTTAAGTCCCAGGTCTGATCAACAATACAAACAGCAAATCTGAACTTTTTATCAGTTATGTTGTCTGACAAGCTGTACCAGTGTCCTAGCTCTTCATTCAGTATCTTAACATATTGTCTTTCTGATTTTAGGAACCTATCTGTTTTCCTAAACATGAGAGGTACAGTGAGAAAGGGATGAAACCTCAAAGCAAGTTCATGAAGAGAAAATTCAAGAAATATGTCAGTGAAACAAAAGGTTAAAATCGAAATGGATCTTTTAACTTAACAAAGGATTATTCTTTGAACTTAAGTTTGAGAGCGAGTGATTTTAGATGGATTGTGTTCACCCAGATAGAGACGGAGCCTGCTTCGTTTGGGCAGATATTTGAAAGGGTTGTTCTTGTAAGTCTTCTGTGAGTTGTTTTTTTTTTTTAACACACTGTCCAAAATCTGTTGCTTGAAAAGTACACAGTTTGTAATTTTCCATTGTAAATACATAATGTCATATGTCCCAGAGTAGTTGAACTCAGTCTCTTCTTTCATTTTCTGTTTCTCTGTTCCATCAGCTTCAGTTTAGGATCTCTGAGGTGAAAATTCCCATTTTTTGTCCCAAACACACAATCCAGGACAAAATATGGATTCAATTAGATATTTTTTACACCATCAGTCATATAAGCAGAGTTGTTATACAAACAGACTGGATATTGACAACATTTTGTAAGCCTATAAAGACCAACTAATAAATACTAGGGCTGGGACGACATGATTTTTTCGCGAATCAATTTTTGAAGATTTTTTTAGGTGCCGATTCAATTTAAATTGCAATTCTACGATATTGCCAACTTTTGCAATCTTTAGTTAGCTTTTTTAACACCAGCAAAAAAAGATGAACAACGTTGATGCCTACAGACTATATCAGGAAAAACACACATCGCATGTGAATCCGTTTTTAGGATTTATTCAGCAATATATTTTAACCAGCTGTTTATACTCTCTCTTCAAAAGCCCGGATTTCATTTAAAAGTGGCTAAATAATACAGACTAAAATGAGACTTTTAAACTTGGAAAAAAAAAAAGATTTTTTAAAAACCAAAAAAAAAAACAAATTTAAAAATCGTCAAACAGAAAATCCTGATACTTAAGTGAATCAATTTTTTTCTCTCACCTCTAGTTAATACTTCCTAAAATGTTTTAGTATTTGTCATGATTAGAGTTACTTTTAGTTACTAATACAAGGCAGTAAAGTCCAGTAGTTTTAGTAGAATTAGATCACTTCTTGTTGTGTCAAAATGAATCCTATGATTGATGCATCATGATGTAGATGATGATGCATGTAGATGAAGACACCACGATTCAGAAACCTATGAAATGTTTTTATTTTGGTTGACAATGAATTTTTTGCTATAGTAGCTCTTGAAAGGAATTGTTTACTTAAAGGAGTTTGTATTAACTGATTGTATTTATTTTAATCTAAAATTGTCTCATGCCGTATAAATAAAACAATCAAGGGTACTGCTCCCTGCATCATGAAGCATCATGATATCAAATCAGAGCTGTATAAGAATTCAGTCGTGGGACTAATAAAGATGTGCAGCACTACTACAAAATCATTTGTGTTCCTCCATTGGTCAACAATCAAGCATGTGCTCCTCTGCTCCTGTGTCTTTCTGTTCCAAAGTGGGTTTGGGCCTTTAAGTCTCAGTTAAGCCCCTACTTTTGTTTTTCCCATGTCCATTTTATCGACATCTCTTCATCATAACCACTATTGGACCGTCAGAGTGCAGCTTTGTGGCTGAGGCCTTGAAACTGTTTATCTTGTTATTCCCTTGCTTCCCCTCTCTGGGGCTCTGGAAAACTGAAGCACCCATACAAGTAAACAACAGCCCACAAGAAAGATCTCATCATTATCAATACAGATTGAAGATTAGGGTTTTTTGGCAGTAGAATGAGGCCTTATAAAATTGTATGCAGGCCTGAATGCTGTGAAATCGCTGAATGTTTTGTGTTTGACTGATCATAAAGTTGAAAATAACACTCAGACTTTCAGACCAAAGCCATTCTTACCGCAGACTAACTGAGTAATAATTAAGCTCTGAAGAGTAGTTGTTTCGAAAAAGCCTCGAACTTTTTAGTTATTGTCATTATCTTGTTTTGCCATGTCGGTAAGAAAGATAAAACGTCCTTGGCAGGTTGCAGGTTTGAAAAATGTGCTGAATCATCACTTTTAAAATAACGTGGTACTGAACCAGTACCGCCTGTGACAGGATAAAAGGCTAGTTTTGGAAATCAGAATAACTCCATTGCTTCTTTTGTTTCATTTATAATGCTAGTGACTCTGCGGGGTAAGTGAGAACAAACATGACTGAATGTGAACCGTGATTTTTACGTTTTAGTAGGGAGCAAACTGATAGCAATTATTGTTACCTCTTCATACTTACTGTTAATTCCTAAATCGCTGACTTTTCCTATCAAGCTGATGAAACTACAGCCTAACTTGAATTTTGTCAAAAACACAAAGATTAGCCAATGCACACATGTTTAAGGAATATCCTGCTGACCAAGCACAATAATTTTGACAAACAACATTTTTCTAGCTCAGTTTATCCACAAAAATGAACATACTGTCTGCTTTCATGAAGTACGCTCATTAAAGCCATGACATTTGTGTTTTTAAAACATCGGTTCCACCCACATCAGTATAAGCTGAATACTTAAAGTGTCTTCACACCAAAGCGACTTGAGTGTCCACGGAGATCACTCTCCATGCAAAGTCAATGTACAGCTGCGATGGGGCGGGGCTAACCCTCCCGCGATGCGACTGCTGCATTCAAGGTGTGACTTCACTTGCCACACATTGTCAGAATCAAAAAGCATTTGTCTGTGTGGACATCAGTTCCGCCTTGACAGGCCGTAGAAAACTCACAGAGGATGCTGCTGCAGGACATCATCTGCAGTGTTTTGTGTTTGATAAGTGAGTGACAGTAGTTTTTCCTGTGAGCTCCAGTTCATACAACTCTTCCAAAGTATCAAAGTAAGCGGGGGTCATATTCAAAAATAATCAGTTTTTATCCTGTTTGGTGGTGATCGTTTCTTCATGTTAAGCAAACGAATCAGCGCTGCTGGTGGAAGGATACATAGGCTGTTCTGTGTCTTAAAATAGTACCAAATCAAAGTGTCTGGGAAGTGGAAAAGGAAATGGATGCAAGGAAATTGTTTGTGGTGCGTGATGATGACCCCACATTGTTTTTTGCAGCTTGTTTTCTCCCACAATTCTTGTATTGACAGAGTTTGGCAGCATGTACAGCAAAGTACAGCATCAGCATCTATCCCGAGATTTCTGAACAGTGAGAGAGCTGAGTTGACACTGTGGCACATGATCAGGGTCATGCCCTGTACCTCACACAACCCCACTTAAAAGAAATAACACCCAAAAAAAGGAAAATATCACTTTAAGCTTCTTGTTTCTGGTCCACTTTAATGTTTACAATTTAAATAAATAATCAGAAAAATACTTTACAGCAAAACATCAAAATGGACTGTAGCATCTGCCTTTACGAAACCTGCCCATTACATAATGGGGCCCCTTTAGATGATGAAAAAATAACAATTCATGATCTTATACCGTAACTTTATAAACGCAGGCCTTCATAATAAAGTTAATGTGATATCTACAGAATTGGATAGAGTGGAAGTTTTAATTAAGCTCTGGAGGAAAAGACCATTGATCTGCAAAATCAATTTCAAATTCCATCTCCTGATACCATTATTTACCATCTCCAGTTCCTCTCCAACAGTTTATATTTACGTAATGGAGACATTTGTTTGAGTGCCAAAAAGCCATTTATTTGATGAATCCTGTAGATGAAGCGAGCAGCGTTACCGGCTCCGTGCTGGAAAAGGCCTTTGATAGATAACGCTGAGAGTCACCATCAGCCAGAGGGAAATTGCTTGTACATTGAAGCATACTTGTTTTTTGATTTGTTTGGAAAGGTGACAAATAAATAAAGAATAAGTATCCTTGTGTGCATCTTGTTGATACAGGCAAACATCATGAAGGCTGGAAGGCATTTGGAGGAAGTCATTTTGAGGCTGTGCCGACATTGTGTTGTTTACATCAATTTACATAAGAGTGTATTGGGTGACACTTGTGCACTTACGATTTTCCGTCATCTGCCTGCCTTCATCCATCACATAGACAGTAATGAACTATTCAATGAGGCTTTACTCAGCTCTTTAAGAAAATTGATGTTTACCCCGAACCATACCCTCTACTGTTCAGAATAATGAGAAAGGTGTTTTATGTGCCAGTTCAGCCATATTGTCATTAATTCTCATTAAAGTAATGGCAATAGAGCCGAGAAATATGAAATATGACAATATATGTTGGAACAAGACCAGGGTTAGAACAAAATCATTAACATTGATGTTGTTTGTAATTGTTGATTCAGTAAAAATTTATTACAGTTCACATGGGGATAATAGTTTATTTAACCTGTATTTGGAAGTATTACTTTTTTGATAAAAGCATAAATTATTCAGATATCCGTTCGATACCATGGCAACGAAAATAAAAGTCCTACACACTCAACATTTGTCACATTATTGTTTTAAACACAAACTTGCAAATAAATTCTGACACTGCTCTTAACATAATGAAGCTGACATCTGGAAACGAGTGGAACAGTTCTTCCATTTTTCCTAATGTCACCAACTTATTGTGCTCTGAAGTAGTAATTTTCTTTTCAGTTAAAAATATGGCCTGAGATCATAAGGTTTGTGTTCTCTGAAAACCATTGATACATTTAAAACTGATTTGTAAATCATCCAGAATTTTGACAAATTCTAAATACAATAAGTGTGTGTATTGGCAATAATCTGGCATTAAAATACATATTGCAATAAAGGATTAAAGAAACAAAATTTAATGATATATTACTACACTATGAGCAGAATCATATATCACAATTATTCTCACTCGTCTGCCTTTTTTACATACATTAAGGACCTATAATATTCTATGCATATATATTCTATATATATGTATATGTATGTGTGTGTCTGTGTCTGTGTGTGTATGTAGACATATATTGCTAAGCTGGCTTGCTCAGTGGGTGAAGCATATGTTTATTGATGGGGAGTTAGGGTTCAAATCCCACATGAAAACAAAGAGCGAATGACATCCTCCAACGTGGGTCCCTGGGCAAGACCCTTTGTGCTGCCGCCTACCTCATTACATGAGTGCGTTACCACAGAAAGCCAAACCGGCTCAGACGTTGGTTGGGTTAACAAGGTCTGGGTCGAAAAATGACCAATTCTTTGTTGCTGTCTGTAAGGGTTTGACTGTTATTTATGATACTTAAAAAATGACTGAAAAGATTATTCTGTTGTGGTAAGTCAGGATCCAAAGAGAACCCACAGGTCTGCTTTCAACAAGTCACTAGGTATGATGTACGAAAGCCCAAATGGTTCATATACCTGTAAATATTATGTATTTAATTTTTTTGTGATCAGAAATCAATTTTAGCATAAGTGTTCTGGCCTACACATCAAACACAAATGAGGAAATAAAGTCCATTTGTGCTGGGATTGTAAAAAAAAAAAACCTCAATCATCTTTGTGATTTAAAAGAATCCAACAGAAAATCTGGCTGCTGGGGGACTCTCAAGTAAACGAAACAACTGCTGATGAGTCAAGATGTAGTGACCCAGTCCAAGTCCAACCTGCTCAGCCCTAACGGAAACAGCAGAATCATATTTTTTTCCTATTGTCCTTTGTTTCCAAAGTCCTCCAGGATATTAACGTATTCCAGCAAGCAGTGGGTCAAAGGTGAAGAATTACTCAGATGACAGTTGTAAGAATGGATGATTCAAACTATGTAGGTCACCTATCACTTCTGTGTTTAGACTGTTCTCTTTTATCTCCATACACCTCAGAAAGATGGAAAAAAGTGCTGCCTCTCTGGACCATGTGGCAAAGTGTGTGTGTGTTTGTGTGTATGTATGTGTGTACGCTACAGGCCAAATCTCCCATCACTCGGGCAGATGGAATGTGCCCCCGCACCACTTGGCCTGTTAGCTTCCTGGCTGGAGTCAAGCACTTTTAGAGTGCCACGTGCCATCCGTGCCAGCCATCAGTATGTTCAAGTTTGACCTTTCTATCAGTGTGTGGCTTCACTTGATCTTTCCCATGTTTGTCATGTCTTTTCTGACATGTTGATCAGAGCTGGGACATGAAGACTCAAAATTATATATCAACATTTTTAGCTAAATTGGAATACATAATATTTATTTTTGAACACCACTAGAATTAAAAACCCTGATTTGAACCAAGTTAAAATAAGCTATAATGATGACTGTTTGAGGAGTCCATAACACCTAAGATTTTGTGTTGACTGTATACATTTTAAGCAGGCTCTTATTGTCTAAATTCAGAATATTTGAACATATCCGTAGTGTGGATATGTTGCAAATGGAGTAGGCCAGCAGTTTTTCTGTCAGGACTTGTCCTGACATATTTTACTGCCTTGTCAGATGCTGCCACTCGACCGAGAGAGAGTGAAGACATACGGGCATGGGCAGAACCACAAAATAACAACCTTCGATAGGTCTCCAAAAATGACAGAACAAGACCCATAAATTATGTAATATTCAGTGTTTAGATCTTCTGTCTTTGGTGCCATGGTACCAAATACATACGATTATACTTCCATTTTTGCCGCTGCCAATGAAGTTATGTTTTTGACCCCTTTTGTTTGTTTGTCTGTTGTTTTGTTTTTGTTTGTTTGTTAGGATGATTAGGTAAACTCAATGACGGATTTCTCTGTAATTTTCAGGAGATGTTGGTGATGACCCAACTTATAAATTGATTAGATTTTGATGGTGATCCAGATAACTGCCATCAGTGAACAATCATTGTTGCTCAATAACTAATGATATCAATATGATTCTGAGTGTTGTGTGCAGGGTCAATGAATCACATTATGATGGTAACTTTATCATGGAACTATTGCTTGAGATGTAGCCGCAATATGTGAGCTACCTTGGCAATGGCTTTCGCTCTTCGAGTGCTTTCAAGTCATTAATAAAACAATGCAAATGTTTTGTTAGCATTAGCAGCAGTAGCCCAATACTAGGACCCTCACTTTTCCCATTTTAAAATCAATCATTTTTCTAGCATACATGCTAATAACCAAAGATATTTTAATTAATATAATAATTATTAGCTATTCATCTCCCGCCCTCTACGATGCTCAGAACAGGTCTCTCTCAGCTGGGTCTTATTTTTTCTGACCCCTCTGTGTGTCTTTTCTTGCTGTCTTGCAGTTCCCACAGCAAAGACCCCTCCTTTGGGCCCTGTGGCCCTTGCAGCAGTGATCGCCGGCCCGGTGTGTTTACTCTGCCTGTTGCTGGTCTTGGCGTTTTACGTTTGCCACAGCCACAGAGGTCTTGGCCCAGGGGGTGCAGGACCCCATCACCACCACCACCATCGGGTGCCCAATGAAGAGGACCCCTCCATGGACCACCCCTTCATTACTGTGGGGACAACACTGAAGGACCTCATCTACGACATGACCACCTCAGGCTCTGGATCAGGTACAGTAAATAATGTTTCACAAGCTCACTGAAACGTCACCGGCTCAGGTGGGACTGCTTCTACCTCCTTTCATTCATGAAATTTAAAGGTCAAACTGAATTAGTAGTACTCAGTTTAGATTAACAGTTATTAAAGTCTTAGTCACAGCTCAGACCAAGAAAATACAAAATTTGCAGAGCATAAAAACATTTCTGCCTCCCAGAGCTGAATCATTCATTAAAGCACTTTACTGTTGTGCAGCAGTCCTCACAGGTACATCTCCTTCCTCGTGTCCTTGACCTTTCCTGTGAATTAATGGCTGACTCCAACAGATTCCCCGTTCACCAGATATCATCCTGGTTGCTATGTGCCTCATTTTCTGAACATTAGCTTTTTAAAAAACAAAACCAATTAAAGCCCATCTGAAATTAACTGGTCTTAATCAGAGGAATCATTTAATGGACAGATGATGGAAATGTAGAAATACAGCTTTTTGAAGCAGATCAAACATCCCTAAGAGAGTAAATGCTGAATGTGTCTCCTAAAGGTTGACGTCTGGAATAGACAATCAGCATCAGATAATGTATGTTAATGAGCTGAGGGAAACAGTGTGTATGTAGCAGTAGCTACCAGATATCATTATATTAACAACTGGATGAAATGGGAGGTAGTCTGGATGTTTCTTTAACCAGAGTTGCAGCTGCCATTTTTGTTGTTCATATATACATATATATATTTATACATATTAAGGATGCACCGAATATTCAGTGGCCGAATAATGCAAAAAAAGCCATATTTGGCCTTCGGTGGAGTGAGGTAATAGCAAGGCCGAATAGTACCGTGTGACACAATGACGAACCAACTACGTCATTGCTTGTGA